>BSBK01009657.1:0-152500 GCA_027943335.1 Chamaecyparis obtusa
TATATATAGGAACATATATATACATATACATATACATATACATATATATATATATATATATATATATATATACATATATATATATATATATATATATATATATATATATACATATATATATATACATATATATATATATATATATATATATATATATACATATATATATATATATATATATACATATACATATACATATACATATACATATACATATACATATACATATACATATATATATATATATATATATATATATATATATATATATATATATATATATGCATTTATATATTTATAATTTTGAGCTCTAAAAATGTATATATCGTTGTAACTAGATTCTTCTGATATGTTTGCAGATTAATGAGAGAGAAAACTTATATATAGATATATATGTATAAATCTATATATGAATAAATATATATCTATATATATAAGTTGTTTATATATATATATATATATATCTATATAAGTTGTTTATATATATATATAAGTTATTTATATATAAATATATATATATATATATATATATATATATATATATATATATATATATATATATATATATATATATATATATATATATATATATATATATATATGAATATATATATTTAAAATAATCTATAAGTATACAACTAGGACTAGAAAATATATATAGAAAGGTTTAATTAATTGGTTAGCTATGAGGGTCTGTTGTAAGTAAAAGTATTAGACTGTTGTTAGGATGAAATAGATAATTTTACTTATTGTATTCATTTTTCACATCTTAAAGCTGCTCATTAGGATTTATGGGACATTTCTTTGTGTTAAGGATATGTTATGACTCTCAGAATGGTAAGGTTTTAAAACTATTTTATTATGTACCTATGTGTGTTGTTATCTATACTTATCTTTGAAAGACTCATAACAGAGGATGGTTTAAAGATTGAGCTAAACTCCTAAGATAAGGTATGGGAAGAAGCTTTAGCAAACCTATAGTTGTCGCATATATGTAGATATGCTATTGAAGAGAGATTCCATTAGCTCCTTTATTTGCGAGTTCATCAGCTCTCTTATTACCTTCTTGGTAGATGTGGTTGAAGGTGACCTTTTTGAAAGATTTACATAGGTCCTAAGGATTGGGAGAGGAGAGAATTCAGTTTCCAATTTGGAGTTGTGCCTCTCCTTAGAGAATTGATAATGATTGCCGAGTCTCCTTCAATTTCCAACTATTGTAGACCAAGGGATTTACCCTTTTTAAATCCTTTAACCAATGCTAAAAATTCCGCCCAATTATTAGTTTCTATTCCAATGGGAGCAACCAAAGATGCAATTTATTCTCCATCCTGGTTGTGTATGCAACAACCTATAACCCTCTACCCCTGGGTTACCTCTAGATTCCCCATCAAAATTAAGTTTAAACTAGCCCTCCTTTGGAGGGCACCATATACAGTTTTTCCTCTTTGACACCATTCCCTGATCTCCTGATCCTATAAAGGGAGGAAGGGAAAGCTCTATCCAGACCCTTCTCATTTTTTCATCCCAATGCCTCATCTGAAGATTTGATTTTTGAATTCTAGAGATTTTACTGTTAATGTTTTCTATTATGGCTGCTTCCATCTTATTACACAATTGTCTCCAATCCATCTTCTCTCCTTTAAAGATTCTTCTGTTTCTCTCCTTCCAAATTTCCCAAATTAAAATAGATGGGGACGAGGTCTAGAGGTTAGCATAAATATAGTCCCTCTTAATGATTGGCCAAGCTTGAAGCATCTCAAAAAGAGAAAAAGGAGAGGTAGATGACCATCCCAAGTTTCCAGAAAGCCATTTCCAACATTGGTTTGAGAATGGACAGTTGACTAATAAATGATCAGTGTCCTCTTCACTATTCTCATAGAGAGGGCATCTAGTTGGGCCTGAGAAACCCATCTTAAATTTGTCTACAGTTAGGAGTCTATAATTAACGGCCAACTAGGTGCAGAAACCAACTTTAGGGAGACAATCCTTGTTCCAACAAAGGTTGATTGGAATATTAGTCTTGGGTCTCTTATATTTCTTTCTAATAAGATTATATCCATCTCTTGTGTTGTATTCTCCATTCTTTGAACCATCCCATACTAAAATATCCTTGGAGTTATTCAGAGAGATCTTTCTTTTGTTGAGTTTTTCCATCAGTTGCTCCTCTTCTACTATGGGTAATTCGATATCTTTGAAGGATTTCCATGTCCATTCTTCTGCATTAAAAACTATATAATCTTTTAGGTAGAACCCCTTTTTTTATTCTAAGAGGTTTTTTAGGGGAGAGATGCTAAGATTTTCAGCTAAGGCTTCATACCTCCCTAGGAATCTATCCAAAAAAGTACCTCATCACCTTTACTTGGATTTCATGTAAGTTTTTTCATAATGATCTGCCTACATTCTAACATAAAATTCCATATTTTGGATCCTCTCAGAGGATTAATCACTCTGAAAATATTAATGGGAGATTTGTCTTTGATATATTTGTTTATTAAAATCCTAGCCCATTTAGCCTCTGGGTTTCTAAATAATCACCATACTAGTTTTGCTCCTAGAGCTCTACCTTGATCTCGAAGGTTTTTGAGACCAACTCCTCCTTCATCTTTCAGTTTACAAACATTTTCCCAGGAAATTAGGGGAATTTTCTTCTTTTCCTCACTTCCTTGCCAAAAGAAAGTTCTCAAGTGTTTATTTATTTCAGACAGTCTGTTAGAGGGGAGCTAAATGCATGATAATTGATAGGTTGGCATTGCTACAAAGACAGACCTTACCATGGTTACTCTGCCAATTGAGGATAGCCATTTTCCCTTCCAAGAGTTCATTTTTTTATATCTTTTCTATCATCAGATCCCATATGTCTATGGTTCTATCATCTTTTACCAGTGGGAGGCCTAGGTATCTACAGGGGAGCTTACCTTGCTTAAAATTTAGGATCCTACATATGTCCCACTCTAATTCCTTATCAGTGTTAAAGAAAAAGATTTTAGATTTATCTAGGTTAATTTCTTGTCCTGATGCTTTAGTGTAAGAATCCAAGATCTTTTTAAAGGATATAGCCTCTTTTGTTTTACTAGCTCCATATAACAGGGTGTCATCCAAAAAGTGCCAATGTGTCATAGGGTCTATGTCTGTTGTTATGGCTATGCCTTCAATTAATCCTTTCTCTCGTTCCTTTGTTATAGCCCTACCTAAAGCTTCAACCAAAATAATGAATAAAAAAGGGGAGATGGGATCTCCTTGTCTTAAACCCCTAGAGATACTGAAAAAACCTTCTGGGGTTTCATTCACTAATACCGATATTGATGGTGTAGATATACATTCAAAAATCATGTTGATCCAGCTTCTGGAGAATCCAAAAGCTTCCATGCATTTACAAAGGAATCTCCAATCCACCTTATCATATGCCTTCTTAATGTCTAGTTTGATGAGCATACTTGGGTTCTTGTTTTTTTACCGAGTGACTAGCTTCTTGGGAAATGATGAATCTGTAAAAAATAGATCTTCCAAGGACAAACCCTATTTGTTCTTCACCAATGAGAAAGGGAATGAGTTTTTGAAGCTAGATAGATAATGTCCTTGTTAAGAGCTTATATAGGGTGTTACATAGTGCTATTGGTCGAAAGTCATTGAGGCTGACGGGTTTCTCTTTTTTGGGGATGAGGGCTATAAAGGTGTTATTTACTTCTTTCAACATCCTACCAGAGTTTCTAATTCCTTCTAATGCTTGAGTTACCTCCTTTCCTATATAGTGCCAACATTTCTAAAAGAAGATAGCAAAGAAACCATCTAGGTCTGAGGATTTATCTGGATGCATCTGCATAAGAGCATTTTTGACCTCCTATGCTATGAATTTCTTTGTTAAAGCTCTATTTTGAGATTTAGTTATGACTTTCAGAATATTCTTAAGTAATTCCGTCTCGTTATACAAATTTGAATGTTCCCAATTATTAAGAATTTTGTTAAAGTATCAGATTGATTCTTTGCCTATTTCCTTTGGATCATCTATTATGTTTCCCCTGTCATCTTTGATATATGCAATTCTATTGATATTCCTTCTCTACTTTGTGCTGTTATGAAAGAATTTTGTATTCTTGTCCCTTGCTTCCAGCCATGTTTCTCTTGATTTTTTCTTCCAATAGATTTCCTCTCTCACTAGAATTTCCTCATATTCCAAAAGTAGATTCTTCCCTTTTTGAAATAGATCATCAACCATTCCTTTATTAATTACTTGAGAATTTATATTGCTCAATTCCTTTTCTAATTTTAGTTTTGAATAAAAGATTTTTCCGAATCTATTTGCATTCCAGTCTAGAAGTTTTCTTT
The DNA here is from genome assembly GCA_027943335.1 of Chamaecyparis obtusa. Lineage (NCBI taxonomy): Eukaryota > Viridiplantae > Streptophyta > Pinopsida > Cupressales > Cupressaceae > Chamaecyparis > Chamaecyparis obtusa. Next base: position 4,324 of record BSBK01009657.1, read on the forward strand.
TCATCCATTTAAGTTTATTTATCACAATGAACATTTTGGAAACTGAAAAGTTAGGTTCATCCCACCATTATTTGATAAGGTTTAGAATTTCAGGATCTCTAAGCCATGCTTGTTCGAATTTAAAGGGACTTTTTTTTGGTTTTACCCTTGCTTGGATGTTTAACATTACTGGGTAATGATCAGACCCCGAGACATGTAAGATTTTGGCCTCTAAGGAATGGTCGATATTAATCAAACTACCTTTGAGAAAGAATCTATCCAATTTTTCTGCTATGTTACAAAAACCCTGTCTTCTATTATTCCATGTGAAGGAGTTTTCCTTTGTGGGGATTTCTAGTAAGGAAATCCTTTCTATCCAATTGGAAAAGTCCTTAGCAGCTATGGGAAGTGAGCTACTTCTTCCTCTTTTTTCCAAAGCTTTTGTTATGACATTAAAGTCTCCACCTAGAATCCATAGTGAGTTTGGGCTCTGGTTTATGAAGGATTCAATCTCCTACCATACTCTTAGTTTATCTTTGTTTTGTATTGGGCCATGTACATTGATGACGCTAAAAGTTAAATTATTTCTAAAGTTTCTAACATGTCCACTCATCCAGAATTGTCTTATTTCTGTGATATCAATAGAAAGGCATCGAGGATCCCAAATAATGGCCAGGCCCGCCCGAGGCTCCTATTTCTGGTGATGCTATGACTTCTCTAATTCCTAATTTTCTATTAAAGTTTAACATTTCTGTCTTGTTCATTTTTGTTTCCTGAATTAAAATAATTTTTGGATTATGGGTGTTGATGCATCATTTGATTAATTGCTATTTGTTAGGGGCATTCATACCCCTAACATTCCAAGTGAGGATATTCATTTCACCATGGGAAGGATCTTCCCCTTCCCAGCCTGAAGAAGTGTAGTGATTTTCACCTGCCCTGCAGCCTCACCTACTTGCTCTCTCAATTTCACCTTCGGTTTCCTTCCCTTTTCCTTGATCTTTTAGCACAGTTCGAAGAATTTTGACTCTCCTTACAAAGGGTTATTCCTAAGGATCCTGACTCTTGAATTTTCTTATCTTTGAGTTCCATCAACAAATTTCCCACACTCCCATTCTTTTTCATTTCTTCTATCATTATACCCTCAATAAGGAGTTCTTTTTGAAGGTCCAATTCTTCCTTGTCACAGATCTCATCAAGGAATTGGTCCATTAATTCTTCTATTACTGTTTCTCCTAAATAATCTAGAATTGTCTTAATTCATCCTCTATCTTACTGTCCTCTGAAAATGTTTCTTTACTAAGTTCTTCTCCCCTTGGAGATAACTACCTTGAAGGCCCTTCCAAGTTTTCTATCAGAGTTTCTTATCTGTCGTAGTTAAAATGTCTTCAAAAATTGTGTTCCTCATATTGTTCTTTTCTCCATATTCCAGAGCTTGTTGTGCTATGAAAATTTCATCTCTCCTTCCTTCTTCAACCTCAAGATTAAGTGAATTCTCCTTTTCTTGTGCTATTCTATCATTAGCTAATTCTTCATCCATCTTACCCTTTGCTATGTTACTCAAATCTTTTCCATTTTTATGTTTCATTTCCTCATTCTTTGCTAGTGATATTGAGGTTTTTGGCTCATCAGCCATTATACCATCCTCTTCTTGATTATTCAAATTATCTTTAGCAGTGTAGGGGGGGAACTTATTAGGTGATTTTTCTGCCCCTGAAACTACCGAGAGAAGAAACTGAGGAATTCCTTTCAAACCTGGGGAGTTCCACCTTGATGATTTGTTCATTGGAGAATTAGCTAGTTGAATAATCATGAATCCACCACCTACTTTATTTAGATGTATAGCAATATCCTTGGGTGGATCTTTCCGTGGCTGGGATGGCCTAATAACCCTCTAAGTCTGTATGAACTCTCTGGCTATCTCTGACAAAATGATAGGGTTTATAATAAATTTATCTGAGCTACTGTGCACTACAATTTGGGGGAGAGATTTGATAAAAATATCTATTCTAACTATGATAATGTTATCTAATTTGGGATATTTAGTGGATATCGATCTAACAAAAAAACCTATCTTGTTCCCTATCTATTTAAGAATGTTTTTGTTAGGGAAAATTATTAAGTTTTATCGCTCTAGATACTAGAATGCCTTTTATATTTTTAGGGTTAAATGATGGACTCCAATCTAAAATTGTAAAATCATACCCTAAGTATTCAAGGCATCTATTTTCCATAAATTTTGTCTTAGTATCTATATTATACTAGTAGAAAAACAAGAATTCATATGAGAGGAGAGATATACTCACCTGATCTTTGAGATTACTCTTGAGCCAATCTGTGATTTTTGTTGCAGAGACCCCGTAGCCATTCCATCTCAAAAAAAATCCCTTTAGTTTCATCAATTCCTGGGAGCGTTCGATTGTTCTTTCCTTTACTTCACTCTGTATAGGGGATTCTGGAGCTGATTTGCGATAAGGTGGAGTGTAGGGGGTTTTTAAAGGTTTTGGGGTAGCAAGATATATGGTCTTAGATTGGTTAATGATTCTACACTTGTGTGGTGGGGTGTAAGTATTCATCTAAGGTTTGGTTGAAAGGGGAGACTAAACCAATTTTTTCCCTGAATTTGTTTCTCCTCATTGAAGAATGGGATCGGGTTTAGGATATGGTCGATTCTCCAAATTTGTGAGAGTCAAAATTGTTTTGAAGGTGCAGGGGTTTTGCTCCAAATCTATGGTGTGGAGAGGAATTCTTAGATCTCTTATGGTTTTTGGCTTCTATCCATCCGTCTTTGTCCTTCCCTGAGACTGAGGGCCTCCTAGGGCAAAGTTGTTCTCCCAAAAAACTTCCTCCATTTGTTGCAAAACAAATATCCTCAGGGTTATTTGCATTTAAAGATTTGGGAGCCCTTTGTGCCCTGGCCGAAGAATAACAATATGCTATGTGAAAGTCTATGGTAGGGTGGAGAGGAGGAAAACCAAGAGCTCGGGAATATTTGGTTTTCGAGAGAAAAAGCAATCTGCCTGTCCAAGAAGTCCGTAGTGAAAATGACTTGATTTTCACGAAAAAGTAGAGCCATCTTTTTCAGTTTGGATTTTACTTAAATATGATTAATATTTTTTCTTAAAGATTACAATTAAATTAGGTTCAAAGTTAAGGTTGGTATTTATTTAAGCTTATGGAGTGAGGTTTTGTAGGAACCCCAAATCAGTCCTTAACTGCTGCGGACGTTTATCTCGATTTGTTGTTTGAAAGTTTATGATTTTTTTTTGGAGTTTCAAGTGTTTTAGAAATAAAAAGAAAATATGCAATAATCTAGAATTCTAAAACTATTCAATTAACTGCTACACCTTCTATTGATTTTCCAAATGAAATACAAAAGGGAATCAAGAAAATCCTTTATTGGAAAATGATTAACAAAGGCAACTACAAAATGCATAAAAAAGCCTGGGAGAATACACCAGCTACTGCAGGAACTTATTTATTTCAACTCTTAAATGTTGTGGCTATAAATCTGAAAGAGGATAATGGCTATGACTTATTCCTCCATAAAACTATAAATAAATACTATCTTCTTCTTCCTGCTGCTGAAACTAATACTGTTGAAGCACAAATAGAGTCTCTGGATGAAACTCTCTGAAATTCCAAATTCACTGGATATTTCACCAGCTCAAATGGATACACATAGAAGAACTACGTTCTTCAATAAAAAAGATGAAACCTCTTCTCAGAGCTCAAAATAACAATGATCAATTTGCAAAATAACAATGGCTGCCTTCCTTCTTTCCCCAACAAGCATAAATAGGCTTTCCAACCCTAAATCGCAATTCCTTGAAAAGCTGTGATTTCTTTCTTTAAGGCATTAAAAATATAATCATTAAATAAATTTAATGATTTAGACTTAGGAAAATATGCCAATAAATTAATACATTAATTTGGCCCCCTTCATGATACTTAGACCCATCACTTAAGTGATTTAATATAAAGTCAATTTACAACTTAATATTAAATCCTTTACCATTTAATTAATATATAACCACTGAAAACTGAATAACTCCCTCAAAAATGAGAATCTAGCTTAACCGTCTGGTACTGGAGTTGGCATAATAATTTTCCATGTGATCAAATAATATTTCTAAAAATTGCAAGGGTCCATCTCTATGACTCTAAAAGTTGCTAAAAATAGCAAAACTCAAACAAATAGAGTTTGAAACCTCTCCATACCAAATCAATGGTGCTGAGCTCTGCAAAAGTCAAACCATTAGATAAGCATATCTCCTCTGTACACAAATTGACCATCTATCCATCTCTACTAGCCTACGAGGGTCCAATGATAGGCTAATCAATAGCTAGAATAATTTCTCTAGCTAGAAGGGGACATCACAGTCTGCCCTTCCTGAAATTGCTTGTCCTCAAGCAATCTCAACTTTGGATGCTGTAAAATCTCCTCGCTCTCCCAAGTGGCATCCTCAACCAGCATATCCTTCCATTTCACCAAGTACTCCTTGATGGTACACCTCCTCAAATTCCTTTCCTTGAACTCAATGATATCCTCTAGCACTAAATTCAACTTCCCCTCATCATCCAAGGGTGGAAGCACTGTAGAAGGAACAATCTAGTATCCTAACGCCTTCTTGAGATATGACACATGAAAAACATTATGGACTCTACTCTTTGCCAAAAAATCCAACTCATAATCAACCTCACCGACTCTCCTAATCATCCTAAAGGGTCCATAGTATTGTGGCTTAAGTTTCTTGGCACCACTCTTTTTGAGAGTGGACCGGCGATATGACTGCAACATCAAATAGACCATATCCCCTACCTCAAAGGTCTGCTCAGTCCTCTTCTGATCCACATACTGCTTCTACTGATTTTATGCCTTAGTGATGTTCTGCTTAAGAGCCTTTATAATGTCTTGGCTCTCCTGTAACAAACCTCCAGCACCAGGCACTCTACTATCGATCAACAACAAATCCAGGAAATTTGGTGCCTCATACCCATATAACACCATGAAAGGTGACATCTGGATGGACATGTGATAAGTGGAATTGTAGAAATACTGACACAGATAAATCCACTTAATCCAAGCCTTCTACTACCCTGCTATGTAGTTCCTGAGGTATCCCTCCACCCAGTTGTTGACTATCTTAGTCTGTCCATCCGTCTGGGGGTGGTAGCTAGTACTCAGAGTGAGCTCTTTCCCACACAATCTAAATAACTCCTGCCAAAAGTGACTCATAAATCTTCTTTCCTTGTCACTGACTATGCTCTAGGGTAAGCCATAAAAATTGCATACCTCACGAAAGAACAACTCTTCCACCTACGTAGCAGTGTATGTAGCCGTGATCAGAAAGAAGTGGGAAAACTTCATGAGTTGATCAACAACAACATATATATAGTCTTTTCCCTAGGCTCTCGGCAGTCCTGTGATGAAGTCCATGGACAAACACTCCCACTTCCTATCATGAATTGGAAGTGGCTATAGTAAACCGACTGGGTAAGAGTGTTCCTATTTATTTTTCTGACAAGTAGGACACTCTCTAACATATTGTAACACCTCATCTTTGAGCCCTTTCCAAGAAAAGTGCTCACAAATCTGCCGGTAGGTTTTATAAAAACTTGGATGTCCCACCATAGGTGGATCATGATAAAATCTCAACACCATCCTCCTCACCTCTGACTATGGCATCAAATAAATGCACCCTTTGTAAATGATGAGTTCATTCACAAGGATGAAATCACTATCTTGAACCGATCTGTCTATGAATCCTGATGCCCATGTATCCTTTGCATACTCTGCAAGGATCAAATGTCTCCAGTCCTCTGATATATCTATCATCATGCTCAAGTGGGGTCTTTGTGACAAGGCATCTGCTACCACATTCTGTATCCCCTTGAAATAGGTAATATCAAAGTCATATACCTATAATTTACTTACCCATTTCTACTGTCTGTCATTAAGATCTTGTTGCCCCAGGAAATGTTTCAGGATATTATGGTCTATTTTTATGTTGAATTTTTTGATTACTAAATACTGCTTGAATTTGGCCAAAGCATGCATTATGGCCAACAATTCCTTATCATAAATATTGAATCTCCTCTCATGTCCCTTGAGCTTCCTACTCTCATACACTATTAGGTGCTTGTCCTGCATAAGTACCTCTCTAACGCCCTCACCAGATGCATCACAGTGAAGCTCAAATGGTTTACTAAAATTTGGTGGTTCTAACACTAGACAAGAAGTCATCAACTCCTTGAATTTATCAAAACACTCATGTGCCTTGCGAGTCCACAAGAAAGCCCCATTTTTCATCAAATCCATCAAGGGTGTTTCATGCCTAGAATATCCACTAACAAACCTTTTGTAGGACCCACACAACCCCAAAAATCCACTCAACTATTTTAGGTTCACTAGAGAAGGCCACTCAACAATAGCACAAATCTTTTCAGGATCCATGCGTACTGCTTGTGCACTGATAATGTGACCCAGATATAATAACTCTAATAACCCCAAATCACATTTGGATTCCTTTGCATACAAGGATTCCCTTCTTAGAATGCTCAATACAGTGTCTAAGTGTCACACATGCTCATCCCATGTCCTACTATAAACTAGGATGTCATCAAAGAAGACTAACACAAATTTCCTCAACTGAGGCTGAAAAACCTTATTCATTATGGACTGAAAAGTACCTGGAGCATTAGTTAGCCCAAATGGAATAACTACAAACTCAAAATGGCCACAATGACACCAAAATTCCATCTTCTCTATATCCTTCTCTCTGACTCAGATCTGATGATAGCTTGATCTAAAATCAATTTTGGAGAAGAAGCATGCTTCATGTAACTCATCTAATAACTCATCAATTCATGGTATGGGGTACCTTTTTTTAATAGTCTTCCTATTTAGGACCCTGTAATCTATGCACATCCTAAGAGTAACATCCTTCTTCTTCACCAAAACTACAAAAGAAGCAAAATGAGACTTACTTGATCTAATGTGCCCCATAGCAAGTAGTTCCTTGATGGTTTTCTCAATCTCATCATTCAATCTCTTTGGATATTTATAGGGTGTAATAATAATGGGTTTGGCACCCTCCTCCAACTCAATGATGTGCTCAATACCTCTATTAGGAGGACTACCTAGTGGAATGTCACTGAACACCTTACTATACTTGATTCTCAGTGCCTGTATATCAGGATGATACTCAGAATGTTGCTGACCTTGTGATGACATCAAAGTGCGATGAGCTACCCACTCAACCTGGTCATGTCTCAGCAAGCTCCCCGTGCATCTGCAAGACATCATCCTAAACTCACTATCACAAATGGCCCTAAGTATATGTATCTTTCCATCTGATTGGAACTTCATCTCCATGTCTCTCAAATCGAGAGTGAACACTCCAATGTCATGCAACCAAGTCATACCAAGTACTAGATCTATGTCACCCATGTTTACAACACAAAAATCAGCTTTGAAGTCAAATTTATTAATCCTCAAGGGTAGACCTATAATCTTCCTATCACATTTGAGGACGTAGCCATCAACTACCCTCACTCTTAGACCCTCAAACTGCTCTATTTGAAGCCCACATCTCTCAACTAGCCTAGAATCAATAAAATTATGAGTGGCACCCATATCAAGCAAGGTGATAACTCATTGCCTTTCCAATACTCCCCTCATCTTGAATGATCCCTCCTACTACACACTATTGATTCAGGCCTCCTTAAGTCTACCCTCAGTATTTTCATCACCTGTGCTTTCCTTTTCTTCAACTGACTCCTCATTTTTAGATTGCTAGTCTGAATTTTTAGATTCAGAATCCTCATAATAAGCCCACATAACCTTGTTTTATTTTCCCTTGGGTCTTAAAGGACAATCATGGTTCATGTCATGAGGTCCTTTGCAATAGAAACATAATTTCAACTTCTGCAAATCATTAAGTGTTTCCTTGTCAAGAGGTGCAAAAGATTTATCTCTATTTTCGGATTTAAATTCAATCATCTCTGGTTTCTTAAAGAATGGCTTATTGTCCTTGTTGGAGGAAGCTGCCTTGGGCTAAAATTTATTTACTAGGGCTGCATGCTCCATGCTCCTAGCTTTCTTCATAACATCATTCAATGTGGAAGGATCAAAAGCCTTTACCCAACCTCTGACTGGTTCGGATAAGCCTTCAGTAAATAACACTATCAACCTCCTCTTTGATATGTCTGTCACCATAACTGAGGACCGTTGAAACTCATTAATAAAATTCTCTAAGCTCCCTATCTATTTGAGCTATGCTAGGTCTCTAAATTAGACCTCTAGATCTTTCCTATCAAACCTCTCAACCAATCTATCCATGAAGTCCTGGTAAGAAGTCATTTGGTTGTGCTGAAGAGTGATCAACCCATGATACCAACAATCGTGTGCTACTCCCTCCAAATGTAAGGTGGCATATTTTATTGCCTCAATCTTTGTCATAGGCCTCAATGCTAAGAAGGTATCAAGCTTGTGGATCCAAGATTGTGCTATCAATCTACCACTACCATCAAAATTGGACAAGGAAAGCTTACTTGTAGCACACTTTAGTTCATTATTCTGCTCCTTGGGTCTCCTGTCTTGTCTAACTACACTGTAGTGTTATCTCCTTTGATTCAAAAACCTTTCAAAGGTTATCCTTTCTCACATATATGGGGCCAATAGTTCCCACTCATCATTTGCATCCATAAGGTTGTCTGCAAACATCTCATCCCTAGCTTCCTCTACTGGATCCTACATTGGTTCCTCCCTAACAAAGGTAGGACGTGCAGGTATATCTACTATCCTAGAGTATGTCCTCTGTGTTGGTGGAGAACCTATAGAACTCCTGTTATCTTCCTATTCCTAATCCTGTCTTGCTGAAGGGTTCATGTGCTCCATCATAGTGGTAAGAGCCTGCAATGTCTGAGCTTCTTGCTACTACCCTATAGCCATAGCTCTTTAAAACTCCCTAGTTTCCAGATCTTCATTGTTCCTATTTATCCTGGGTGAGCTACCATCATGCCTATTGCCCATGGTGATCGGCTGTGGTTCTAAGACCTGTTCACCTTCAAGTAAGGCTCTCTTGCATGTATAATACCTATGTGGACCAATCTCCTCTTGCTGCATGTAATAACTAAACCCTTAGGATGGCAAGATTTAGCTTTGATACCACTGTAGGAACCCCAAATCGGTCCTTCACTGCCGCAAACATTTATCTCAATTTTTTGTTTGAAAGTTTATGATTTTTTTTGGATTTTCAAGGGTTTTAGAAATTAAAAGCAAATATGCAATAATCTAAAATTTTGAAACTATTCAATTAACTTCTGCAACTTCTATTGATTTTACAAATGAAATACAAAAGAGGAATCAAGACAATCCTTTATTGAAAAATGATTAACAAAGGCAACTACAAAATGCATTAAAAAACCTAGGAGAATACACCAACTGCTGTAGGAACTTATTTATTTCAACTCTACAATGTTGTGGTTGTAAATCTGAAAGAGGATAATGGATGCGATGTATTCCTCCATAAAATGACAATTAAATACTATCTTCTTCTTCTTCCTACTATTGAAACTAATACTGTTGAAGCACAAATAGAGTCTCTGGATGAAACTCTCTAAAATTCCACATTCACTGGATATTTCACCAACTCAAATGGATACACACAGAAGAACTACGTTCTTCAATAGAAAAGCTAAAACCCCTTCTTAGAGCTCAAAATAACAATGATCAATTTCAAAATAACAATGGCTGCCTTCCTTCTTTCCCCAACAAGCATAAATAGGCTTTCCAACCCTAAATCGCAATTCCTTGAAAAGTTGTGATTTCTTTCTTTAAGGCATTAAAAATATAATCATTAAATAAATTTAATGATTTAGACTTAGGAAAATATGCCAATAAATTAATACATTAATTTGGCCCCCTTCATGATACTTAGACCCATCACTTAAGTGATTTAATATAAAGTCAATTTACAACTTAATATTAAATCCTTTACCATTTAATTAATATATAAACTGAATAACTCCCTCAAAAATGAGAATCTGGCTTAGCCGTCTGGAACTAGAGTTGGCATAATAATTTTCCATGTGATCAAATAATATTTCTAAAAATAGTAGGGGTCCATCTCTATGACTCTAAAAGTTGCTAAAAATAACAAAACTCAAACAAATAGAGTGTGAAACCTCTCCATACCAAATCAAGGGTGCTGAGCTCTACAAAAGTTGAATTATTAGATAAGCATATCTCCTCTATGCACAAATTGACCCTCTATCCGTCTCTACTAGCCTACGAGGGTCCAATGACAAGCTAATCAATAGCTAGAATGATGTCTCTAGTTAGAAGGGGACATCATAGGTTTGAGTTCAATAATGTTTAAGGTTATGTTTACAAAGTCTTAGGATTCTATTTTGATTCCTTATCCTCTTGATTTGTTTGGATTAAAAGAACAACACCAATTTGATAATTGTTAGGTTTAATTTCTTATACTATTTGAATAGGTTTAGGGTTACTAGGATTCAATTTACTTTCGTTGAAGCATGAGGATTGGAGATGCATAGTTATAAGGACAAAGATGAAGCATTGAGGAAGGTTTGAGATAAAATGTCTTGATTTTGATGCCTGGTTTATGCATTGTAATGGATGAATTCAACCTACTAAGAACCATGTAGCCATGAACTCTAAATGTAATGTTAGATTATTAAGGTAGGGATGTGTAGATGTTTGAATATTGTAAAAGAGGGTGAAACATGGTAGTTTGATAGATGTTTACAAGTGGGGGTTTTGGTAATAGGTGAGTGATAGACAAAGCATACAATATGAAGCTTGTTGGATTAACTTATGAAAAGGTAAGTATAGAGAGGGGAGGGGTGAACCAGTACTCCAAATTTTTTTATCTAACTTTCTTAACCATTCATTGAATTCATAACATTGCATATAACAACATAACACATATAAACCAATATCATGAAACACAAATCATAACACAATAATTTTGGTATTGCAGAAATCCTTGTTAGAGGATAAAAACTACGGTGGGGATGACACCCACAAAACTTCACTACTATAGTAAAAAGTCTACTCAGTTAGAGCTACAATGTTAGCTATTTCTAATAGCATACCTTATTAAGATTATTAACCCTATTAAGAGTCTAAAGACCAATTAAGTCTACCTTGCTAAAGGATTTTACAACTCTAATCTAAGAGTTGTACCCTATTAAAGGATTACAATATAAGATCTGTTAGGATCCACTCAGTTAAGAGCTTTTACAATTCTGTTTACACACTTAATTAGTACATAAACCATCTGCAATACTTGCATCAACTTATTCTTATCAGACTCAATATTATCAATAAAAATTTACCTCATATTGTACTCCACTCACAATATCAACTCTCTACTTAGTAGATTCAGCTCTGGATCACATTCACACTCTGCTCTTTATTATTTTGTTGCTCGGTGGCTTCTCTACTCATCACCTTCAAAATTAACTCTGAATGATCATCACCCGATCTCTATTTCTTTCGCATCATACTCTCATTTTTTATATTGATCCCCACATTCTGATCCATTTTATACTCAATTCTAGAAGCGGTGGAAATGTTCTAGAACCATCTCCTTAAATGGTGCTAGCATTGGTTACTCCTCCAATACATATATCACATTTAATTCTTATTGGTGAATCTCACCTTTTAATCATACAAAATCATTATATTTAAATCTCCAATGCTCTGTCAAACAAAATCTTCGAGATTTGTAAACTATTTTATGCTTGACATCCAGATTCAATGTATTTGTAGATTCTCTTGTGTCAGCCTGTGATACTCGGTAATACGTTTTCTCTTTCTCATCAACATGTATCTTCTCTCATTTCGATAGATGTTGTAGCTCAGTAGTACTCGATGCTTGGTGCTTAGTTTTCCTTGTTCAGTATCTTGAATTCTTTTTCCTTTACCAAAAATTGTCTTTCCTTTATTTCCTTTTACCGACTAGCTTATTTTCTTTACCAACTTGTCTTTCCTTCTTTACTAAATGACTTTGATAATCATTATGATGTAATCATAACTAATGACAATAAAATAACTCTATAGGAGTATCAATCTCCCCCTTTGGCATTAGTTTGGTATCTTTGTTAAAAACCTTCAAAGTCATCAAAATTTTGTGTCCTTTGCAAAATTTGACCATGTATACACTTGATAAAATTAATTACTCCCCATGTGGAAATACTTCTTATATGCATATCTATCCATCTCTTATACATATAATCATCTTCATACTATAGAATAAATTGATCTATTCTATATTGTCTCCCTTTAGTACTATCTGCTTTTTGTCACATATATATATCCCCCTTTTTTTAACAAAAATGCCAAAAATAATTACTTACTATTTATCCGGTGGAGGGATCTTGTCAAAAATAGATTTATACCTTTCCTGTGCATCTTTCAGTGATGCTTTCCATTACTCCTTGAGTGTCTGTAACACTATAATCTATTCACTTATATCAACTGTTAGACTTACCATGCTATCCATAGCACTTACATTAGGGGTATTCACTAAGTCTTTAGCCTTATGCACATGTTTTTGTAATGACTCAATTTGTGGCATCAAAAATGTTTGTAGCTCCATGAGATCCATTCTGATTTTATTCTCATCTTTCCTCAACTCATATTGCAGTCCCATTAAGTGCCTCTACCTTTGATAATAAACTTTAAAAGTATTAGGCTCGGTAGATACCTTTGCTAGATTCTTAGTCAACTCCTTCCAACATTTTTCATATTTTTCCTTTATGTCCTCGGTGAAATTAGAAATCAAACATATTTTATGAAATAATAAAATATTACATTGCAATTCTTTTTCCAACTCGGTAACCAACTCAAAAAGTTTTTCTTGTCAAGTGTTACCGATTGAAGTAATTCTTCAATGATTTTATTCTCCATTTTCTTCCTATGCACTTGCATTAAGTACTCCGTGGCCTCAGTACATGGTTTATTTATTTGACTTACTAGCTCACTTAATTGATTGTATATACTACTTTTCTCATTGATATCTGCCTCTAGTACTATCTCCTACATTATTTATTTGACATTTTCAAGTACATCTATTTTTTTCTTCTTTTCAAGCAATTTGTCTTGTCCAACTTTCCTCTTGAGTAAATCTCCAAACTTAGATAATTCCTTGGAACTCATGGTGGAGATATCGACCTTTGGTATCACAATAGGTTGGCTTAAGTCAATTGTTTCCTTTTCATGCTTTCTCTTATTTGATTTCTTCTTTGTAGCTTGTGCATTCTCTCCACTAGATAAATTCACATCAAAAGTTGTGGCAGTAGTAGTATCATCGGTCTTGTCATCTTTTTCATCTTTTTGTTTTCCTTCCTTCTTCTCCTCTTGTTTATTTTCTTCCCTCTTCTCCTATTTGTCTTCTTTCTTCTCTTCTTCTTTATCCTTTATCCTTCTCTAACACTAGTTCTTTCTTTTGGTGAGGATCAGTGGTCTCAGTAGGAGTGACTGACTTTGTAGTGTCCTTTTGTTCTTTCTCCTTTTCTGGTTCGGTCGAGGCTTCCACATCAGTTGAAATATCCTTTGTAACCTCTGAGATAACATGATCTGCATCCATCAAATTTATCTTTGTTGACTCATCAAGAATAATTTCTTAAGTCTCCTTGGCCTCGGTTGCTATTATATCTTCATCATCTGGAACACCCTCTGTTGGGTCTTTATCTGTTATGTCTTCAATGATGACCTTTTCTTTATCTGTAGTCAAATCAATAAGATCTGACTTACCTTGGGGTTCCTTGATATCTGTTGGTAGGCTGGGAAAGAATATCTTTCTCCATAATTCATCTGTCTCTTTTTGTACTTCTTCTAGCTTACCGACCATTATCCTTAGTGCTCTTCCCTTAACTAGGAATATCTTAGAATATTCTTGCAATGCTTCCTTAATTCCTCTAGCTAATAATTTAGGAACAATGATAGCTAGGGATCTCTCCCTCATTTGTTTCTTAGATGCCAAGGCATATTTCCATCTTGCATCAATATTTTGGTATAATTCATCTGACACTCAGTTGGCCATCTCAATCAGAGTAATCCTAAACTTGTACAGTGTGAACAAAACTGCTTCTTCAATCTTCTCTTTTTATTCATCACATATAGTTTCATATTTAAGTTATTTTATTCCAGAATAACTGCCATACTTCTTAAGTACTTTAAGTGACTCATCTAGGTTTCTTGGTTTAGGTGTCTGGTTTTGCACAACTTTGAATTGAGAAACATCTTTAGATGCAATTCCACCATCTTCTTGTAATTTCAACTTCCTTCTTGGTCTACCTGAAGTTTTCTTTTCTCTTGTGTATGTTTTAGGATTTTTTTGTCTTGTCTCTAGTTTCTTCTTCTCTTTGATTGTGGAGGAAGACCTTGTTGATGGTCTTGCACCGATTGGGCTAGGGGTTTCCTTTTTCATTCTAATTTTCTTCCCCTTAATCTTTGAAGGACCAACTTCATCTTCTTCAACAACAATACCTAAATTTTCTGACAAATTACTTATCATTGTGTGTGAGTGATTTACACCTTCATGAAATAACAAGATTTAAAGAGAATTTACACTATTCAAAGCAAACTAATCTAAATAATGCACAATTAATCTAAATATCTCATGGTTCTCTAAAATAAAGTGGTAAATGAGGCTCTCAGCTATGATCCTCACTAGTGACACTCTAAAGATGAGAATTAAGCTATATGATATGCAAATTTAGATCTAATTATCAAATTCTAGCTCTATTTGATAAGAAATCTACAAAAATGATCAACAATTAAGCTAAATATCAATGAAAATGCTAAGTGAGTGATGTGGATGCGAATTGCAAGAGCTTTGCTGCAATTCAAAGATATGGAGTGGATTAATAATGCCTCAAAATGCCTTCTATTTATAAGATTTTCCCAAGGGTAGGGGGTAGAGTGAGATAACCATGGTTATGCTTGGGTAAGGTCAATTGGCTTTGCTTTGTCCCTAAATTGGGGGACAAACATTTAAATGGTTTCAAAAGGCTGGACCATTTCAACAAAAGTGAGTGATTTGTGTCCATTTTGTCTCCTTTTTGCTTTGTTGAGGGAATTTCATATTTATTAATTAATTAAAGTAATTAAATTTAGCCATGAAGGGTAAGAGGTTCATTTTGATTTTTGCTTTCAACAACTATGTCATTAATTGAATTTAATCAATTTCTTAGTGTTTTTCCCCTTTTCAAGCTTTATTTAATCATTTAATCATTTAATTGAATTTTCCTTTGATTTGAATTGCCTCTGTTCCATTTATCGATTTTTAGTGCTATTTTGATGATTTGATGCACCTTTTGATTGATTTAAGCCTTTGCCAATTTTCCATGTCTACAAATGCCCCTCTTTGAGTCGATGTGCGAAGAACACCGATTCAAAGATTCCCTTGGTATGATGATCTGATTCAGGTCCTGGTTCTGATATGCCTCTGATCATTCTGATTGATGTACTTCTTGATATGATTCTGATGCCTCTGATATGATATGGGTCCTGGTTTGATGATAGGTCCTGGGTTTACTGATAAAGGTCCTGGGTTGATTGATTGCTGATATGTTGATAGATTTGATATGATGACAGATTTGATATGAAACTGATATGCAATTGATTTGCCTCCTGATATGATAACAATATGATATGATATGCCCCACTGATAAATGTTTTTTATGTGATGCCCATTTGATACTCTGATGCCCCCTCAGAAATAAAACATATTGATTCCTTGATTTGAAAGATTTTGATTGATTGGTCCAATATGTTTTCATTTCTGAAAAAAATATTGATGATATGCCATGACTCACAATTTGCATATCCAAGATAGATAGGTCTGTTGTAGTTAAGCAAAACAAGTGATTATAATAACAGGATAATGGTACCAATGAATGTGATTTGTCAATCTGATAGGATAGTTATGATAGGATAAATCAATCAGTGTGAAAACCGATATGATTTGATACTGCTGCTTCGTTCTCAGGACACAGAGACACGAACGATGGTACTGGGTGTGATTGCTTGATACTTTGATAGGATTGATTGACGTAAGATGATTCACTGATATAGAATACTGATATGATTCCCTTGATTTGTGAAACAGGCACATTTCCGTAAATGATATATATACAGACCTTAGCTTCTTAGATATTTGGACTTAAGTCATGAGTTTGACCCAGCTAGAGTACATGTTATTGAGATGATTGATTATGGAGCTCTTTTAGTTTGTTGATATTGTATCATGATATTTCAGTTATTGATCAGGACTTGGATGTATCATTTTGATGACATTGTATCTTTGATTAGACAAGACCTCATGGATCTGTGATATTATGGACACTTATGATTTATGGACTTTCCTTGATTCTTGATTAAATGACCCATTTTATGATTGATCAAGATTTCAATTGAATGAACCCCCTTTCCCTTGAAAAGATACTACAAACAAATGCACATGCAATTAATCTAACATGATAATGCAATTAACCTTCCATGATAATGCAATGCAATGCAGCTAAGTGTCACTAGCTTTAGCAAATAAATGCCTTGAGGATAAATTTTCATCATTGAGCACTTTGGGACCGGAAAGTTAGTACAATCACCACTGCCCACTGACATGATGATATGAATACCACTTTTTATCGCATTTGGTAACCTCCTTTTTGGACTAGTACAACCCTCACTAGTTGGATAAACCAACTATGAGAGTATGAATACCAGTTTCAATGAATTCAATGTTGCATAAACAAGCAAAGGTCAACCTTCCACCCTATATGAAAGTCCTCGATGGTTCTTTGATGACCATGTCGTTAGACGAATTCACATAAGTTGTTGGATATCCCTCAAGATAGTCACTCAAAGGCAAGAAAAATATCATGTCTCCATCATCGCCAATCTAGTCGAAACATCATCGATTAGCTAAAAAGATGTGATAAAATCAATGTAAGTAAAGATCATCAAAAGAAAGCTTCAAGTGTTTTGCAATGTTTCATGATTTTCAAAAATTATTTCCAAGCATCTGATCTTTAAAGTGTTTTGTCAATTTTTAATCCCGAATAATAAAGTCAATGAAGGCTCATGGATCAAGTTGTGGTAATTGAATTCTTGGTTAGTGAACAATGATATCCATCAAAGGTTCACGAAAATCTTCTTCTGAAACTCTGATAATTCCCTCTCTGATGTGTGACCGACTATAGCACTATTGAATCCGTTGATTCAGATCAAATGCCCCTGATTGGATAGGAAAAATGTTGGACTTGAGCAAACTTCCAAGATTTTACAAAAACTTAGTTCATGCCAGATGCAGCTCAAAGCATTTTATGCTTTCCTTTTTACCAGCTCTCAAACAAGATCACATTGGTTTGCCCCCAATGTCTAGCAAGATATAGGACATGAAAGATGGATTTTCAAGCTGATGGATTAGAGATGGAAAGGCTATGATGGAAGAAGTATGCGAATGTGACCCATAGGACTATCTCCTCAAGAGTACCCAAGCTAAGGAAAAAATGATATAGCAATGTGAAGCATGTTTTTGGATAAGCCATGAAAGTCAATTGTGCAGGGCTAGATAGTGTATAGGATAATGATTTTCTGCCATGAAAAGGAGTGATCCAAAAGAGTGGACATGTCAAGAAGTTTTTGATAACAATTTTTTTTTTTTAAAGCTCTTCATCTTGATCAAGACCAAGGGTCAATTTGGGTAAGATGTGGATAAGATAACACAATCTGGATAAAGAGGTGATGAAGGCTATGAAGGGATGTTTTGGGATTATGAAAAAGCTGATGGAATGATGAAGGTGAATTTGGGATAAGCAAGATCATGATAGGGTAACATGGATGCAACAAGTACATAAGCTGATGGAAAGGATAACGGATGTCAAGATACTCAATGCTCATGGATGTGTTCAACCTTGTCAATATGAAGGTGAAAGATGGAAATATGGATGAAAGTGAGGTAAATGATAGGAAGATGGAAGATGGCATGGATGAAACTTACCCCCAAGTGTAGAGTGCAAGAAGGAAGAATTACGCATGACGCCTGTTTGCCAGGTTTTCATCATGGTACTTGTCTAAGGTGCCACAAGAAGTGGTTTTCACCCTAGATTTATTTCTTTTTATTTTTGCTACCAAGGTGCCTATTGCTAGGTTTTCACCAAGGCACTTTTTCTCTTTTTTCATTTTTTTCTTTTTTTCTTTATTTTTTTCTTTTTTTGTATTTTTCAATATTTTCCCAACATTAGAATCTTTGGACAATGCTCCTCTGAAAGATATGCTATAATAAACCATGGGTATGACTAGGATGCTCAAAGATATTGATAAGAGGGATGGAAGTATGGAAAGTATGCATTGGAAAATGAATGTGAGGATAAGAAAAAGGTATGTTGAAGATGGAAATGTTGGCAAGATCAACTTTGACACACACTTTGAAGAGTGGTGGAATGATGGAGGAACAATAGATGATGGAGGTAAAGATCTTTTTGAGATAGTGGATTTTGGGATGTAAGAAGATGAAGGATGTTTGGAAGGAGATGGAATGGAAGCCTTTGGAAGCTTGAATGTCAATTTTGATTCTTCTTTTGTGTGAAAGTCTTTCAACAATGACTTGGGAATCCACATATTCTTTGATTTTTCTTTCTTTTGGAATGCTTTTGAATGCATTTCTTCAATGAGGGATTTAGGAACCCACATTTTATTTTTTTCTTTTTGCTTGATGGACCTTTGCGGCCTTTTGGATATTTCATTTTTCTTTTCATTCACATGTCGATTAGATGGGACATTGTGATTTTTATGCACATATGGATTCTTGAATTTATGATTTTTATGTTGCACATCAAAATTGCTTCCAAAAGACTTAGGAATTGTGGATGAATAGGAATAATATGGATGGTTCATATGGATTGGTGTTTGGACATTCTTCAAGTATGTGTGTCTTTGTTGATCTTGATACATGGTAGGGTAAGTGAATGGATAGCTAGGGATGATAGGAACGGTTGATGGGGAAATATATGGACCTAGTATGGATGGAAGGAATGAAGACTTTTGTTTTGGGACATAGGCACCCAAAATGGATTTGGAGGATAGTGGAGGTATGTGGTTGTATTTGAATGGAGGGATATAAGGTGTGAAAGGGATAGCAATATCTTTGGAAGGAGCTCCATCGTCAACGTTCTCATCTTTAGGATTTATCTTTATACCAATAGGCTCATGAGTAGCTTTGATAGGAACACATTTGATAGGGTCAACTGAAGCTTGAAGGGATTCATTATCTTGCAAGGGATTTGGAAGAATGATGTTTTCTTGAGGTGAACATGGGGGAATATGACAAGGAAATGATGGGATGCTTTGATCTTGACAAGGATCTTTGAATTGTGTAGCAAAGGTATTTTGCTCTTGATTTTCAATATGCTCATTGGAAGTTATGGAAGGGATATCTTGATCTTGCTCGGGAAGTGGAGAAAATATGGAACTTGGAAGGGTACTTTGTTCTTGGAACGGAAGGACATCATCTTGAAAGACATGAAAGGATGCAAGGGGATCATCACAAGGTTCAAGGGATATGGGACCTTCATCAAATATGGGAGGGGTTTGTGTATAATCTTGATCTTGATCTTTATCACTGTTTATCTCTTTTCTCTTTGGATTATCTTCTTGACATGGAGCCACTTCTAAGGATAAGGTAGATGTTTGGATATGTATGGGGGATGTTTGGAAGAATGGTGTAGGATCCTCTTGAATAGGTATAATAGGCATTGAGGCACATGAAGCTTTGGGTTCTAAGATCTTTGAAGCATGGAAACAATCTGCAACAAGATGTGAGTTAGCTTGGGTTTCTTTTAGAGGTTGCCCTTGAGGGTAGACATAGTTAATGGGAAAAGTATCACCATTAGGCTCATTCTTTGATGGAGGAATTTTGGATAATTGTGGAGCTTTGGGAGATGAAGAAAAAATGAAAGGAATGCTAGTTATGGGAGGGTCTTTGCTAGATAGAGGTTCGGGAAATGGATGAAGGATGAAAGGTGTACAAGTCATCCAGGGAGAAACCTTGTTAGGAGATGGACAAAGGATGAATGGATTACTCTTGCTATATGGAGGTTTTTGAACTAGATCTTGCTTGAGAGCGGTATTTTTCACTCCATATTCTTTATTATCTTGATCACAAATAGGTTGATTATGCAATTTCCTTTGATCTGAGATAAGTTTATCACTCTTAAATGCTTCCTTTTGTGAGGAGGATGAAGATATGGATGACCCATCATCATAGAGGAATGGCCAAATTGATCTTAATGATGGCTCTTTAGATAAAGTATCTTTTTGTTTTTCCTCATCCTTTCTTAAAGTTGATGTGTCATAATTATGTGGAAGCTTAGCTCCTGATTGAGCTAAAGTTAGGAAATATGCTTCTTTATCCCAGTCCAAAATTCATTCCATTATTTCTATAAACACAGGATCTTGGGATGCTCTCAGAACATCATCTTTAGACACCTCATCACTTTGAAAAGAATAGCTTGATATTAATAAGGGCATTTTATATGATGTATCTCTTTGGTTTTCCTCATTCTTTCTCAAGGTTGATGTGTCATAATTATAAGGAAGTTTAGCTCCTTCTTGAGCGAAAGCTAGAAAATATGTGTCTTTATCCCACTTCAAAAGTAATTCCATTATTTCCAGAAACACGGGACTTTGGGATGCTTCAACAACGTCATCTTCAGAAACCTCATCGCTTTGATTCCTATGGAGATCTTGATCTTGACTTTGATAATTATGCTCCATAATAGGGTTGATTTGTTTCCCAAATAAACTTCCTTCGTGAATTTCAATCCGGTTGGGTTGGTTTGGAATGGGTAAATGGTATTGATCAATTTTTTAAGATTTAAAAATTTTAATTGTATTTTGATCAAATACTTTGGAACTTCTTGTTTGAAAAGTTGAAGACAATCTCAACACACACATCAATAATTCACCATATCCCTAGATCATTCTAATGTGTATATTCTCAAATGTTTCCACGGGTTTGATCACAAGAAAGACTTCCAAGCAAGCTACCTAGCACAAATTTGGCTTTTAAATGGCTCTAATAGGTATTTTTGCTATTTTTACTGTTTTGTAGTAAGTTTTCCGTTCAAAAGAGATCTTAGCTTTTCATCCCCCAACTATGTTAAGGGGCTTCCCACACGCACAAAAGCACGATTTTGCGCAATCCGTTAGGACTACTAGAGGAAGTTTGAAAGAGCTAAAATCCTTTTTGTCGTGTACCCCATTAAGGATACCCGCATTTCATTTTATAGTGGGTCGGATTCTCGCGGCAAAAGCAAGTGTATCCCACTTTGGGCTGTCCCTCTCACCGGCCCTTCTAAGGCAATCTCGGGAGGCGAGCCCACTAAGTTTTAAACATGTTCATTTGAAAGCATGAAAAGTGGATTTGGTAGAGCAAGTTTGGGAATTTGATTCACTCAAAGAGTGAAGAGCATATCCCTATTGCTTTTCCCTTATCCCAAACACTCACAATCAATTTGGTTCTTTTTCAACCCCGTGACAAAGGGATTCTTAGAATTGAAATGTTTGTTCTTTTCCTTTTATGATTAAACTATGTTTTGAACTTTGAAATGCCACAAGCTAAGGGAATGTGCAAGCTTGATGAGAAAAATACCTCAAACGATGCTAGCAAAGGCTAGGCGCATTTTTAAGTAGTATATTTTCTCGTTTTCTCTCCAAATCCTTCCCTTACCGTAGCAAAACGTTCCCTCCACCAACAAGTTAGTCAACACAAATGCATACAAAGTGAGGGGAAACCAAAATCAAAAAGCTTAAAATGATCAAATTGATTATGCTCTTGATGTATTTTGAACTCAAATATTTGCAAATTAAATCCAAAAGGTGCAAGGTATACTCTAATAGGACGTCCTTTTTTGTTTCTTTTTTGCATGCAAAAAAGAAATTTTATTTTTTTTGAGCACTTTTCTGTGACAGAGCATGTACCTGAGACAAAAAAAATGACAGTAAAGTTAGCATACAGTCATTATTTTGACAAAATAGTGAAAATACTGTCAGGCGACATCATCCAGACTACAGGCGAGATTAAATTTAACAAAGACGTGACTACTTTAACCGCGAGCGTCACCAAAAGGGGCTCAAGCGAGATTAAAGTAATTAAGTGCGATATCAAATTAAATGGACGCGTGAATTCTTTATTGCAAGCGACAAATTAATTCATAGAAGCGACATTTAATTAATTGAGAGCGACATTTAAAATACTCAAAGCGACAAATTAAAAGCGAAATGCAGTAAACTCCCTTTACACCAGGCGTAAACTCATTCCTCGACCGCGGCTTTTAATTCTTTGTAGGCGACATCTAAATAGCCAAAGGCATCAGATAATTGTGCGTGAAGCGAGAAATTAATGTGCTCAGGCGTGATTTCTTTCTCCGGAAGCGTGATTCTGAAGACTGATAAGCGTGAGCGTTCAGACTACAGGCGACATTTTAATTACCGCGAGCGACATCTCTTTGCTATAGGCGTGATTTCTTTACTGGTAGGCGTGATTTCTTTCCTGTAACCTGCAAACAGTGAGCAAAATAATGCAATTCTAGCCTAAATTTGCAAATAACGTGGAAATTTTGATAAATTTGAGGCCTAGAGCCCCACGGTGGGCGCCATTTGTGTGTGAGTGATTTACACCTTCATGAAATAACAAGATTTAAAGAGAATTTACACTATTCAAAGCAAACTAATCTAAATAATGCACAATTAATCTAAATATCTCATGGTTCTCTAAAATAAAGTGGTAAATGAGGCTCTCAGCTATGATCCTCACTAGTGACACTCTAAAGATGAGAATTAAGCTATATGATATGCAAATTTAGATCTAATTATCAAATTCTAGCTCTATTTGATAAGAAATCTACAAAAATGATCAACAATTAAGCTAAATATCAATGAAAATGCTAAGTGAGTGATGTGGATGCGAATTGCAAGAGCTTTGCTGCAATTCAAAGATATGGAGTGGATTAATAATGCCTCAAAATGCCTTCTATTTATAAGATTTTCCCAAGGGTAGGGGGTAGAGTGAGATAACCATGGTTATGCTTGGGTAAGGTCAATTGGCTTTGCTTTGTCCCTAAATTGGGGGACAAACATTTAAATGGTTTCAAAAGGCTGGACCATTTCAACAAAAGTGAGTGATTTGTGTCCATTTTGTCTCCTTTTTGCTTTGTTGAGGGAATTTCATATTTATTAATTAATTAAAGTAATTAAATTTAGCCATGAAGGGTAAGAGGTTCATTTTGATTTTTGCTTTCAACAACTATGTCATTAATTGAATTTAATCAATTTCTTAGTGTTTTTCCCCTTTTCAAGCTTTATTTAATCATTTAATCATTTAATTGAATTTTCCTTTGATTTGAATTGCCTCTGTTCCATTTATCGATTTTTAGTGCTATTTTGATGATTTGATGCACCTTTTGATTGATTTAAGCCTTTGCCAATTTTCCATGTCTACAATCATCATGCTATATTTTCTCATTTTCTTAGGTATCAATATACCTAGTTTAATTTTGTCTTTTACTTGATCATAGGTGTCATACCTTTTGGCCCTCTTATCAGATGGTTTCTCTAATAATCCTTCAATTTTTATTGACGCAACATCAATAGCCATTTCATAACCCATAGGTGGTAGTCACATGGTTCTAGGCTCCACAACCCTCACTATACAAGTGTCAGTATCAACTTTAAAATATATAGTGTCCTTGTATTTTTCCACTAGTTGGGGTGGAATTCTAGACCTCTTATGCATTTTAGCTTGAAACTTTGAGAAATAATCATTCATAACTATGTCAAAGTTATCTCCTAAACTTTGTATGTACTCATTTATTTGGTAAATGATCAATTTTTTCACATTCCACACTACATCACCGATTGATGTAAAAGAGTTATGGAAGTAGAAAAACATACTTACCAGTAGTGATACAAACTTCAAAGTATTTTTCTTTGCCTTCTTGATTGTATTCATATTGTCATCAAATTGTTTCAATAAGATCTCACATAGATCTATCTTCATGTCTTTCTTCACAATCTTGTAGGCTATATCAATAGCTCCACAAGGTACACTATCTACCCGAGATCACTAGAAGATTCAATGGGATATTACATTGCATGCGATTCTCAACTCATGATCATCAACAATAGACAATCTTAGACCTCTTTTGTCCCATTTATCTTGAGTAAGCTCACACAGTTTGTTCTTATCCATTTGTTTGTAAGCTCTTAGTCTATCACTGTTAGAATTTATAATCTTTCCTTGGTCGTATTATTTAAATAAGGATAGACCAAGGTATCCTTCATGTATATTTGTCCTCTAGTCCAAGTGGGAGGACAACTCATATTTTGTAATTCCTTTAATAGGGAAATTAGTTTATTCCTCCTTAAGAGGATATGGACACTTGTCACACACACTTATGAATGGTGGCATTCATAGACTTGGGAGCTACATTCTAACCCCTCTCTCTCATTTCTTATCATGAAGTTATTGTAAGCGAGCAACTAACTCTCTCTTTCTCTCTCTCATTTTAGGCTATGGCCTCATTCATAATGTCACAAGGGGTTTTCTTTGCTTTCCCCTTTCAAAATCTCTTGGCTCATTGTTTGTATTCTTGGAGAATTCTCATGTTGGTGATTGATATTCAAGCATTATCTCATTCTTGGTCTATGATAAAATTCCTTCTTGCATTACACTTTCTTGGGTTCTTTCCTTATCTTCTTTTCATTTTTTCATACTTCTAACATGGTATCAGAGCTATTTAATCCTTGTTTAAGTGTTTTGTAGGATGGTGCCATTCGAAGGAGAAAGCTCTTCTTGTTGATCTAATATTTTTTGTAGCTCTTTCTTGATCTTTTGTCATTTTAGTTTTTCTTAGTTTTTGACCCTCTTTGGAAGGCTTGCCGCTAGAGAGTAGGTTTTTGATTTTTTTTTGGATTTGGCCAGTTCTCTGCCAAACCTAGCTTAGTTCCTTCATTTAATCTTGTATTTTACATGGCTTCTCTAACATTGTTTACAAGTTTCATTTATCTCATTCAAATTTTAATATTTTTCTAACAAGTTTTTATGCAGTTTTTATCTTCATTTTGGCTCACAGGCTTTTCTAATCCTTCTTGTGGATTCAAAATCTATATTTCAGTTTTTTTTCTCTAGCTACAAATCTTTTTTACTTATATCTCCGTGCATGCCATTTCTTAAATTAGTTATAATCATTTGGAGCGTTATATTTTTTAAATATCTCATTCTATTCTTTGTTTGATTAAAGTTTTATTTTATTTTATGTTTAGCAGGTTTATTTCATTGCTATTTGCTATTATAACCAACACATTTGTTACAGTAACCTGCTCTTAGTCTTCCTTGCATAGCTCTTTGCAACATTTCTCATGCACAACACCTACCTTCTTTGCCAATAGCTAACTGACATTGCTTCCTTAAAGTTTAATAGACACTTAATAGTCTTATTGCGCTACCTTTTGGGGCAATTTTCCAACCTTGTCTCTGTGTTTTTTTATTTAAATAACTCTGCTCCTCCTTGCAATTTAATCCAACTTTAATTGATGCTTTCATTCACACCTTCCATAGTAATTATGTTCCAATCAAATTACACATTTTGCTTTGCTATTTTTCTTGTTGTTTCCTTTGTTCCTTGCATAGAGTAAATAAAAGAGAGACTCACGCTGATGTTGTTGGTGGTTTTATCTTCCTGTGATATATCATCTATGCATGTTGGAGGAGAAAATAAGAAGGATATATCTTTTTATAATTAAAAACTATTGTAGCTGAGTTTGCTTCTTCTTTGTTTCTTGGGTATTTTTTTCTTTGTTTTCTGTAGTCTAATCTGCTTCTTAGTTGAGCTAGAGAATGATGTGGAGCATCTCTATAATAGCCTAGAATGACACAAATGTGTATTAGTGAGAATGACTTGTTAAATAGAGTGCAATTTGTTAAAATAAACATGTCACTATGTATGAGTTGATTAAAATTTATAATTATTCTCTATTTGTTCAATAAGTATTTTTTGTTATCTTGTAGGATAAGAGCTAAGAGAAACATGCAATAGTTAATATATGTTTTATGTTAGTTCTTAATATTGCAGTGCATATTGAATCTTGTAGCTATTCTCGCTTAAGATTGAATTTGATTTTTTCTCATCATTGCGGGCACCAGTCTCTGATCCATGCTGCCCACCCTTACCCAATTTTGGAAAATACTAGAGAATTAGTCCAATAACATCTCGGTAGCGGGAGTAGAGTAGGCGGAAGCAAAGTAGGCGGGATCCCTGGTTTCAAAGAGGAGGAGGGCACTTTTGAAGATGAGGACGGTGACCCACATGGGGGTTTGCGAGATTTTTTGGTGGGGGGCTGCTACTTACGCATCTAGTGCCCTCACCTTTCTCCTATAGAGATTTTCGAGCTTAGGGTTTGGGCTCTCTACATTGGTAAAGGCTTGGGGGGGTTCTTTTCCCCCTCACTTTGGAGAGGAGCCAACCCTTGTTTCTTCATAAGGTTTGTGTTGGTGAGAGGCTACTTTGGGTCCTCCTTTGGGATCCTGTCGAGATGGCCCGTTCTTGGGACCCTCACATGTGGGCCTCTTTCTGGGTTCCACAACTCTCATCATTTGTGTGGGAGAGTGGTGATGGTTTGTTTGGTGTGGTCCTGTGTGGGATCCCTATTGAGGTGGGGTTGCACACAAGTGCTCTTTGGCAGCTGATGGTTTCTCCTTTTCATTACTCCTCTACCCCGCTTCCTATTGAGGTGGAAGCTTGTTTTGAGGTGAAGGTTCCCTTCCCTCTTAACACCTCTTTCCCACTTTCTATAGAGGTGGAAGTTCCTTCTGAGGTGGAGGCTCTACCTATTGAAGTGGCTAGTTGCTAGATGGAAGAGGTGGGTTGGAGTACTGTTGGTGAGATCCACCATTGCTGGAGGGTTCTATTTTTGCTAGAGATCTTTGACAATCTTATCTTTTTCTTGGCAAGTTGTGATTTGGTGGCTTGGGGAGTCTTCCTCATTCCCATCACTTTGTTAAAGGTTGGGGGAGCCTTTCAAAACCCTAATGTGCTCAGCCTTTGCTGGAGAATCCTGTTCTTTCCAGAGATCTTTGATGGTCTTTTCTTTTTTCTAGTAGATTGTGATTTGGTGGTTTGGGGAGTCATCCCCTTTCCCATTTCCTTGTTAATGGTTGGGGGAGCCATTCAAAACCCTAAATACTATGGTGCAACTGAAGATTTTCTTGCTCAAATGTTTAAGTTGCTATTTCTTCTTTGGTTTGGTTCTGATAGGGTGGACTGGTCTGTCTGCCAGCTCTATTGGTTGTTAAAACCCATTCTGGTTATGGGAGCCATCAAAAACCTTATGTCCGGTTTAGGGAGCTTGAAAACCCTAGATATCTAATGGTGCTATAAAGCTATTGCTTTACTCTTCTGGCTTCAACAGCTTGTGCCTTTCTCTGTCTATTTCTTTTGGTTGCAATTATAGTGTTGATTTTGTGCTGCTGGTAGTTCTACTAGCTTTATGTGCTGGAGGGGTGCTGTAAGGTTTATCCTTTTCCCCAGCTGTTTCATTTAGTTCTGAGTTTATTCTTCCAATCTTTAAGCTTTGGGTTATAGTTCCCTCCAAAAATTGAATGTACATGGTTTCAGGGCCCATTCAAAACCTATTTTTACCTTATTCAAAAACGTCTTGGTATTAACTTAATTTTTTAGTATTTATCATCATTTGTTGTTCAACTATTTATTCATTTGCAACTATTTGTTGCCAAATTGTAGCAGTTCATTTACTAACTTTGGTTTTTTTTCCCTTTCAAATCTGCACATATGTGCATGAAATTAACATGGCATTTTACCCTTGTCTCATTATTTTGCTAAAACCATTATACTTACGCACCAAACTTAGTGTGTAGCACCCTTCTCATTTGATCTGACTATGATTGGAAGCGTTTTGGTCTTTCTTCTGGTTTAAGCATCAATCTCATAATTAGTTACATTCATTTCTTATCATTCTTTGCTGCACCTTCCTTTTTGTCATTCTCCACGTTGGCTGGGAATCTCTTTTTTTTGGTAGAGAGTTGCTACATTGGCCAATCCCTTTCAACGTCTCCTTTAGAATCAATCTTTGTAATATTTACTATGATTGCAGTCAAGTTTAGACCATAACTGCATCATATTTGAAACGTCTATTGGTATAGGGTAACTTTTTTTAATCATTATAAATATCACCTTTTCTTCTGCAAGTTTATTAAGTTTGTAATGCTTCAGTTAGCTGACCTCGAGTTTATTTAGCTTTCGTTGCTTTCATTCAAAATTATCACTTTTGTCTTGGCTGTCTCTGTCATTTTTTATTGTTGTCTCTATCATATTGGTAAATTCTTTATTGTTTGTAATAAAGTCTATCCATAACTTTATAAGAAACATTTTTTTTCACCTTCTAAGTCGCTCTATTATATATTAAAGTTTTTAAAACAAAATAATGACATTCATTTTCTTAAATATCAATAAATTTTGATTTCACATTTTAAAATATAAAGCTATTACATTATCGTTTTCTATCTTATTTCATAAATCTAAACCTATGAGTTACATATTAGTATTATACTCATGCCTGAGTTACATATGACTCTAAAATTCTCTCTTAAAATTTATTATTCTCTTTAATTACGTATTACTATTTATATTAAGCTAGTATATTTTTATATACTTATTTGCTTATATTTAATAAATCTCCACTTTATCGTAGTATTTGTATCACTAGATTAAAAGAATAAATTTAGCTTGCATTTGCTCCAACTTTCCTTACATTGAAAATTGAAATCAAATCATTTCTACTTAACTATGTTTCTATTAAAGTTTGGAAAGTAATGGTTATTGAAAAGTATTGGTTCTTTTAGAATATAGTACTTTTTAAGTTTTTTTTTAAAAATAAATTAGAATTTTAATTGAAAAATTTTATATAAAAGTTTTTTTCAAAAAAAGTTAGTATGTATAATTTTTTTAAATATTAAATTTTATTTAAAGGATTTTTAATTACTATTGATATTCAGTTTATTGCGGTTTTAAAAATAAATGATGAAATGTTTTTTCAATACATGTATTTTTTGTTGTTTTTTACAATTTGATTTTTCTATTTTCTTTTTTGGAATATTTATTAAATTCACTTAGTTTTTAAATATGATTAAAGAGGATTTATCACTTTCATTTGTTCTCTCAAATTTTCAATGTTGTTTAAGCAAAGGGGGTATTTTAAAAATTTTTCCAAGCTAGCCTTTTGTTTACATTTTTTGTAATAATGTCAATTTTTTTTTACTTAAGTATGGTAATTGATCTAACTCTTATTTTTAAGAAGAAAATTGATATATGATTGATCCAAAGGATTTAAAGTCATCGATGATGTTAAATTATAGTTTATTCAAGTGTTATGAGTTATCTAACAAACATTGTGTTCCTGTGGATTATTATTGATTTCATTATTTAGCATTAAGTGCTATCAGATTTTATATGATCTATTGTTTTTTACTAAGTTGCACCTTTTGTTAGAAATAGGGAATATTGAGAAGGGGGGGGGTGTGAATCAGTATTCCACAAACTTTTCCTTTTTCCCAATTATGGATATAACAAATTATCTTAATGCATGCATAACATAGAAAGCTGAACAACATGCATAACAGTGAAACAAAAGAACTCATAACACATTATTTGTTCTTGAGGAAACCCTAGCCAAGGGAAAACCCCGGTGGGGATGGTACCCACAAAGATCCACTAATCAAAAGTATCCTGTTAAGGATGTTGACCCTGTTAGGAGTCTATTACATGCATATAGTGTCTCAGTCCTGATTAAGGGACTATAGGCCTTGTTAGAAGCCTCAACTGTGTTAGGAGTTGGTGATACAAAATATGTTTACCAGATGAGCCCACTGCCCAAACAAGTAATATACAATATTTACTGATTACACAAATAGGTCAAGGTACATAGCCTTATACTACTTGCATCAACATCTCTTCCGTGCTCTTTCACTATCGCTATTACATATACATCATATCATCATGTCTCACATCTTTTACATTACATCATTACATCTTTATACAAGTTACTAAGATAAATAAATTTTTTAGTCGGCCTTCATAATATCTTTATCCAAGGGTTAACAGCTAGGATGTTGTCCCTTTATATTATTAAGTCATTATTTTGATAAACAAAATAATCCCTTAACTCTTTATCAATTCTGTCTTCATATTCTATCTTGTCGACTTGACACTATCTTTAGTAAAACTGTCATAACTTCTTCCGTACATGCCGTATTGACTTGCGCTCTGAGGTGAGTCTTCAATAGTCACCATAGTGTCTGTGTTCAAGTGCAAAAATTCTAAACTTACTCCAATCAACATCACCAACCAAAATTGTCATCGGGTTCACTGGCAAAAACACACTGTCTCATACTTAGATAATTTTGCATTGCGCTCTGACATACTTGCTCTCTGACCTGTGCAATCTTCATGTAGATCATGTGTTGCCATAATGACAACATCTATGTATCCAACTCAGCCAAATTGCCAACACCTTTTATAAGTTCCATTTGATCCATTGATTCAATTTGTAAGTTGCACTAGGATGCGCTTACTTAGTTGATGTTTATCAACTTGTTCCATTTGTAAGTTGTACTGGGATGCGCTTACTCAGTTGATATTTATCAACTTGTTCCATTTGTAAGTTGCACTGGGATGCACTTACTCAGTTGATGTTTATCAACTTGTTCCATTTGTAAGTTGCATTGGGATGCGCTTACTTAGTTGATGTTTATCAACTTGTTCCATTTGTAAGTTGCACTGGGATGCACTTACTCAGTTGATGTTTATCAACTTGTTCTATTTGTAAGTTGCACTAGGATGCACTTACTCAGTTGATGTTTATCAACTTGTTCCATTTTTAAGTTGTACTGGGATGCGCTTACTCAGTTGATGTTTATCAACTTGTTCCATTTGTAAGTTGCACTGTGATGCGCTTACTTCAGTTGATGTTTATTAACTTATTCCATTGGTTGTTTTTTCCTCATGGTGAGGATGGTGCTCTTGAAATATTTCCTGATATTTGTTGGATATCTCTTATTTTGGAAGGCAATATGTTTTTCTCACTCATAATCCTTAGTTCAAATTATTATTTAGCACATGTCAATAGTTGTTTCATTTATGTTGGCTTAAATTTTTGTCTCCTTAATGGTTCCTTGATTCTAGTTCATGACTATAGACATGTTTGGCGAATCAGGTCATAGGTTGATTTGAGGTTTGAGTCTCACGTTCTACTAATTTATCTTTGTCTCTCTCATATTTCTATGCACATTCTACTATTGCGATAATGCACTGCATTCTTCATTGCCTAGATCATGGGTCATGTAGGTGATGGAGTTGAGACCCATTCGCTTGCAATGAGATGACTCATTAATGGATTGTCTATATCCATATGATTGATGTAATGTTGATGTAGGTTTCATTAGTTGGCCTTTTCTGTGGTAATTTATGAATTAGTATGTTAATTTATTTAATGAGAGCATTGATAATGATTATTATACCTCACTTTGGGCATCTGGTTTATCTTAATATCATGTTAAGCTATATTGCACATTTTTATGATTGCTCGTGATTAATCTCATTCTAAAGTTTTCATTGATTCTATAAAGTTGAATTATTTTTTATGGTACATATCATAAGTTCCTTTCCAAAAGTGTACTGATTTGTAGCAAGGGTAGATCCCAACTATGGAAAATCTACTTGTGGTTTTTCTATGTTCTATGTCTCAGGTGATCCATTAAGGAAAATTCAAGACATCAATTCATTTACACAAATCCTATGAATCACAAAGACTACTTGAAGATGTGGTTATACTTCCACTTGAATACATTTAAAGGACCCATCCACTTCTCTTGGCTCTACAAAAGATGCATGTACAACATACAAATGACTACTTGCACACTTGAAGACAATACTTTTTTCCTTATATTGAAGGTTAAGTTGTAGATTGTTGTAAATTTTGGGTTTAATACCCCTTGTTGTAAAATCTCCAAGTAAAGATTAAAGGGGGGTGTTAGAATTTATAATCTTTCCTTGGTTGTATTATTTAAATAAGGATAAACCAAGGTATCCTTCATGTATTTTTGTCCTCTAGTCCAAGTGGGAGGACAACTCATATTTTGTAATTCCTTTAATAAGGAAATTAGTTTATTCCTCCTTAAGAGGATATAGGCACTTCTCGCACACACTTATGAATGGTGGCATTCATAGACTTGGGAGTTACATTCTAACTCCTCTCTCTCACCTCTATTTAAGAGATTCTCCTCTCTCTCATTTCTTATCATGAAGTTATTGTAAGTGAGAAACTCGCTCTCTCTTTCTCTCTCTCATTTTAGGCTATGGCCTCATTCATAGTGTCACAAGGGGTTTTCTTTTCTTTCCCCTTTCAAAATCTCTTGGCTCATTGTTTGGATTCTTTGAGAATTCTCATGTTGGTGATTTATATTGAAGCATTATCTCATTCTTGGTCTATGGTAAAATTCCTTCTTTCATTACACTTTCTTGGGTTCTTTCCTTAACTTCTTTTCATTTTTTCATACTTCTAACAATCACTGATTGGATAACCTATAACAATATGTAGTACATATTTTGTAATCTTCATAGGTGCATAGAGCCACATGAACTGATCATGTACTCAATTCAAAACAATCCTCATCCTTTCCTATTTGAATACTATTGGTACATGCATGACATGAACTAAACCCTTGGTCTCCAAATGTATATGGTCATCTTTCAGCTTTCCATTTGCACATAAATTTTGATAGGATGCGTTGATCTCTACTTGGAAAATTTCCTCTATCTTGAAATGTATAAAGGTACGAATGTCTTCAATCAGAATAACTATTGGTGGGATCAAAGATAGGGCTCTAGATTTATCAAGTTTATCTACTACAGTTGGTGGTACCTTGTACTTTGGATTGACAAGGTCAATTTTCTCCATGACAACATGCCTTTGTACTTTTGGTGCCATTGATTCATAGATATAATCTCTCGATTGGTAGGTTTTATTTGAATGATGACTCAGTTTCTTTTTCATAGCTCAGAAAACAATAGTAATTACTTGAATGTTCTTGATAATGATAATATTTGCTTGATTGATCACTTGAATTATCTTATAGGACTCTTCTCTACTAAATCCTTCAAATGCTCTTGTAAACGTAAGGTAAAAATGAAATGACAAGAGCTCTATTTATAGTTTTTCCTTGATTAGGGTTTCCAATGACTATAATTTTTGTATTAAATGCTCTTTACCAACTCCCTTTTCATTGATTACCAAATACACTTTTCTTTCATCGAATGGAACAAAATAACATATACTCTTACTAATCAAAATTTGAAATGTCAACTTCACAACATTTATCCAAATGCATCTTAATATACTAATATGGATCTTTTCACAAATGTTAGGAACTGATTTAAGATAGAATTTTTGTTATCAACTCCTACACATACCTTTGACCAATTAAGTGAAGATAGGTGCACCCAATCTAGAGGATGTGGTGCCATCAGTTGTTCCAAGTTCAGTTCCATCATCTTGAGATTTCCTTCTCCATATTCTATTCATCTGATCTCATATTTCATCAACATTAACTTGAGTAGTTTCACTTAGTTGTTCCTTGGTTGGGGCTTTGCCTCGGTACTTGCAGTCTTTGGCTAGGTGACCCATCTTGTGACAATGAAAACAAGCCATTACATAATTTCTCCATGATCTCCTATTGTTCCTTCCATGCATCAAAATGCAATTTGCAACTATGTGACCAAATCTTCCACATGCAATACATGAAATTCTTGTATTGTAGTCCTATGGTATAGTTGATCCTTGTCGGTTGTTTGTAGTATGCTATCAATTAGGGACCCATTTCACATTCTTCCTTTGTGACTTGCATTCTTTAGAATTGTGACCATATCTATTACAATTATTTAAGTAACCATTGAAACTTGGCTTCCTTTAATTGTTGTCAATTCTTGATCTACACTCAAATGCTTTGTGACCATACTTATTGGAATTTTAACAATAACCATTAAACTTAGGAATGCTCGCTGGATTACCTCTTTTTCTCATCAGAAATTAGATTTATGACCCAGTTTTTCACAATGATAACTAGTAGGCTTCTTTGTCTTTGGTGGGATAGCAACATTATCTCGGTTGACTACTTGTTTTGAGGACTCACCCTTCTCAGTGGTATTGTTTGCATTAAATCCAAGTCCAGAGGTATCACTCAGTTGTCTCTGACTTCTTATTTGTTCATCTAGTATCTTCAATGTTTCTTCATTCCTTTTCAAGATTTCATTTGCATCCTTTTCAGACTTCAGTTCATTTCTCAGATGTTCATTCTCATATCTCAATCTAAAAATCTCTTCAAATTTCCTTCCCATCTCTTGATTAACACCGACAAGTTAATCTGTCATATTATAGTGGATTTGTGTCAATCTCTGTATTTCCACATCTTTCTCATTCAACCTTGTATTCATTTGTCTTCTTTCATCTTCAACCATTTTTTTGTCATCTTCAACTTTTCTCTTTTGTTGTAGGACTTCACACATTCTTACCGATTGAGTGTCTTACACTATTTTCAATGCTTTTACCTAATCAGTTAGGTTTTTGTTCTTTTCAGTTAGTTATGATATGGTAGCTTTAGATTCATCAGACATGGTTCCCTTTGATAGTTCTTCAAGTTCTTCAACCTGATCTTGTGTATCCTTTAGTTGATATGCTAGCTCATTTCTCTTGTTAAGTGAGTGCTTCAATTTCCTCCTTAGTTCATCAATTTTTTCATTTGCATACCGCAGTTCCATGTTCATGTTATCAATCACCTTTTTCATACCTATAACTATCCATCTCTCCAGATCTTCCCTCTCAAGTGGTTAAACTTCTGAATAAGAGACTATGCTCTGATATCAATTGTTGGATTAACTTATGAAAAGGTAAGTATTGTGTGTGAAAATTGTACCTAGCTGTGGACACAACACTTCAGTAAAACATTAGAGGTTAGCAAAATTAAAATCTGCAAATAATTGAAACTAAGCTAACTAGGCGATTTATTGCCTTCTAGTAGGTGCGAGTATGGTATTCTCAGATCAGATTGAGATTAGTGACAATGCAACACCTAAATGAAGGATTTAAAATGAAAAAAGATGAAAGTAATATGAATGCAGATTTAATCTATTTTTTTGGATTTTGTATGCAATAGAATGAAAAATTGATATGAATCTAATCTAGAATAAAATTGAAATGATATGCAATTTATCTAAGAATAATATGATAAATTCTCAAAACAATAATGAAAATCTCACAATAGCCTTGATTCGCAAAAGATGGATTCTTTAGTCACAAATTTGCCAGAGTAAGGATGCAATTTCGAGGGTCCTTTTGGAAGAGCTGAAGCCTTGATTTTATAGAAATCCAGGGCTTGAGAGTGCATGGAGAAAAGCCATAAATCACTCTTGATGAACGCAGGTTGATTTTTGAGTCAACAAGAAATTAGAATTAGTTGAACTCACATAATCATGCAAAATCATGCAAGAACAACTTTTTAACTCAAATCAGAAGTTGAGATAAGCTTTCAACTCAAAATAGAGTTGAATTTAAATTTATAACAACTTGAATTGATTTTCTGATTCAAAGTTTAACTGCTCTTTGAATGTGCATAGATAATTATGAATTAATTAAATAAATAAAGTGATTTATTCTCAACTTAACTGATTTTAAATTTAAGAATAACCGATTTATGGGTTAATCAATTATTTAAATCAAACTTTTATTTGAAAACTATATCATTAAATTTGACAATTGACATTAATTAATTAAATAAGAATTTAATCAATTAGTCATAAGATTTTTGATTTATTGTTAGAATTAAATAATATAATTTAGGAATAAATGTAATTAAATAATTAAGTGGCAATATTAAATCTAATTAATTAAATATTTAGAATATTCAATTAATCAAACTTTAGGATAAATATGATTTATCGCCAAATAATCATTAAATTAAAGATAATTGAGATAGATAGGAATATTTTAAAGAATATTCCCCGATGCAGAATTGAGATAGATAGGAATATTTTAAAGAGTATTCCCCGATGCAAAATTAAGATAATCAATTAGAATTTTGATGTGCAGATGTGCCTTAGTTAGGACTTTGATGTCAATTTCAATCGAATTGTTGATGTAAGAGGTTAATGAACCTATAGCCCATTTTTGGGGTATTACATTTTGCCCCTCTTTGAATAACTGTGCAAAGCATAGTGGTTCAAAGATTAGTCTATTTTTTCTGAACATGCAGACTCAGTTATGTGGTGGAGAAACTGATCTTGAAAGACTAACCGATTCTGAGAGAGAAATCGATTGAAAGATTTGAAGATGCTAGGTCCTGGTTGACCAAAGATGATGTTAACTATAACAACAATGAACCGGTGATTATGAAAAAGTGCCAAAACACTTGATTCTGAACCTTATGATTACAAAGAAGTGAGTGACCTGATTCAAGACCTGATTGTCCAAAGGAATCGTAATTGGTATCACATCTGAACCCTTTAGTTATGAAGAACCAAGGAAATAACACTAATGAACCGATGGTTATGAAAAGTTGATACAGTTTACAAGATAGATTAGGATACCCGATTGATATGGATCTCGATGAATCTGATATGCCCCAAGCGATGTGCCCCAAGCGACGAGGTCTTTTGATGAATCAACAACTAGACATGGTTGTTGTCTTGATTATTGAGGAAAGATTTTTGATTTACAGACTTGATTGATATGCAATACCACGCCCCCTTCGGGATGATAATCAAAATCTGACAAGAAAAGTCAGCATTAAATAGTTTAGAAGCATGTTAATTAATTTGAGAAGTGGTTATATACGTCTAGGAACGCATTCTGCATCGTTTGGAGGTCCTGGAGACCAAGTTTGACTAGGTTTGACCATAGTTGACCAAGTTGAAATTTCAATAGTTTGATGTAAGATAATCAGTTAAGTTGAATTATGGATTTCTGTGATGTGTAGAAGGTCAATTATGCAAGTAGTCGGCCGTCCTAGGTCCAAAAATTTTAAATCACAATTTTGACACAGTAAATGATCTCAAATTTCAATTGTGATCTTGAAAATGGGTTCAGAACGTCAAAATTAGCTAGGGGTGCAATTTTCATGGAAAACAGAGCACTTTTGAAAATTAGGTCAAAACCTATATAAGGGCCAAAAGGGTATTTTCAATTCATTATTCTCATTTGACTTTTGAAACTTTGTGGAGCCCTCTGAGGGAGAAAATAGCAGAGATGAAGGTACCTATGTCTTCACATCATTTTGAGCATAGTCGAAGACATCAACGACCTCCGTAGTATGAACATCCGGTAAGTGGACCTCTTGTGCCTCTTTGAAAATTCCATTTTTGCATGTTTTTAGCATTTTTAGCACTTTTTTCGTACATTAGGAATTTTGAATTTTCACATGTATGAAAGCTTGTACAACAGTCCACTGGGACTCGTACGAATTTCCAATTTTAGTTAGATTGTCATCCTAGAACCCCTCAAAACTCATATGATAGGGACCCAAGACTCGTACAACATTTCGTCGGGTCCCTCATATGTCGTACATGAAGATATACATTGTCGTATGACCATGCTTTGTCATATGAGAACCTACTGAAACTTGTACGAGTTTTGATGCTAGACTGTATTGTCATATGGAAAATAGTGAGCTTTTTTCACCTTTTTAGGTCAACTTTTTAGATTTTCTGATGTCATAGGTGAGTTCTATAGCATTTAATGCACTTTTTGAAGTATTCAACTTTTCAATATCTGTACTGTTAGCCTATTTTTCAACCAAGTTACTGATAGGATTCCCCATTTCTGTACCATGTAGGTCATCTATCTTGATGTTCATGTTTGTATCTCGCATCCAATGACTTAGAGACTCTGCGTGTCTTTGCCTGATCCTATGAGAGTTCACCTTGCTGCCTGTGGTTTTGAGTTTTTGATATGGTTGCCTGAGATTTGGGTGAACCATAGTCTTCTTACTGCATTGATCGAGAGGTTTCACTCAGAGACCCAGACTTTCCACCTCCCTATAGGAGAGATCACTGTCACATCGGAGGATGTCTACCATATTCTCCACATTCCATTCCATGACCAACGACCTAATTATGTGAGTTTGGGGAACTCTAGATTGATTGCTTTTAGACGATTGTTCGGGGATGATACACAGTTGACGGGCTCTATTTCTTGGGAGACATTAGTTCAGTGCTATGGGCAGACCCATAGGTTAGAGTGTATCATAGCTGGCATGATAGGATGCATTATTATGTCTGACCATCAACAAAATGGTCTTCTGATGGGCTGGGCCCCGATGGTTGCACGATTGATGACCACACCTTATGAGTTGGCTTGGGGTCAGTGCCTATTGGCTTATATGTTCTCTAAGATGCACGAGATTGTGTATCAGGAGAGCAAGTCATTTTTTTCTGCTGCTTTAGTTCTTCAGATCTGGGCCTGGGAGCATATCCCAGTTTGTAGACCAATATGCTAGGGACAACGCCAGCCACAGGAGCTAGATATATATATATATATATATATATATATATATATATATATATATATATATATATATATATATATATATATATATATATATATATATATATATATATATATATATATATATATATATATATATATATATATATATATATATATATATATATATATATATATATATTTAGGATATGTCACATAGGTGCGCATGGGCCATTCTAAGTACTAGAGGCGGTGCCTTGATGATATGACATTTGTTATCTAGTGACCTTACTTACTGATAGAGGCCTGGCATACTGTGAGAGAGCAGTTTAGTCATTTCTTTCATAGGCGAGTACTGATTGGGAGATCTACCATAGTGCTTGAACACTTTATTATTACCAGAGTGTGGAGGAAGTATGGCATCATTTAGGATGCCCCACAGGATTATGTGACATATGCTCGGTTAGTCAAAGAGATCAGGCTTGGATGGACTACCAGGTTGTCATATGCTTTGTGTACACAGGAGTATAGTGGTTATGTCGGTAGAGATTGGGACTACCGTCTAGATGTTCCAGATGCTAGGGTTATAGATGGTTTCATTGCATGGCTTGTAGAGCATCCCATTCACAAGTTTTCAGATCCCATAGAGCTAATTCTGAGTATGGAGGAGGCCATGGATGTGATAGGTGCACCGATGGTACAGGGTTAGAGACGTGCACATGTTTCGATGCCTCAGCATACACCTCTAAGGTTGAGAGCAGTGATGAGACCCCAGAGACCATCTGGTCAGATGAGACCATCTTGTCCTATGAGTTCTTCAGCAGGCAGACCTACAGGTACATCTAGGAGATATACTAGAGGAGAGAGTGGCACTTTAGGCAGTGTTGGCAGTGCTGATGATGTACTAGGTGCACAATAGGATGTAGGTGCCGGACCAGATCCCACATAGGTAGATACTGATTTTGATCTTGGAGCGAAGGTTAGATGCTATAAGGTGCAAATAGTAGAGGCTACTGACTAGCCAGGTGGAGATACTGAGATGCCTGCTGCTGATATAGATCTTGGTGTAGCACAGACTCCTCAGGAGATCATCTGGCACTTGAGATTATAGGTTAGAGACCTAAGAGTATGAAGTGCCTATTTTGAGGAGTGATTCATAGAGGCTGATAGACAATGATCAGAGCTCCGAGAGGAGAATAGGAGATTATAGGCTGAGGTGACACATCAGAACTCTCGATCTGCATACTATGTTTCTGCCTATTATGCTGCTGTTTCTATTGGTCAGAGAGTACCGACTTACTCCGAGTACATGATAGCTTTAGAGGGAGCTAGGGCACCCCGAGCCGAGGTAGTGCCTGATGCACCACCACCACCTCCAATAGATGCAAAGGATTAGGTCGACAATTGATCTATCTTTATGTGTTTCTGATATATTTTTTCTTTGTTTGTCCATAGATACATTGTTCTGTCTGCTGATAGCTCATATGAGCCCATTCCTTTGTACCTTGTGCCAGTAGTGCACCCTTGACTAGTTCAAGTTATATGATATTTATGAGATCAAGGTTTTGGTTATGACTTCATTTGTACATATCATTTTCAAGTTATGATGATATCATGTGATGTAAATGCTTATGAGTAGTGTAGAATGTATGTATGGATGTATGAAATGCAATGATTCCTTTCAAATGTATGGATTTATGAAAATGTAAATGATAGATGAAAAATGTATGTAAGTGTATGCTTTTGATTATGTCATGCAATGATAGATGCACATGTTTGTGATGTAATGCAATGGATAGAAAGGTGATTATGATACGTAATGTAAATGCAACGATACACATGATATGTTTTTGCAGGTATTGATGAAGACAAGTACTTAGTCTTATGTCAAAAAGGATGTTTAGCCCAGGATGATGACTGCTTGTGATTCTATGAAGAGACCTTCATGTGGGATTCAACTCTTGTTAGATTTGAAGATGCGATTTGAAGAATCGTTTAAGGATTGAAGTTTATTTAGCCATTGTGAGATCATTCAAACATGCAGAATGCAAAGAGACATGCAGAATGAAACACAACCTAAGACCTAGGACCTAGTCACTGATCATGTGTTGGTCATTTTCATCATTGAATGTTTACATAACTGGATAAATCAATACAATGTCCACTAGTTATGAAACCATAGACATATGAATATTGATTTGTATGCTCAAAAGTTAATACAATGCCCACTGGCTAGACAACCATGGACATATGAATATTGATTTTGTTTT
Organism: Chamaecyparis obtusa; assembly: GCA_027943335.1. Classification (NCBI taxonomy): domain Eukaryota; kingdom Viridiplantae; phylum Streptophyta; class Pinopsida; order Cupressales; family Cupressaceae; genus Chamaecyparis; species Chamaecyparis obtusa. The sequence continues at coordinate 45,220 of BSBK01009657.1, forward strand.
CAGAATGCCAGATTAGATATAAGCACCAAGGCATAAACGCCAGGATGACCTGAATATCATGTCCATTTTGATATAGAAAATTTGTATAAGCATCAAAACATAAACGTTGTGATGACCTGAATACGCTTTGCGGTACAAACATATCAAGAAATCAAGAGATCATTTTGAATCCATTGTGAATTACCTGTAGTGACCCTTTATCATTCACATCCTTAGGTAAGATCGTGTTTCACAGTAGGAATAAGAATTCACTCAAACGGACAATAGTAAAAGATCGAACTCCCTTGAATTTTCTAGGTATCAATGGTCGAGGTACTCATGGCCATCTAATACGAGATGGAGGCTCTTACTGACGGACACCATTTCAATCCAAAATTTTCAAAGTTGTTAGATTTTCACATACAAGCAGAAGACAAAGAAAAGATTTTTCCCCCAGTCATCACTCTCTAAATCTGATAAAGGACATCATCAAAGAGCTCGAAGGGACAAAATATGCAGAAATCTCAATGTGAATCAGTAAGCATACAAGGAGATAAAAGCATGTGAAGCATAGATTATTTTCATTTTGTGTTGATTTTTGTTTGTGTTTGATTGCAAAATCCTTTTTGGTAAGGAGATAGACTAACTAACTCAGATGTAGCTTCAAAGGACTCTGACTAGATATGACTCACTTGAGGTATACTGGAGACCATAAGATATGACATTGATTTCCCCCAAGTGTGAAACATTGATAGGATACAAACATTTTTGTTGATTGGTGTACAGGCCAATTTTATTGAAAACAGGAATGCAAAAACAAACTAGGAGATATGTACAAACTAAAGTAGGACTAAAAGCTTGGAAAGGCCAAGATTGCACTGATAGATGGAGCATTTTGAACAAGTGGCACCCATTTGCCAGGATTTCACCATCTTGGTAGAGATTCTATTTTTGCAACCAAGGTGCCTGTTTCTAGGTTTTCACCAAGGCACTTTTTATTTTTCTTCTTTTTTTTTATTTTTCATTTTTTCAATTTTTTTTGTACTTTTGATTTTTTTAATTTTTTTTGTGATACATCAAGGTGCCTATTGCTAGGTTTTCACCAAGATGCTCATTTTTTCAAGACTTTTTTTTTTAATGATTTTTTCAGGACATTTTTCCATAGACTGAATGCTGTAGGCGTAGAATTTCTTCAGATGGAGAATGTTGATTGGTTCTTGGAGCTGTTCTCCTTTAGTCATTGAGAGTTGATAGGCTCCAGAGCCAAAAGTAGCAGTGATTACAAAGGGAACCATCCAGTTGGGTTCAAACTTCCCTTTGCACTCTCTATGTGATTGATTTTTAGGATTCTCTCTCAAGGCTAGATCGTCAACTTGAAATTCCCTGTGTCTAAATTTCTTGTTGTAGCCTCTAGACATTCTCTTCTGATATACTCTGAGATGATCATATACTGCTTGTCTGTGCTCCTCTAGTAGTTCAAGTTCTTGCAACCTAGACACTTTATAGTCATTAAAAGTTACGAGACCATGCATTCTGATTCTTAGTGATGGGATTTCAACCTCAATAGGTAGTACTGCTTCAGACCCATAAACTAAAGCGAATGGTGTAGCCCCCATGGGCATTCTGATACTTGTTTTGTAGGCCTAGAGAGCTGGATTGATCATGAGATGCCAGTCTCTTCCTATTTTATTAACTGTACGGTGCAAGATTATCAATAGATTCTTGTTTGAAGCCCTTGCTTGTCCATTCCCTTGAGGATAGTAGATAGATGACCAATGTTGTGTAATCTTGAATTTGGCACATAGATCATCCAAGTCTCTATTTTTGAATTGGCCACCATTATCTGTGACTATAGAGTGCAGGATTCCATACTGACATATGACGTAGTTCAGAATGAACATAGAAATTTTCTTGCCAGTTGCTTGTGTCAAAGGGTCTGCTTCTACCCATTTTGTGAAATAATCTGTAGCTGTGATTATATGGGTATGTCCATTAGAAGAATGAGGATAGATAACACCTATAAGATCAAAAGCCCATAGGTGAAAAGGCCATTATGTAGTAAAGGGAATTAGATCTCTCCCTGGGGCATGAATCAAGTTTCCATGTACTTGACATTTTTGACAATTCTTTGCATATGTGATAGCCTCTTTTTCCATTTCAAGCCAATAGTACCCAGCCCTAATAAGTTTTTGAGCTAGTGTTAAACTGTTAGAATGTGATCCACATATACCATTGTGGACTTCCTCTAATGCACGTTGAGATTCTTCCCATTCTAAACACCTAAGTAGTGTACAATCTAGACCTCATTTGTACAAATCGTTACCAATGATGACATACTGGGATGCAGTGCAGATAAGAATTCATTTCTCATATCGATTAAAGGAATCATGAATGATTTGATCTTGGAGATAGGAGAAAAGGTTCTTATATCTGGATGAATAATGACCCACAACAGTACAGATCATGTGGGTGTCTGGGGAATCATATGCAGGATAAGATAGTGCTTCCACCAGGAACTCATAGTGTAGCTCATGTTTGGGCTACTATAGTAGAGATGATAGCATTGCCATAGCAACAACAACCTTGTTCTCCAATCTAGGAATCTGTTCAAATGCGATAGATATGAAGTATTTATTTAGATCATCTACCATGTGTTTGTAAGGAACCAACTTTTCATCTTTAGTTTGATACACATCATTGACTTGGTGTATGACAAGTTGGGAGTCACCATGAATGTGTAGTTCTGTTACCCTCCACTCAATTGCTATCTTCATACCATTAAGGAGAGCTTCATATTCAACAATTTTTATTGTGCAAGGAAACTTTATTCTGAATGCTTTTGGGTTTGAGTATCCTTGAGGAGTGATGAACAATATGCCTGCTCTAGATCCATTCTCTATATAGGAGCCGTTAAAGAATAGTTTCCATGCTCTAGAAGAAAGATTCATGATAGAGGAATCTGGGAATTCCATTTGCATCGGTGTATCATCAAACATTGGTGCATCAGCCAACTAATCTGCAATTATTTGTCCTTTGATATCTTTTCTTTCAACATATTCAATGCCAAATTCTCTCAATAGCATCACCCATTTAACTAATCTACCAGTGAGAGCAGCTTTTCTTAGTAGGTACTTTAGTGGATCAATAGTAGCTACCAAATGCATGGTATGAGATAACATGTATAGTCTTAGTTTCTGTGATGTAAAGATCATAGCTAGACAAGCTTTCTCAATCATTGAATAGTTCTTTTCATATGCTACCAATGTTCTACTTATGTAATATATGGATCTTTCCTTTTTGTTCTCATCATGTTGGGCAAGCAATACCCCCAATGATGTATCTATGGTGGAGACATATAAGATCAATGGATTCCCTTGAATAGGAGGCATTAAAATAGGAGGATTTGATAAATATTTCTTGATATGATTAAAATTCTTTTCACATTCCTCATTCCATGCAAAAGTCACACATTTATGTAATATTTTTGTAAAAGGCTATGATATGTTTGCCAACTGAGATATGAAGCATCTAATAGATTGTACTCTGCCTTGTAATGTTCTCATTTGACTAATATTCTTGGGAGGTTTCATCTCCATGATAGCCTTAACCTTTTCCGGATCTACCTCAATTCCTTTCTTTGAGACAATGTACCCTAGGAGCTTTCCAGAAGTGATGCCAAAAGTACATTTCTTAGGGTTTAGCCTGAGAGTAAACTTCTTCATTTGATCTAATATTTTACTCAAATCATTTAGATGTTTAGATCTTATCATATGTTTTTCTAGGGTATCATCAACATAATCATCCATAGTGCAGTGCATCATGTCATGAAAAATAGACGTCACATCTCTCTGATATGTAGCACCTGCATTCTTTAAACCAAATGGCATGACATTCCAATAGAAATTCCCCCACACACATGTGAAAGAAGTTTTCTCTTGATCCTCTAGAGCAATTTTTATTTGATTGTGGCCTGAGAAACCATCCATTAGAGAATACATCTCAAAGCCTCCAGTCATATCCACTATCATATCGATGTTTGGTAATGGAAAATCATCCTTAGGGCATGGCTTATTTACATCTCTATAATCTGTACACACTCTTATAGATTTGTTTGGTTTTGATATTGGAACAATGTTAGAGATCCATTCAGCATAGTCAATAACTCAGATAAATTTGGCTTTTAGTAGTTTCTCTAATTCAGCTTTTACCAAAAGTGCAACATGTGGATGCATCTTTCTTAACTTCTGGTTGATAGGTTTGACACCCGGAGAGATAGATAAATGGTGCATTATAAGATCAGGATCTAACCCTAGCATATCTGAATATTTCCATGCAAAGTTGATCTTTTTTTCTGTTAGAAATGTAGTGAAGGCTGCCTTTTCTTCCTCTGATAAGGATTGTACAACATGAATCATCTGTGGTTCTTCTGTTGTTCCCAAGTTGATAGACTGAGTAGGCTCGATCAGTACTGGAGATCTGTCCTGTAAATGACTCAGAAGGACATCAAATATCTCATCCTTAGGCACCTTAGAGAGGTTTTCACCTTTGGATATGTCTTTTATTTTTACTTTTGTAGGTTCTGAGACTGCCACAAAGTGGTTTTCACCCTCAAAACTCCTTTTCTTTTTCTTTTTATTCTTTTTCTTTTGACTAAGACACTTGATGTCTGACTCCGTCATGCTAACGCTCAATTCATTGATGGAAGTCCTCATAGGCTCAACTGCATTGAGGTAGCAAGCAAGGGCATAGTCATTTGGAAAGGTATAGATATCTTGGCTCGAATTCGTGGAAGTTTGGTCAAGAAGTTCAGGGTGTTGGATAGTCAAAATATGGAAAGATTGGGAAACAATGTTTACGGATATGGCGCTGTCATCATTAGTCCTGACCTGACTCTCAAGTTCAAAGGTGATATTACAATTTAAAATGTTCAATTTGTGAATAGGCCTAATGTCATTGTGGGAGTCCACTTCCACCAGAGGTGGACCAGACTCGTTAAGTTCGTCATTTCACTCTAGACTCATGTTGGGTTTAGGTGCATATTGGTGTATAACATCAACATTTTTTTCTATAATAAGTTCATCCCATTCATAGTCATTGGACTCATCTTCCGTTTCTTCATCTAGACCTCTAGGAAATCTGAGAACATGTGTAAAATCAAGATGGATTCCCCAGGAAGAGTTTCCTTCAGATTTTGAGTGAAGTCCATAGTCATGAGAGTCTGTTTCAGAATCGCTATGGTGTTCCAATTGCTCAACCATTTGGATGGATTCCTCTTGTTTGATTTTAGTAGTAGGTTCTTGTGTTTCTACTACATTGATTCTTTTGATTGGATCATTCTTAGCTTCAAGAAGATCTTTTAGTTCTTTAGGTAGACGCTCATAAGGAATGAGCTCAGTGGTGGTGTTAGAATCATCATTGTTAGATTGTTTTGTTTCTTCCTTTGATTAAATTTCTATTGACGGTTCAATCTATTCTAAGACATGAGGAGAGTTGCTGTTAAGATAAAAAGGCTTCTTTTGATATCCTACACCTATTGTATTCTTGTTTGTGCAGCCACGATGGTCAATAGGTGATAAGAGACCTTTACCCTGTAATCCTAGAGTTCCTTTTCCAGTGTATCCCATTTTAGTGATCAACTCAGTCCCTGGTCCATATGACTTCTGAGGAATTTTTCTTGAAGGGGCATCACATTTCTGGATTGATTGGGTTTGAGATTCATCTTTTTATAACCATGCAAGCATGACTTCTTCTTCCTCAAACTCTTGTTTAGATACTTGTTCTATGACAAAGCTTCCGTTGAACTTGACCTGGGGTTCTTTAGCATTAGGTTTCACTTTGTCTAAAGGTTTTCCATAAGATTTTGGGGACAACAGGAGAGATGTGAGAGATAAAAAAGGTTCCATTGTGTATTCTCCCATACCATTTTCTTTAATTTTGACTTCCTTAGCAATTTATTCTACCTTGGATGTTGATGCAATGTCTGTTTGCTTAGCAAAAGATTCTCTGTTATTAGGAACAAGTTTTTCTGCACTTTCCTTCAATGCATTGCAAGTTGTAGATATGTCAGCTGGAATGGTTACCTCTACTCCTTCATAAGGGAATTTCACACATTGATGGTATGTGGAAGGAATAGCTCTCATTTCATGTATCCAGGGTCTCCCTAGGATAATATTGTAAGCCAAAGGTAGATCAAGAACTTGACATGTGATATCTCTGATAACTGGACCTATTCTAATAGGTAAGACAATTGTTCCCTTGGAAGATCTTTCTTGTTCATCATATGCTTTGATAGTTATCTTCTTCTTAAGATCAATGGTAGCTTCTGATAATCCTAGTTGTGTGATCAAGTTGTAAGAACAAATGTTGAGACCAACACCTCCATCTATCAACACGTGTTTGACACGATGGTTTTGAATCAAGACTTCAATGTGCAAGGGCTGGTTATGTGGATGACTCAAAGAATTATCATCTTCCTCTGAAAAGGAGATATATTGCGGAGACGTTAGATGACCAACCATGGTCTGGAATCTGTCTAAATCAAGGTTGTCAGGAACATTGGATCTAAGCAGAGCTTTCTCTAGAATGACTCTATGAGTTGGAGATATCCGAAGCAACTCAAACATGGAGATTTTAGCATTGGTATGCTGGAGTTGTTGAACAATATTGTATGAAGTAGGTCTCGTGTCTTTAGGATTTGAATATTTAGAGGCAGCATTCTGTTTAGAAGTGGAAGAGAGATTGAAAGGAACCTTAGGGACATTTGATGGATCTAAATTTTGTCCTTGTAGATATGCCTCAGATTATGATCGAGTAACTACATTCATTGAGTGATTATCTCTATCCTTCCTTACAATTGTGATGACATTGCAACTTTCGGATAGGCATGGTTCCACCATATTTATGATAGCATTGTTTCTAGAGTAAGCATAATTGACTTTAGCACCCACATTAGGCTGAGAAGATGAATCTCCTTGACCATATTTTGGAAATGGTTCCGTGAATGCTATATGATCATTATTGCTTTTATGATTGTCAATTATGATTTCTCCATTATCAATCTTGTCTTTTATGATGTTCTTCAAGCATATGCAGTTATTAGTTTTATGACCCTTATTGTGATGGAAGTCACAACAATTGTTCTCTCCCCACCATTTGGTTTAGGTTCAGGATCAAATACCTTTATCTTAGGTAAGGTGATGATGTTGTTAGCATGGCAGATTCCAAGGACTCTCCAAGAGAAGTAAACTTGCGTTTAGGATCTGCAGCCCAAGGTTTGTAGTCAGATGTCTTCTTGTTTGATTTTGTTGCTTTTGCCTCTGAGGCTTTGATGGCTTGGTTACCAACAGTGAGATTGAAAGTAGGTGCCTTAGATGGGGCACAGATAGTATCAACAATGCCATCTGTGACAATGCCTTTATTCTTGTTCTAGTTTTTTCCTTTGTCTTTAGAACTAGATCCAGATTCATACTTGTCTTTTTGAAGTGATATGTCTCCTTTTTGCACAAGTACTTTCTTGATTTTGATTGCATTTTTTACCATTTTATCAAAGGATGTATGATTTTGCATTTGCAAATGGTAGTTTATTTCTGGAACAAGATTGTTGATGAAAATTTCCAGCTTCTTAGTTACTGGAATAGGCCTAGCATATAGAGAAAACTTCTTCCTCCATCTTTTGAGAAAAGTCAGGAATGGTTCTCTTGAGTTTTGTTTCAAATTGAAGATGTTGATCATGGTGACTGGATGTTGGATGTTGTAGGATTATTGTTGATAGAATAATTTGATTAACTCCTGAAAGGTTTTGATAGTTGGAGGCATTTTTTAGAACCAATGAATAGTTGACCCTCCCAGAGATCCAGGGAAAAGACGCATGAGGTAGGTTGGTTCATGCATGAACTCCATAGATTGAGTACAAAATTCTCTGACATGATCTTGAGGATTAGAGTTTCCATCATACTTATCATATTTAGGCATCTCCACTCTTTTAGGGAATGGTGGCATGTACAAGTCTTTGTTGAATGGAAAAGGGCATAGAGCCTCCATGGAGAAATCCTTAGGTTCCTTTTCTTTTTAGAGTTTGTTGATCTTGACTTGCATGGCATGCATCTGTTTCATCATAGTGGTAATAGGGGTTTCTTTCTCATGTGTAATGATATCTTTGACATTGAAGTTTAGAGGAATTTTAGCTCCTTGACGAGATAACTCTAGGAAGTATGTCTCTTTGTCATCCTTCAAGAAATGCCTCATCATTCTCTTGAAGTCATCATCATTTTGATATTGAGAAATTTCAAAAGGTGTAGGTTCTGGATCTGCATCGTATTGAGACTGTTGTCCTTGAGATTCGTGGTTCACTCCTCCTTGAGACATTATGGTGTTATGAGAGCTACCAAGGATAGATTGATGTGGAGTTTATTGATGAGGGGTTGTCTGATGACCTGCATGAATTGATGCAGGTGGTGTGACGTAACCACCTTTCAAGAAAAGATTGCCAAGAGTGTCTTCTCCAAATTTTTTAGTGTCGTAAGGTTGATGAAAGGTGTTAGGAAACACAGAAGATGATACCGAAGAGGGTCTGGGTTGTTCTCTTCCTTTTCTTTGTGATGAAGCTCTAGTTTCTACCATTAACCTTAGGTGAAGTAGGAGGACAAGATGAAGACAACTGAAGAATGACTTGATTCAAGAAGATCGAATGACGCAACCTTGTCAAGATTGGATTGATTGAATATTAGAATGGACATAAATGAAGGATACTGTGCCCTAGTAGTATGGGTAGATGCCCAAAAGATGGTGGACATGAGCTTGTAACACTTAGCTATTTTGATGAAGATTGAATTGAAGATGATTTTGACAAGGTTTTGTCACAAGAGGGAAAAGATTCAAATCGATTAAACAGAAGGCTAAATCAGACTCAAGAGACCACTTTAGGAAAATGATTGAATTCTTTCTAGTTTCTGCTCTGTTCCTGACACAGTGATTGGTTTGATAGATTCTAGAAATAGGCTGTAAAAATTGGGTTCTTGACAATTTTGGCAAGATTCTGGCCATTTTAAAAAAATCCTCAAACGAGTTTCTATAGGCTCATATGACTTTGGGTATGTTCTCAAATGACAATTGAGAGGGCTCGTAGGACAGTTGCTACCAGGGATAATTCTCTTTTGATTTCTGTTGACAAAACTCATACAACATAGTAATGACTCCCGTATGATAGTAAAGGGGTTTTGAAATGACAATTGGCAAAAACTCGTACGACAATCTAAGACTGAGGATGACTTTTGGATTCCAGAAAGGATTTTTTTTGCTTTAGATTTGCAATTTTTTAGTTTTTAGTTTCAGATTGTTTGCGAGATGTTTTTTGTTTAGGTTTGCAGATTCATGTAACAGTTCGGGATCGTTCATTCTCAAAGACCAAATAGATAGCAAACACACAGAAAAACATGAAAAAGGGGAGCAAGCAATCATCTCAAAACAATGAACAAGGGCAAAAGCAACCTTGTGCATGAATAAGCAATAGTGACTTATTGTGCTAATCCCTAGGAATGCTACTTGTGTATGTTCCATTTTTTTTTTCAATAATGCACATAGCCCTAGAAAATGAAAAATTTGTCCTAACTAGGGTTTGTAGTAATGGTCTGAGTCTACAAATTTTGTGATCTGAAGAGGGAAAACTCCAATCTAGGTGCCCTGGGGTTTTGACATAGTCTGAGAATTTAATCAATCAGGAGCTGCTAGGGAGATCTGACAGCCCAACAAGAGACCACACCTGTGAAGATTTCCTCCATAAGGACATTTATATAGTGGTTATTGCTACCATGATGAAAATGGCTATTATCACTTGAGGTTTCATCCACGTGGTTGACCCAATTAAGGGAATGTCCACTACAATTAACCCTCTCTAAAGGTGACTCACAAAAAATACCACATGGAGACTAGATCAGATTTAAGGATCTAGGTTTCTGGTACTATCCAAAAAGGAAGTAGAGCATAATCCCCTAACCTCTTCACTTCACTAAAACAAAGAAGATAGATTAATTCGACACGCTAAGACAAAAATTTATCTCACCAAGATCTATGATGTCAACAACTTTTGTCTATCGCTCTCTCCAAAGAGAGAACGTATCGAGCAAGAAGCTAAGGACCAAACCAAGTGAACATGAAATAATCTCAGTAACCTCCCTACCTACAAGGGGATCCTTCATCAAGAAGAGCTTCACATGCATGAACAAGCGAAAGAAGCCCACTCTCTCAAGATCATCCACAAATAGTGATCATAGGGCCTATTTACTATGTGTAACAGATATGTGAAAAGAAAATCTATGTTCATTTTTATAGCCCAAATGAAGTCTGTGATATGAAAGCAAGAAAAGTCACACAAGCTTGACATGTGAGGGTTTGTTTTATACCCAAAATTGAAGTGTTATCAGAGTGAACAAAATACCTGAATTCCTCGCAACGCGCTTAGTAGATTTTTACCTATTTTAGCAATTTTTATTGCGCTTTTCCAATCAGAATCAATAGATACCAACTAGAAATAGATGATCTTAATTGTTAGGGTTAGTTGTTAGTCCAAATCTGAAAATCAAATCTAAAAAATTGCTTGAAAATATGAAATGCCAATTGAATTTTGGTGTCAAAACTTGTACGACAGTGGGTTACCTCCCACACGACAATCTGAAAACTCGTACAACAGTGGGTGTCCTCCCACACAACAATTGAGCTCCCAAATGACAATGTATAACTTCTGATATGAGCCTCAAAAATATCAACTGTTGTACGACAGTCAAGGGGTCCTGGTATGACTTTTTGACAAAAGTCGTACGAAAAATGTACAGACAGAAAATAAAAATCATAGCTTTAACCAGAAAATGACAAGAAATAGATAGAAATTGTTAGAAAAGAAATGGAAACCCATTTCAGGGCCCCACGGTGGGTGCCAGAAATGTGTGAGTGAAAATTGTACCTAGCTGTGGACACAACACTTCAGTAAAGCATTAGAGGTTAGCAAAATCAAAATCTGCAAGTAATTGAAACTAAGCTAACTAGGCGATTTACTGCCTTCTAGTAGGTGTGAGTATGGTATTCTCAGATCAGACCGAGATCAGTGACAATGTAATACCTAAACGAAGGATTTAAAATGCAAAAAGATGAAAGTAATATGAATGTAGATTTAATCTATTTTTTTGGATTTTGTATGCAATAGAATGAAAATCTGATATGAATCTAATCTAGAATGAAATTGAAATGATATGCAATTTATCTAAGAATGATATGCTAAATGCTCAAAACAATAATGAAAATCTCACAATAGCCTTGATTCGCAAAAGATGGATTCTTTAGTCGCAAATTTGCCAGAGTAAGGATGCAATTTCGAGGGTCCTTTTGGAAGAGTTGAAGCCTTGATTTTATAGAAATCCAGGGCTTGAGAGTGGAGAAAAGCCATAAATCACTCTTGATGAACTTAGGTTGATTTTTGAGTCAACAAGAAATTAGAATTAGATCAACTCACATAATCATGCAAGAACAACTTTTTAACTCGAATCAGAAGTTGAGATCAGCTTTCAACTGAAAAAGAGTTGAGTTTAAATTTATAACAACTTGAATTGATTTTCTAATTCAAAGTTTAACTGCTCTTTGAATGTGCATAGATAATTATGAATTAATTAAATAAATAAAGTGATTTATTCTCAACTTAATTGATTTTAAATTTAAGAATAACTGATTTATGGGTTAACCAATTATTTAAATCAAACTTTTATTCGAAAACTATATCATTAAATTTGACAACTGACATTAATTAATTAAATAAGAATCTAATCAATTAGTCATAAGATTTTTTATTTATTGTCAGAATTAAATAATACAATTTAGGAATAAATGTAATTAAAAGTAATTAAATAATTAAGTGGTAGTATTAAATGTAATTAATTAAATATTTAGAATATTCAATTAATCAAACTTTAGGATAAATATAATTTATCGCCAAATAATCATTAAATTAAAGATAATTGAGATAGATAGGAATATTTCAAGGAATATTCCCCGATGTAGAATTAAGATAATCAATTAGAATTTCGATGTGCAGATGTGCCTTAGGTTAGGACTTTGATGTTGATTTCGATTGAATTGTTGATGTAAGAGGTTAATGAACCTATAGCCCATTTTTGGGGTATTACAAGTACTGAGAGGGGAGAGGTGAATCAGTACTCCATATTTTTACTAACTTTCTTAACCATTCACTGAATTCATAACATTGCATATAACAACATAACACATATAAAGTAATATCATGAAACACAACTCATAACACAATGATTTTGGTATCACATAAATCCTTGTTAGAGGATAAAAACTATGGTGGGGATTACACCCACAAAACTTCACTACTATAGAAAAAAGTATGATCGGTTAGAGATACAATGTTAGCTATTTCTGATTGCTTACCTTGTTAAGAGTCTAAAGACCCATTAAGTCTACCTTGCTAAAGGATTTTACAACTCTAATCTAAGAGTTGTACCCTGTTAAAGGATTTACAATATAAGATCTATTAGGATCCATTCGGTTAAGAGATTTTACAATTTTGTTTACACAATTAATCAGTACATAAACTATGTTTAATACTTGCATCAACTTATGCTTATCAGACTCAATATGCTCAATAACAATTTATCTCATACTGTACTTTACTCATAATATCAACTCTATACTCGGTAGATTCAACTTTGTACCACATTCCCACTCTTCTCTTTACTGTTCTGTTACTAGGTGTCTTCTCTACTCATCACCTTCAAACTTAACTCTAAATGATCATCACCTGATCTTTGCAATTTTTCTTTTGCATCACACTCTCATTTTTTATATTGACCTTCACATTTTGATCTATTTTATACTTAATTCTAGAAGCGGTAGAAATGTTCTAGAATAATCTCCTTAAGTGGTGCTAGCATTGGTTACTCCTCCAATGCATATATCACATTTAATTCTTATTGGCAAATCTCACCTTGTAATCATACAAAATTATTATATTTAAATCTCCAATGCTTTGTGAAACAAACTCTTCAAGATTTGTAAGCCATTTTCTGCTCGGTTTCCAGGTTGAATGTTTATGTAGATTCTCCTTGTGTCAGCCTGTGATTCTCAGTAATACATTTTCTCTTGCTCACTAACATGTATCTTCTCTTGGTTTGATAGATGTTGTAGCTCGATACTGCTCGGTGCTTGGTTTTCATTTCTTTGCCTTGCTCGATCTCTTGACTTCCTTTGCCTTTACCAAAAATTGTCTTTCCTTTATTTCCTTTTATCGATTAGCTTATTTTCTTTACTGACTTGTCTTTCCTTCTTTACCGAATGAATTTGACAATCATTATGACTTAATCATAACTAATGACAAAAAAATAACTCTATAGGAGTATCAAAGCTTAATATGTACTCTTCCTTTATTATTAATAGATTACAATAATTTTACGGATAAAAAAAAGATAGGGGTAAGAAGAGATAATGGTAGAAATAGGTTTGACTTATGCAAACATACAATCTATTTGATTGATACGTTTATAAGAAGAAAACTACTCTCTCTACAAATAGTTCAGCTAATCAAACTTATTTCCCTATCAGAAATCCATGTTTCTTAGGTTTTCGTATTAGAACTATGTGTAGACATATGAGTTTTTCCATTATTATTTAATCAATTTTATTACTTTTATTCCTCTATTGTCGTCATCTTAAAAATCAATTAGCCTTTATTATTCTTTCTCTCTAGGTAAAATAATTTATTAATCTACCTAGTTCACTATAGTCTTTTAACCTTCTACCCATTTTAATTAAACAAATTGCCATATGTATTTAACTAAAATCCCCTTTCACCTTTTTTGCCCATTTTGAATAGAAATTAATCCAAAAATATTCTTTTCCCTTACCCACTTGCATTCTCCTAACTTTCTCAATTGCATCCCTAATCTTTTCTATTAGCCTTTAATCGTTCCCTCTTAATTATATGCACATTCCTAATCCAAGGGATTAGGGATAGGGTCAACTCATGCCGCAAATGGAAAAGCCACTTGCCTACACTTGTCCTCCAAGCCTTAAACACTATCCTCTTTTGGGAGGGTATCCTACATGGGTCTCCATCCCCTTTGTCCTCTCCAAGGAATTAAAAATTCATTTGTTTCTCATCCCCATGAACTTTGGAGTGTGAGGACAATAAATATCTTTATGGAGAATCTTCTTTACACTCTAAAGTCTCCCTTTTCCAATCACCTTGTCGTCTCCTCTCCTCCTAGGTTGACACTTGTCAACCTCTAATGAGAGGTGAGGACCAAATGCATCTCCACCGTTGATCTTCCTCCTCTAATTGTAGTCCTCCATTCCATCACACTCAATAGTTACCCAAAATTCGTTCAATTCTCTCATTATGCAACTGCCATCTATCATATGAAATCCTGAGCAATTGGAGCACCCTGACATTGTCATAATTATGAGAACACATAGAATCCATCATTAGTGGGAAAATTGTTTCATCAAGGAGAGCATCATACTTCATATTTGATGGATTTTTTGTTGGTTTGATCTCTCTTTGTGCATTATGTTGGTGTATGTTCTTTTATACGATTTTGAGTGATTTTTATGTTATTTTCATTCCTTTTAAAATCACATTTAGTTGCACACACTATGATATTTGCTTGGTCATATAAATTATATTTTAATATAGAAAATTATTATTTTGATCATGTTTAAATGAGAAATACTTTAGTCAAAATCATTTTTTTAATGTCATGGTTATAGGTTTTTATTTAACATTTCATCACTTTAAGAAATGACAATATTTACAACTTTAAGGAATGAGAGTATTTATAAGAGAAATTGATGATAGCCACATGTTAGCAATTTGAATGTAAATTATTAAGGCCCTGTTCATCACATTTTTGTGTGTCCAATTGATGCGTGGATGAACATTAGCTTTAATTTTGGTGTTTTATGGTGTTACAAATATCAATGATTGAAATCAATAGCCTAGAGACCAATGCTTTTAATGAATAAGGGTAGTTAAAGTTAAGAGCCCTATCCTTAATCAGTTCAAAATGTGCCTAACACATGTCCTTTAATTGGATCCTCAAAAGGTTTAAGCCCTTTTTATAATAATTAAACTATTTGATGATCTTGGATGAGATCTACAACATAGGTTTAAGTGGGATAATGATAAGGCACATAGTGGGTGTATTCATCCTTTCAACTTGGGGATTACACTTCGTCTTATGATAGGAAATCCCTTGGATATTGTCTAAGGTCTTCCTATTGAAAATAAAAAGTACGCTATGCCTCGATTTTTTAAAGTACGCATGACAATGTCTAATCTATCCTCTTATTATTCAAGCATATTTGTTTGCGTACTTATTCTCCTCTCACCAATAATATCATGATACATATACTCTTTCTTTAAATTACTATTCATATAAATATTCTTTTAAACACACATTTCACATTACTAAATGTATTTAACATACATTAAATATAAAAGATTTAAAAATAAAATATTAAATATATTTAAACATACATTAAATGTAAAAGTTTTCCTAATTTAAATTCTTAGATAACCAAAAATCTATGACACGAGATTTGTTCAACCACAAAAATCCTTTAATATTTTTTTTTTCCAATCTTTTGATTAAATAGAGATTGACCATATGTACACACTGTAAAAATATATTTGGATTCAATAATTATATAAAACTTGGCTCATGGTTAATTTGTCTAATTTAAGTGGACTAAAAATAATAAAAATCAAGGAGATAAAGAATAATGAAGTAAGCAATTTATAATGGGCCCTCGTACCAACGATCACATTCAGGCAAAATTGATTATTGACCATGACTTATTTCACAATTTCTGCGCGTCCTTTAGCATGACTGAAATTAATAAAATTTCCAAAGCAAACACGAAATGGACAATCCACATACCTAATGTTATGCGACAATTAATTTGGTATGTGTGTGTAGAGCACAAAAGCATATTTTTCTAAAGTTATTTTTGGTTCATATTTTAGATATATAATTTTAGTATTTAATTTGTATTATATTATAGCATTAGAAGTGGTAATTTGTAGGAGAAAGAGTAGTATATAAGTGTAGATGTAATTTTTTTTTTATATAAAAAATGTATATTTATTTTTCATTCGATGTAGTTAATTGTAGGGAAGGATCATATATATACATATTTATTAACATTTTAAAATATTTAATATAGTTATATTATTATTTGTAATAATATTAATTATATTATTTCTTTTATTTTTAGAACTAACTTAATATTTAAGATTGATTAAGATGAAAATAAATTTTAAACTTTGAAATTATTAAATAAAAAATTCTATAATGATCTTAAGCATCAATATTATTTTTTTTCATCTTAATTAAAGATCATTAAGTACACAAGTTAGTTATATATATTTGTAATGGAAAGATCATAGAAATCTAGACGGGATCATATCCATAGCTACTATCTACATATCTCGTACACTTCACCTCTCAAGTTTTAGTTATTTCAAGTATGTAATTCAAGATCCAACTTCAAATTTTAGATTTCATTCTTTTGTGAGAATATAAATTCAATCAAAGTTCATATTATGTCAAATTCAAGGTACCCAAAACACTCACCCATCTTACTCCCATTCCAACAAATGTTTAATTTAGTTTGAATTAAATCACTTTTGTAAATTATTCAAAATCAACTACTTATGTGTCTATGTTTTGATATACATCAATTGATACACATTTTTTTTGCTGGTTTCTTTGATTGCCTTTCTATATTTAAGATTTTTTTTGTCTTGTGGGTGTAGAGTACTAAAAAATAAATAAAATGGGCTATTTTCTAATTAGCTTGATTAATCAATTAATTAAAGTAATAAACACATGATCAATCTACATAAATCAATTGGTTTTTGAAACTAGATACTAAAATATATTTATAGAAATTGTTAAAAAAGATAAGCCTATTTAGCTCTAGACATAATGGATGCATGATTTATTGCAAACCATACTTACTTTATCATCGAATTTTTAATATTGTTAAATAGTAGGCATTCAATATTATTCTTTGACAACCCAGAAATTGGCTTTCGTTGATGTTCAAGTTAAATATTGCACTTGTAGCTCTTATATTCACACATATGACCTTGATCCTCTTTCTATAAGTTTGAATATAGTTTGTGGTCTTTTATATTTACAAGTTGTGTGTTTATAGTTGTGTTTACCTATTTTTTTATTTATTGAAAGAAGCATAAACTTACAAAGTTACATAAGTTGAAAAAAATCAGTAGCGAATTGTTACAATAATTGGGCCATGGACAATTGATGACACATAAAAGTTACAACTATATGTAGATACAAAAGTTGAGACAAGTGAAATGAAAATCTGAGAAAGGTAGTTGGAAAAGAAAATGTTTGCAAACAACTAGAAGATAACACAACAATAGTTACCATCAGGAAGCTCCATAAGAACATCAAAAACAATAGGTTATATGCCAACTCTTGTATAGAAATACGTCATTTGAAACTAGACCATTACATTAAAAATTAAAAAGAAAAATTTCAAAGTAAGTCTTAAATTAATAATGAAAAATGTAATTTATATATTCTTTTCATGCTTACAAATATGTAAGATTTAATATATTAGTACATTATCCTCTATAAGCATAAAACCCCTTTTATTTAATATTGACGGGTTTACCTCTATAGTGATATCTCATCACAAACATACATATTGAGGTTTTTTAAATAACCAAAATGTGTTTCAATGTATGACTTTGATATTAGGAAGGACATAATTTAATTAAGATGTTATGGTTAGCTATTGGAGGTTGAAAGGATGTATAGGAGTTGTCTAAATGTTTATAAATAATATTTGAAATCTTCTAAAAATAATTTTACATAAGATAATCAAAGAAAATGTCAATACTATATCCTAGTGCCTCATAATGTTAATAGCACTTCTATAACATTAATTCCAATCACAATTTTTAATTTTTAATTTTTAAATACTCTAAAAATAATTTTTAATTAAGAAGCCTAGACTAATTATACAATAAGTTTATATTATAAATTGTAGTTCCTGTCAACCTTTTTAGAACAATTGTTATTGATGATTATAATCACACTGATTCTATCACTTGATTGTGTATTCTTCTATGTCACTACTTGTGTCCTCATCCATATAACTATTGTTTTGTAGGCCTAAGTTGGAATTGGTGTCCACAAGCCTTGTAATTGTAACAATCTCTTCATTATTCTCCTCTTCAAATTTGAGTGCCACTTTTATCTCACCCACAACCTCAGTCATTGTTGGCCTGCAAGCTAGTTCACCTGCAACACATCTAATGCCTAGCTTGACCATATGCTTCACTAATTCAACCTCATCCAACCTTTTATTTCCATTAATTCCTCCATCTCATTATGCAACTGCATATATGTTGTGACTTGTGCACCAAATAATAATGAACATATATTTACGTTTCTATGATGAGAGACAACATTCAATTCTCAGACTTTCTACTGTTGGCCAAAACAAAACTCTATTAATTACCCAATCAACGAGGATAAAGTTTTAGATCTATGAATCATCTACCACATATTTGTTAGGAATAGTCCTAAGAGATAACTGAGAGGGGGGGAGGGGGGTGAATCAGTTATCTACAAGATTCAATTATTTATCCAATTAAGTACAAAATAACATTAAGCACATACACAATATGATAACACTTAACACAACACCACAATTTTGGTTACGAGGAAACCCAAATAGGTAAAAAACCTCGGTGGGAATTAGCACCCACTATAAACTGCACTAGAGTATAATGATCCCTGTTAGAAGATCTTATAACTCTGTTAGGAGTTGATCTTTACAATGCATGAAGTATAGTGACCTGGTCAAGGGTCAGACCCTATAAGGAGTCTTTTACAAATAACCTTCTTAGAGGTGAGGACACACTTTCCAGGAGCTCACTGCTCAAACGGTGAATGCTACAACCTTCTGCATAGCAGATACACACTATATCTGGATCTTGGTGAATTGGAAAGTAGACCTTCTATCTTGATCAGTTCCAATGAATATCATATACTCTATGCTTCTTCACATAGATCTTCAACTAATGATTGACTATCTTAGTACATTCACATCTTCTGCTCTGCCTTCTCAATCACACTTAGCAATCACAACTAACTGGCTATAAGTATCTTCCTCCAAATGATATAATCAAGTTGGCCTATTAGAACCTTCTTGAAATCATATTAGAGAAACAATATAAGTCTTCAATAACATCTCCAAAGGCTAAACTAAGCACGCAACACAAAAAGGACCATGCAACTCAATATGAGTAGACACGTCACTTCACATAGTTGGCTCCATCAAATTAACTGAAACTTTATTCTCATGCTGAAATACATTATGCACTCTTAGAAAAACATTCTTAACTCATCTCCAAACATGAAACCAAAAAAGCATATCAAAATGATAGGTGCAACTACTAAAACAATATAAACACTGTTGGCTCCATCAAATAAACTCAAGAAATTGTAACTGACAAATAGAAACATCATTACTCAACTTCAACTGCACAACTGACTCTGCATCCATGAACATAGCATCATAAACATGTCTTCAACACAAATATAAATGTGCAAGGCTCTAACATAACCATACTAAAAATCACATACAAAACTCTGCTTGTAACACTGTCAGGAACACTACTGTTATAAACAACTACACAACTGACTGCACTCAGAATCAACCTCTGCGTCTATGATATCATGTTGATAACATATCCATTCAACATATGCTAAAGGCTCTCTGCGTAGAACTACAACGCACGCTGCTTACCATATGTTGTCATCAATGACAAAAATACTGTCAATACTAGCTTGCTGGCAAATCTCCAACAATCTACCCCTTTGGCATTGATGGAAACATATAGAATGTAAAACACCACCAATCCGAACGTACAATTATTTTATAACATTCTCCATTTCCTCAACAAAAATCCCCCAAGGATGAATCCTCCATCTACTATTGAATGCTTGAATATCAACTGCTACATCTTCTTACTATATACTCCCCTTTTCTAGATTAAAACAACTGTTTTGTTTTTCATGACTATATAATCCCCCTTTGACATCAATGGTAAAGGGTGCCAAAGCAAATAAGCACATGTACTACTCCTGAAGTGGAGTAGTCAACCATTCATCAGTCATTGAGGACTGATGCACTACTGCAAACTCTAATGAGATCCAGGGAAGGGAATTACTCCTAGCTTCTCCCTAAGATACTCAAATGTATCCTTCAGTAAAGGATTTGTGAAAATGTCTGCTAATTGTTCTTTTATATTCACATAATCCAATTTTACTTCTTTCTCTGTAACTTTTTCTCTTAGGAAGTGATATTTTATCTCAATGTGTTTTGTCTTTGCATGCATTACATGGTTCTTTGACACATTGATAGTGCTAGTGTTGTCACAATGAATAATAATAGGATAATCAATCTAGATTCCAAAATCCTTTATCATCTGCTTGATCCACACAATTGTAGAACAATTTAATGCTTCTGCTACATACTTTGCTTCTACTGTTGATTGAGAAATACAATTCTACCTCTTGCTTGTACAAGTAACTAGTCTATCTCTAAGAAATATTGCTCCTCCTAAAGTGCTCTTCCTATCATCAATGCAACCTGCCCAATCTGCATCTATACACACGTGAAGTTTTACATTCTCTGAATTAGGATACCATAAACCATAGTCTATAGTTCCTTTCAAATATCGGAATATCCTCTTTACTGCCATAAGATGTCTTTGTTTAGGGTTTGCTACAAATCTTCCAACAATACCAACTGCATTGGAAATATCAGGTCTAGATTGAGTAAGATATATTAATTTACCAATCATAGACTTATATAGGGTCTTGTCTACTGTTGTTGAATCATGTTCTTTTGAAAGCTTGCTTCCTGTTATCATAGGGGTACTTACTGGCTTGCAATCATCCATCTTGAATTTCTTTAATATTTCTTTCACATACTTAGATTGATTAATGAAAATACCTTTGTCTGTCTGCTGCACATTCAATCCCAAAAAGTACTTGATAGGTCCAATCATGCTCATTTCAAATTCATTCTGCATCTCTTTAGCAAATTCTACACTAAGCTTGTCATTACCACCAAAAATAATGTCATCAACAAAAATAGAAACTAGTAATAATCCTTCAGGTGTCTCTCTTATGAATAAGTTGTAATCTGTTGCTCCTTTCTTGAATCTAATCTTTATCAAGTAACCATCTAGTCTTTCATACCATGCTCTAGGGGCTTGCTTAAGTCCATAGAGGGATTTCTTTAGTCTGCATACCATATTAGGTTTGTCTGATAAACTAAATCCTTCAGGCTATTCTATGTAGACTTCTTCCTTCAACTCTCCATTCAGGAATGCTGACTTGACATCCATCTGATATACTATAAAGTTTTTGAATGTTGCATAGGCCAGAAATAACTTTATGGCTTCCAATATGTTTACAGGGGAAAATGTATCAGAATAATCAATTCCTTCTCTTTGCGCATATCCTTTACATACTAGTCTTGCTTTGTTTCTTACTATTGTTCCATCTTCATTCATCTTGTTTCTGAATATCCACTTGGTTCCAATCACATTCTTGTCACTAAGCCTAGGGACCAGTTCCCATGTATCATTCTTAACTATTTGATCTAGCTCTTCTTTCATTGCTTCATGCCAATCTGAATCATTACATGCATCTTCAACACTTAAGGGTTCAATTTGTGAAAGTAAACATATCGCTTCATCAACTATTGAACTTTTTGCTTTTGATCTTGTCATAAATTTGTTATTCTGATCTCCAATGATATCTTCTTTTGAGTAATATCTAGATGTGAATTTTGGAATGTTATATGTGACTCTCTCATCCATCTTTTGTGATTCTTCTTCACTTATTTCAGGATCATTGAATAATACATCAATGTTGTCAAATAATTCTTCAACAACTGTTTCTATACTGATAGGACTAGGTTCTTCTTCAATCATAGGTGCATAATCATGATATCTCTCTTGAATCATAAAATTTTCATCAATCTTTACATGAGAACTTTCAATGTTCTTCTTTAATCTTAAGTTAAAACATCTATAAGCTTTTCTTTTAGTAGAGTAACCAAAAAAAATACCTTCATCGCTTCTTGCATCAAACTTGCCAATAGCTTCATCTCTCTTGATGTAACACTTGCTTCCAAAGATTCTAAAGTATTTTACTGTAGGCACATTTCCAAACCATAGCTCATAAGGTGTCTTGTCTGTGCCTGGCCTTAATTGAATTATGTTGATAGTATAGACTGCAGTATTGACCGCATCTCTCCAATAAGTGTGTGCAACTTTTCCTTCAATCATGATAGTGCGCGCTGTGTCAAGTATGATCCTATTTCTTCTTTCTACAATTCCATTTTTCTAAGGGGTTCTAGGTACACTTAACTTTCTCTTTATCCCATGTTCTTCGCAATACTCAAAAAATCTATCATAGGTGAATTCTCTTGTCATATGATGTGAACAACCGCTATCAATGATCTTGTCTGTTCTGATGTCTTCTTGTGAAATTAATGCCAACTCTTGTGCTTTCTTTTCATCTTCAATATCCATTTCATCAAACATTTTCTCCATATCTTCAATAGCAATGAATCTAATTTCATCTTCTCATGAATCTTCATCTGACACTCCATCTCCAACATAGTAACATTCTTTTGTCTATTTAGGCTTGAAATTAGTTTTGAACTTCTTGACTCTTGTAGGACACTTAGATGCAAAGTGACCAATCTTGTTACATGAAAAGAATTTAAATGGTAACTGACCTTCATATTTTCCTTTTCTTTATTTCTTAGCAATCATAGCAATGAAATCATCTAGTTCTTTATCCTCATCTTCATCATCAAAGTTACTAGAAAATTTCAAGGATTTCTTACCATGGACTGAGGCTTTGAATGCTATTTCACTTTTAGGCTCTGTCTTCAAACTTGACATCTCCAATGTTGAAATCTTGCTTATTAAGGTCTCTCTTCTAAAGTCTTTTGAAAATTACATAGTCTCATCTAGGATGTTTATCTTGTTCTCATATTCTACTGTCAGAGTAGTCATCTACTTATCCATTATGTCTTCTTCCAAAATTACTCCACCATTGTTCCTTATTCATGCAACTGCTTCATTAATTCTTTGATTGTAGACTCTGACATTCTCTTTAGGTAGCATCTCCATTATATTGTATTTTTTTTTCCATGTCTTTCTACGTGCATTCTTATCTTGGATATCTCTTTCAAACATGTCTTCTAGATACTTCCATATTTTGTAGGCTTTATCTACTTTCTTGATCTCTGAAAACTCACTGTTAGATAAGGAGCTAATAAGGGCTTCTTTGGCAATAGAATTTTGAGTGAACATTTCCTTTTTCTTAATAGTTGCATCATCTTTTGTAAGATCTGATAGAGAGAGAATCTGAACTTCTCAAGTAGCTACTTCAAAAATCTCAAAACCAATGCACTGCAAAGGTGTTGTCATTTTGTTCTTCCAATCTAGATAATTCTCTCCATCAAACTTAGGACTTTCTTTTCTAAAGAATTCCATCTGATCAACCTCAAGCTATTAAACTTTTCTCTCCGAGGCACTTGGCTTTGATACCAATTGTTAGGAATAGTCCCAAGAGATAACTAAGAGGGGGGGGGGGGGGCATGAATCAGTTATAGATACAAGATTCAATTCTTTATCCAATTAAGTATAGAATAAAATTAAGCACATACCGATATGATAACACTTAACACAACACCAAAATTTTGGTTACGGGGAAATCCAAATAGGTTAAAAACCTCGGTGGGAATTAGCACCCACTATAAACTACACCAGAATTTAATGGTCCCTGTTAGAAGATCTTACAACCCTGTTAGGAGTTGATCTTTACAATGCATGAAGTACAGTGACCTGGTCAAGGGTCAGACCCTGTTAGGAGTCTTTTAAAAATAACCTTGTTAGAGGTGAGGACACACTTTCCTTGAGCTCACTGCTCAGATGGTGATGGCTGCAACCTTTTGCATAGCAGATACACACTATATCTAGATCTTGGTGAGCTGGAAAGTAGACCTGCTGTCTTGATCAGTTCCAATGAATAGCATATACTCTCTGCTTCTTCACATAGATCTTCAACTGATGATTGACTATCTCAGTACATTCACAACTTCTGCTCTGCCTTCTCAATCACACTTATCAATCACAACTAACTGGCTATAAGTATCTTCCTCTAAATGATATAACCAAGTCAGCCTGTTAGAACCTTCTTGAAATAATATTAGAGAAATAATATAACTCTTCAATAACATCTCCAACGGCTAAACTAAGCACGCAACACAAAAATGACCGTGCAACTCAATATGAGTAGACGCGTCGCTTCACACATTCGGCTCCACCAAATTAACTGAAAATTTATTCTCATGCTGAAATACATTATGCACTCTTAGCCAAACATTCTTAAATAATCTCCAAACATGAAACCAAATATGCATATCAAAATGATAGGAACAACTACTAAAATAATATAAACACTATCGACTCCATCAGATAAACTCAGGAAACTGTAACTGACAAATAGGAACATCATTACTCAACTTTAACTACACAACTGACTCTGAATCCATGAACATAGCATCATAAACATGTCTTCAACACAAATATAAACTCGCAAGGCTCCAACATAATCATACTAAAAATCACATACAAAAATTTGCTTGTAACACTGTCAGGAATACTACTGTTATAAACAACTACATAACTGACTGTACTCAGAATCAACCTCCGCATCTATGATATCATGCTGATAACATATCCATTCAACATATGCTCAAGGCTCTCTACATAGAACTACAACGCACACTACTTACCATATGTTGTCATCCATTACAAACATACAGTCAATACTAGCTTGCTAGCAAATCTCCAACAATATTATCTCTAACAAAACCACTCCAAAACTATACACATCACTCTTTCTAGTCAACATTCGAGTGCTATAATACCTGTAGGTACAAGAAAAACATCACAATTTTAATAGAAATATAAATTGTTGAATTAGAAGAGAATAAGAATAGAGAGCGAGAAGACAATTTTTATGTATTAATTTGGATCTACGTATCCGATAGTTCCCTTCACAGTGGTAGTCACATGAGAAGCCTCGCCATCCATTGACACCCTTAAAAGATTAAAGCCAACAAGTCTACCATTAAAATAGGCATTTAGTATAATGTTGGTCATCTTTACATCCCTGTGAATTATTATTGGGGTGCAACCTACGTGCAAGTATTCCATCCCTTCAAAGAATATGTGACATGTACAATATTTTAGCTTTTGAGTAGTTTGATTCTTTTATTCATTAGTTTACCTTGTGCTGCATCCAAGGATATTCTTATGAACTTAAGCTTACCTTGTGCTACATCCAAGGCTATTCTGAGCCTGGTTCTCCAGGTTACTTTGGAGTTTTTCTCCTCATTTGGACATATTTGGGTGGATTAGAGTTATTATTGGTCGATCTATATTCAGTAAATATTTTTGAAACTTTAGAAATGTACTATAAATGTTGTCGCCAATGGAGCCTCCACATATGTAGTCATAGATAGGCATGAGACTCTAGATTTATTAGAGTAACCCAGTAAAGAAACCAAGTTATTGTGATAGATTCTCGATAGAAGATCAACAAAGGTGTAAGGCATCAGTATTAGGGTTCCTCTACTTCACAAAAAGCATTCGGTAGGTCACATAGTCACACTATCCATGAAACTATCACTTTTAGAAATTTATTACATTTTTTTAACCAATCATTGTGTAGAATTATATTATATTTTGAGCAAAAACCTATAGTCTTAAGTTTAAGAAATTTAGCACTCTACTAAAGCCTTGCGCAGTTGAGAGAATATTAAAGTCTTGTGGCATGGACAATCGTGGCTGGCATATTTTCTAGTCTCTAAGAGCTTTTGGTACACAAATGTATTTTTGTTTTGCACAGTGGAGAAAGTACATAAATTCTATGCGAAAACTCACA
Organism: Chamaecyparis obtusa; assembly: GCA_027943335.1. Taxonomy (NCBI): domain Eukaryota; kingdom Viridiplantae; phylum Streptophyta; class Pinopsida; order Cupressales; family Cupressaceae; genus Chamaecyparis; species Chamaecyparis obtusa. Next base: position 71,292 of record BSBK01009657.1, read on the forward strand.
CGAAAGAGAAATGGAGGCCAATAATAGTGAAGTGATACAGATGTGCAACAGACACGTCCACTCAATCTTAATTGTTGTAGCATGAAAAATAATTTTGGCTCTTTTAAATTCGTTGAAAAAGCCAGACAAATTTAGCACTCTAGTAAAGCCTTGCCCAGTTCAGAGAAAATTAAAGTCTTGTGGCATGGACAATCGTGGTCGACATATTTTCTAGTCTCTAAGAGCTTTTGGTACATGAATGTATTTTTGTTTTGCACAGTGGAGAAAGTACATAAATTCTATGCGGAAACTACCACGAAAGAGAAATGGAGGCCAAAAATAGTGAAGTGATAAAGATACGCAATAGACATGTCCACTCAATCTTAATCATTGTAGCGTGCAAAATAATTCTGGCTCTTTTAAATTCATTGCAAAAGCCAGACAAATTTAGCACTCTACTAAAGCCTTGCACAATTGAGAGAATATTAAAGTCTTGTGGCATGGAAAATCATGGCCGACATATTTTCTAGTCTCTAAGAGCTTTTGGTACACGAATGTATTTTTCTTTTGCATAGTGGAGGGAGTACAAAAATTCTATGCGAAAACTCCCACGAAAGAGAAATGGAGGCCAAAAATAGTGAAGTGATATAGATGCACAACATACATTTCAACTCAATCTTAATTGTTGTAGCATGCAAAATAATTTTGGCTCTTTTAAATTTGTTGCAAAAGCCAGACAAATTTAGCACTCTACCAAAGCCTTACGCAGTTGAGAGAATATTAAAGTCTTGTGGCATGGACAATCGTGGCCGACATATTTTCTAGTCTCTAAGAGCTTTTGGTACACAAATGTATTTTTGTTTTGCACACTGGAGAAAGTACATAAATTCTATGTGAAAACTCCCACGAAAGAGAAATGGAGGCAAAAAATAGTGAAGTGATACAGATGCACAACATACACGTCCACTCAATCTTAATTGTTGTAGCGTGCAAAATAATTTTGGCTCTTTTAAATTCGTTGCAAAAGCTAGACAAATTTAGCACTCTCCTAAAGCCTTGCGTAGTTGAGAGAATATTAAAGTCTTGTGGCATGGACAATCGTGGCCGACATATTTTCTAGTCTCTAAGAGCTTATGGTACACGAATGTATTTTTGTTTTGCATAGTGGAGAAAGTACATAAATTCTATGCGAAAACTCCCACGAAAGAGAAATGGACGCTAAAAATAGTGAAGTGATACAGATGCACAATAGACACATCCACTCAATCTTAATTTTTGTAGCGTGCAAAATAATTCTGGCTCTTTTAAATTCATTGCAAAGGCCAGACAAATTTAGGATTCTACTAAAGCCTTGCGTAGTTGAGAGAATATTAAAGTCTTGTGGCATGGACAATTGTGGCCGACATATTTTCTAGTCTCTAAGAGCTTATGGTACACGAATGTATTTTTGTTTTGCACAATGGAGAAAGTACATAAATTCTATGTGGAAACTCACACGAAAGAGAAATGGATGCCAAAAATAGTGAAGTGATATAGATGCACAACAGACACATCCACTCAATCTTAATTGTTGTAGCATGCAAAATAATTTTGGCTCTTTTAAATTCATTGCAAAAGCCAGACAAATTTAGCTCTCTACTAAAGCCTTGTGCAGTTGAGAGAATATTAAAGTCTTGTGGCATGGACAATCGTGTCCAACATATTTTCTAGTCTCTAAGAGCTTATGGTACACGAATGTATTTTTGTTTTGTACAGTGGAGAAAGTACATAAATTCTATGCGGAAACTCCCATGAAAGAGACTAGAAAATAACACAATTTATTTTCATAAATAGAAAATAAATTAACAATAGCTTTGAGGAAAAGAGACTAGAATTATATTTTTTTGGCAAAAACCTATAGTCTTAAGTTTAAGAAATTTAGAACTCTACTAAAGGCTTGCGTAGTTGAGAGAATATTAAAGTCTTGTGGCATGGACAATCATGGTCGACATATTTTCTAGTCTCTAAGATCTTTTGGCACACAAATGTATTTTAGTTTTGCACAGTGGAGAAAGTACATAAATTCTATGCGGAAACTCCCACGAAAGAGAAATGGAGGCCAAAAATAGTGAAGTAATACAGATACATAGCAAACAAGTCCACTCAATCTTAATCATTGTAGTGCGTGCAAAATAATTTTGGTTCTTTTAATTTTGATTTAAAAGCTAGACAAATTTAGCACTCTACTAAAGCCTTGCATAGTTGAGAGAATATTAAAGTCTTGTGGCATGGACAATTGTGGCCGACATATTTTCTAGTCTCTAAGAGCTTATGGTACACAAATGTATTTTTGTTTTGTACAGTGGATAAAGTACATAAATTCTATGCGGAAACTCCCATGAAAGAGAAATGGAGGCCAAAAATAGTGAAGTGATACAGATGCACAACAGACACATCCACTTAATCTTAATCGTTATAGCGTGCAATATAAATTCAATCAAAGTTCATCTTATATCAAATTCAAGGTACACAAAACACTCACCCATCTTACTCCCATTCCAACACATGTTTAATTTAGTTTGAATTAAATCACTTTTGTAAATTATTCCAAATCAACTACTTACATGTCTATGTTTTGATATACATTAATTGATAGACATTTTTTTTCAGGTTTGTTTTATTTCCTTTCTATATTTAAGATTATTTTTGTCTTGTGGATGTAGAGTACTAAAAATAAATAAATAAAATAGGTTATTTTCTAATTAGCTTGATTAATCAATTAATTAAAGTAATAAACAAAATCAATCTACATAAATCAATTGGGTTTTGAAAGCTGAAATCAATGTTATTGTAATTGAAACCCCAAGGACAATTCCCAGTGTGTGGCTCTTTGAGGTGCAATCCTTCTTTTTCGTACAAAGGTACTTGTTGCCACCATATATGAATGAAATCAAAGAAATTAAACCTATTAAATATTTCACAAATTGCATATTATACAATAAAATGTCATGGATATGATATGAGCTTACTGGGAATTTAAGGAACGCTTGGTGGGAAGCTGCTTGGGAATCACACCAGTGAATTCAAAAATTGAAGGCATTCTCAATTACTGTTTAGTGTTTACATCTTAAACATAGTATAACAAAATAATAGTAAGGGAGAGGCACTCATACAAGTCTTTTAGATTTAGCAGTTGAAATATCCAGTTCAAAATTCCGCCACTCAACTTGTTATTTTGTAAATATCTGCATAGTAGCAAAATTCATAAAACATTTCTTCCAATGTAAGAACCCTGTTAATAGAGGGAAATAATAGTGCAGTTTTGTTGGAAAAAACATACAGTGTTTCTAACTTAGTTAAGTTAGATAAATTTGGCAGGTGTCTAGTAAGGTAGTTGTTGTCTAGAGACCTAATGCACACACCACATGTATTTTTTATAATTTGGAAAAAAATATGAAAACTCTTTGTGCTATTCGGGAGTTTCTGAATTTAGGGTTATTATGACAAAGAAAACAATGCTTATTACCATCATATTAACTATAAAGTCAAATGAAACATTCAAGAACAATTTTATTAAACATCAACAAGATAAACTTAGACCAATTTGATGCAAATTTAAATTTAGGTTGTTTTGCCTAAATATTCTCTACATATTGTAGGCTGATCAAAAGTCTTCATTCTCTACACAAAACTTGGTTTGCAAACCTATCCACTCATCTTCTACACCTCATTCGACCAACATTGATGCTACTTTCCATTTCTCAAGCCTTTGTTGAAAATGCCAAATAACTAGGGAGGTTGAATCATTTATAATCAAACAATTTCCTTAACCTTAATTGATCCGGTGAATACTTAAAACAATTAAAAACTTATAACATATATGTCTTGGCAAACAACATAGGATAAAATTTCCCGTTGGAAGATTCAGTGGATCTAAACAACATCTTGAGATAATCCATATAGATTTGTGTGGTCTTATGGAAACACCTTCTTTGAACAAATCCAAGTATTTTCTAACCTTCATTGATGATAACTCATAAAAAACTTGGGTGTATTGTTTGATTTCAAAATCGGAAGTATTTGAAAAATTTGTAAAGTTTAAGAGTTTGATTAAAAAACAAAGTAGTAAGTATATTGAAGTGATAAGGTCAGACAATATCTAGATGAGTACAAGTCAAATTAGTTTATAGATTTTTACAAAAAATCATACAATCAAGAGAGAGTTCACTACTTTCTACACTCCACAACAAAATGGAGCTATTGAAAGGAAGAATAGTCCACAATTGTTGAAATGACAAGAAGTATGTTGAAAGAGAAAACAATGGATACAAGTTATTGGGCAGAAGTAGTATGCACAATAGTGTATCTTCTAAATAAAAGTCCTACAAAAGAAATTAAAGGAATGGCTCCTGAACAAGCATGGTTTGGGGTAAAGCCACATGTTGATCACTTTAGAGTATTTGGATGTGTTGCTTATGCACACATACCAAAAGAAACAAAGTCTAAGTTAGATGATAAAGGCCTTAAATGCAATTTTATTGGTTATGGAATTGAAATAATCATATAGATTGTATGATCCAATAGGAAAAGAACTTGGGAAAAGAAAAGATGTGGTATTCAATGAAACAATAGAATATACCAAATAAAATGAAATAAAAGGAAAATAGATAGTAAGGTTAAGGAGGAGGAAGAAGAAGATGCACCTAAATCATCTAGTGCAGGAGAAAGAAAATATAAAAAATATCAAATGACAGAAAAAATCATCCATCAACTCTTATGTTGGGTTCAAATTTTTTAAAACTGACAACAAGGTCACAAACAAAAGTGAATTTTACATTGATGACTCAAATCATTGAAAATAATGATCCACAACATTTGAACAAGCTCAAGAAAAAGAAGAGTGGATTGAAGCAATGAACAATGAATGAGCACCCTGACATTGTTGAGAATGTGAGAACACATATAATCCATTGCCAGTGGACAAATTGTTGCATCAAGGAGAGCATCATACTTGATATTTGATGAATTTTTTTGTTGGTTTGATCTCTCTTTATGCCTTATCTTGGTGTATGTTCTTTTATATGATTTTGAGTGATTTTTATGTTATTTCCATTCCTTTTAAAATCACATTTTGTTGCACACACTGATATTTGCTTAGTCATATAAATTATATTTTAATGTAGAAAACTATTAGTTTGATCATGTTTAAATGAGAAATACTTTAGTCAAAATCATTTTTTTAATATCATGGTTCATATGTTTTTATTTAACATTTCATCACTTTAAGAAATGGCAATATTCACAACTGTAAGGAATTAGAGTATTTATAAGAAAAATTGATGATGGCCACATCTTAGCAATTTGAATGTAAATTATTAAGGGCTTGATCATCACATTTTTGTGTGTCCAATTGATGTGTGGATGAACATTACCTTTAATTTTGGTGTTTTATGGTCTTACAAATATGAATGATTGAATTCAATAGCCTTTAAACCAATGCTTTTAGTCAATAAGGGTAGTTAAAGTTAAGAGCCATATCCTTAATCATTTCAAAATGTGGTTAACACATGTCCTTTAATTGGATCCTCAAAAGGTTTAGGCCCTTTTTATAATAATTAAACTATTTGATGATCTTGGATGAGATCTACAACATAGGTTTAAGTAGGATAATGGTAAGGTACATAGTGAGTGCATTCACCCTTTCAACTTGGGGATTACACATCGTCTTATGATGGGAAATCTCTTGGATATTGTCTAAGGTCTTCCTATTGAAAACAAAAAGTACACTACACCTCAATTTTTTAAAATACGCATGACAATGTCTAATCTATCCTCTTATTATTCAAACATATTTGTTTTCATACTTACTCTTCCCCCACCAATAATATCATGACACATATACTCTTTCTTTAAATTACTATTCTTATAAATATTCTTTTAAACTCACATTTCACATTATTAAATGTATTTAACATACATTAAATATAAAGATTTAAAAATAATATATTAAATATATTTAAACATACATTGAATGTAAAAGTTCTCCCTAATTTAAATTGTTAGATAACCAAAAATCTGTGACACGAGATATGGACAACCACAAAAATCCTTTAATATATTTTTTTCCCTATCTTATGATTAATTAGAGATTGACCATATGTACACAGTGTAAACATAACTTTGGATTCGATTATTATATAAAACTTAGTTCATGCTTAATTTGCGTAATTTAAGTGGACTATAAAATGAAAATCAAGGAGATAAAGAGTAATGAAATAAACGGCTTATAATGGGCCCTCGTACCAACCATCAAAATCCAAGAAAAAATGATTATTAGTTCCTGCCATAGGCAGGTAAACTTATGTAATCATTCAGTTCAATAAAAAACTATTAAAAACTTTTGATTAACCAATAGAATTAAAGAATTTTTTGAGGCTTTCAATTTTTTATAAAGTTTGAGTTTTGGGTATATTTATTAAAATAAAAAAAGCTATTTAATTAGAATCTTATTGGTGAGCTGGAAAATAGCAAGGAGAAAAATGTTTTTTTTTACGAAAATTGAAGGAAATTTAAGAACAGGAAGTTTCTAGAATTCTCGACACGACATGTCCTACATTTTTGTTGGCTTTTGCCTTTGTTTTTTGTGGGTTTTTTTTGACACACCTTACAAGCTTCTGTGTGACAGCCTAGGTATACTGAGATATATGTCACTGTATTTTCCACAATAATCTCTCCCACTATTGCTGCTGAGCGTTGCCCAACCACATTTTCCAGTTTTACTCAAATGGGTGTGTTGTTTTCTATCATTTGAGCTTCCAAAAAAAAATTAGATTTGATGTGCAATGTTGTGTTTGTGGAAACACATTCGTGTCTTTTTTGGGCATTTTGTGAAATGACAGAGTCGTCCCCTCCATTTCTCTCTCATCTGACAAGCTTTACACCAGGGTTTCTACTCTTCTGCATGGGCTTTAGGAGCGTTTGGTTTTCTCTGGTTTAAATTTGCAGAGATATTTTTTTGCCTCTCCTCTTGAGCTTTGTGATGGGGAAAGTGTTTGAAGAAGCGATCTTTGATGAAAGTATGACATAAGAAAATTGAGAATCAGTTGAATAGGAGTCTGTGTGGCAGTTTGTTCTTTGCGTACTGGTTTTTATAGTTTCCATAAATCAAAACGCTTTGAATGTATAATAGTTTTGGTAACTAACAATTTAGAACCCTGATATGATGTTCAAAAATAGTTTCCTCACATGTCAGCGGGGCTTTGGCCTAACTGGCTTTCTCTGCTGACTATTATGTTTACATGATTTCTACCCATACAGCTTTTACTACCATATTATCTAGCTAGTAACTTAGTGTAGGTAGAGATTCTATTATTATATGTCAAAATGGAGCTCTGTTTTAATTTTTTGTATCAATTTTCCAAAGATGACAATCTGTTCTATTTCATATGCAACCATTCTGAATTTTCTTGAATAGTTTTGTTATTTTACTGTAACATTGTTTAATACTCCTTGACAAAGTCAGAGAAAAAATGGAGGGACGAATTCTACTTAGGCATGGAGCAGAAAAAGTAGATTCCTATCAAAGCACCCGAACTTACTCTCGTATGTTCTTCAACTAGCTTATATTCAAGAGTTATAATTATAAAAAACCTTTCTTGGAACTGGAAGTGGAGCTTACTTAGGTTTTTATTTCATTGACCTTGTAATTCAATGTTTTGGAAAGGAGGGAGCTATCCCAAAGAAGGCTGCTAGTTTGGGTGAAAGTTTCCTTGAATTGGTGCAGGAGAAATATGAACAAGTTGATCTTGGGAAAATGTTTTAATCAAGCATTAGCAGCGAGCTTAAACCCTCTTCCCCTCTTGCCAGAGAACGAAAATGAAAATAGGGCAATATGGTACTGTTCAAGTTTTTGAATTTACTTTTTAAAGATTTCTGGGTATTTCATTTGGTCTCATTTTCCTATTCCCTATGTAATAATCTAACTTGGATATTTAGTTTTGGTTGCATTTTATGTTGCCTGCTCGCCAGTCAGAAGATTTCACCCAAGATTTCAGAGCTTGGCTAATACACAAGCACCACACTGGCAAATACGACACTCCCAGGGAACAATACCTCCAGGTTTATGTTTTCTTCACGTCCATTTCTTATGTGTATAAGTTGCATTTGTTACAAATTTGGCTTCCCTGAGATCTTCGTAGGGTTCCTGATTGCTTAGGGTTTTGACTGCTAGAATTTTAAAAGAAAATTATGCAGACTATAATATGGATAGTTAGATTTTGAAATTGGGAAATTGTTTTGATTTTTTATTAGCTGGGTAACATAATTGGTGCTTTGGTGTTCTTAGCATGGATCATGCCAAGTTATATGGTCAAATTTGCAGCAGCAAGACAATTGCATAGAATCATGCTCATTCCTCATATGCATGACTTGAATCTCTTATATTTCCAATCATCTTGCAGTGCTACTTCAGTTACTACACATGTTGTGCTTGGACAATTCAAGACCTGTGTGATTCTTCCTGGAGGCTTTTTTCTCTTTCATAATAATTCTGGATTGTCAAGTATTTGTGGTATAACAGTGGCTCTTGGAGAAATGACTAGTTATACATACCTTAACCTGCATGAAACGCACAACCCACGAATCTATAGGAAATAAAATTCCTCTCAAGCAAAACTCTTTTTCTTCTTTGACCCCCAAAATTAACAAAGTTAATAAGGATGGCCCCAATGAGAACAGGGGTACAAAATCTATCTAAAGGAAACTGCACTGAAGACATAATTGATAAAAATATGACAGTACTTTAGATTACATTCAGAGAAGCCCATACCATTCGAGGTGTTCAAAAAATAACTTTTTCATTGATTTTTCAAAGCTAACATCTGTTACACAACTCTATATAGAGTTCAAAAAGTCTTTCCTTTTTTAAATGTATAATTTGGTTCCTTTTTTCCTATCTAACAAAATTCCATCTCCATTTGCAAATAAATTCAATCATAGCAAGGAATTAATTCCATCTTCTCCTAGCCCAACTTTTACATTTCAGAGCCCATTCTACCACAGTTATTTTACAGGCTTAGGTTGTGCCTAATGCAAGGAACATAATTGTGAACTATTTTGTAGTGGGCAGAGCTCAGAATTGCTTATTGAAGTAAATTGTAAATTAGTATTCTTCAGTCAATAAGATGGCAAAGAAAAATGTATTCTTCTTATAGACCTCAGGTGGAGCTATAGGGAATCCTCATTCAATTATGGTACACAAGAAATGGTTGATGAACTAAATAGACATTATTGTACTTTTGCTACCGAGGTGCAAGGATAAAATTTGTATATTTTTGTCTCAATTGTAAAACATGTATGAATGGCTTAAAACTTGAGAGCAAAAGTTTGTTCTTGACCACAAAGATTTCGAGAGCAATTCAATCAAACATAAAATAATAAAGCTACAACAGATTGTAAAATCCGTTCATTTTTGTACTGGTTCAGGAAAAATGTGTGGGAGCTAGCACTTGACCCACTCTACACCTATTAAGCCAAATCCAAAGCTAGTCTGATTCTTGGTATTATAAATACTAACTCTGGGATCTCAACCATCCATAAGTTTTATAGCTAGAATAGATTGTTTCAACCTTCAACTGTGTTGGATAGATCTGTAGAAACTCTCTTTTTACACCATGGGTAGTGTTGGGAGCTTTAATTTTGTGCTAATATTGGTGTTGTTCTTGTTGGTGGGTGATTCAGGATCCTTGAAGCCCAATTACTATCTATGCAACTATCCAGAGGCTGAAGCCATTATTTTTAGTGCGGTGCAAAGAGTTATAGCTCAAGGTAGCTCAAGGCCCTCGGATTGCTGCTTCTCCTCTTCATCTACACCTTCATGACTATTTTGTTAACATTCTTATTCTGTACCTACACTTTAATGGAGGATTTCTCATCTACAACGTAAATTTTTATGCACTTTTAAACTCCTGAAAAATTATGATGTACTAATACTCTAAAAGTTTTGTTTGTTAACTAAAATTAGCATATTGGTATATATCTTACTCTGTTATATGAATTATGATTATAAGCTGGTTAAGAAAGTTGTAGAGAATTGTTTCTTCTGAGTAATAGCATCAGTCCAGGCTTCCAGTTGTGATGCTTACCCAATAGAACGTATGAATGTTGAAACATGAATTATATAAATTTGGTATTTAAAAAATAAAAATAAAAAATTGCTGCTGAGCTGCTTGGTACACAATTAACTAGTTTCAGTAGCCTTTTTTTGACGTCATATATTTTGTACTTTATTGTTAACTTGTGTCATTGATAAGTACTTTCAATTTCTAGTAATTGGTTGTTGTAATGGTTACGATAGATCTTTTTGACGCTCCAAAACATCTATAACATGTACATAGCTAAATTGTGACTTGACTGTTAAAGCACCTGGTTAGACAGAACAATTTTACTATTTCCAAAACCATGATCAGACTCTGCAAGACTGTTAGAGTTGGGCTTTGCACAAAAAGAAACGAAAGGTAGCCAATGCCATGAGAATCAACACAGATTTGACCACAACTCTCAGAAAAGCAATGCAACCCCATGACGACGTCAGCATGAATATTTTAACAGAGGAAGGGGCTGTGACTGACATTGAATAGGGCATTATTCACCCATTGACAATGCGAATTCTACTTCTTCTCATTTTTTCTCTGATAAATCTGCTTCTCATCTATGCCCAATTATTTTGTACCACTAATTTTGACACAACAATGTGATAGCAATGCTATACCAAAATGGATCTATTTCCAAAGTTTGAATACAAATATTGGAAAAATCAATTGACTATAAGCCAAGGGGGGAAATGGATCCTAACTTAATAAGTACAAAGCTTGGATGAGGTATGGTTTCTACCCACGAGGGCTGCACGATATTATATAATTTTTTTAGAGTTTTTCTATTTCTATCACAATGAATTTGATGATTCAGTGACCATATAATTGATATTTCATCCATAAATTACCTCTTCATATTATAATTCAATATATGTATAACTATTGTGATGTTTTAGGAGAAGAGTTTAACTTTTCCATGTTAGATTTGCCTCCTACTTTAAATTGCCAACAAATATGTTTTGCCTTGTAGGCAGCTTGGCATTGGAATTCTTCTTTGCAGTCATCGAAACTTGATAAGATAAGGATAGAAATATCAATCATGTCTGCAATTGCTTTTGGAAGGATATTGAATTAGTGCAAATTGATACAAAAGTAGAGATGTTACCTCTATTTGTCTATGAGAAGATGATCTCTCAAATCTGGCACCTCTGCTTTTGTTGAAGTAACATACGAGGTTTCAGAAAAGAATATGAAGATATCAAAACCATATAACTACTAAATTGGACTAGAGTCCTAACCAAGTAACCAACCATGCGAGAATGTATCCATTTGGAAAATCAAGTTGTTTGTCACTTTAACACAACCTGTTAAAAAATTAGTCATTTGTGTCAAGCCAATCCTTTTCCTTGTGACATTTGGTCTTTAAAATACTTGCAAAACTGTGAATAAATATACTTAATATATCAAGATGATCAGATCTCTACTATTCATTGTCTGAAAATAGCTTTGGTAACCTTTGCATTTACATCATTGGTAGCTGCTATATTCTTTCAAGAATGATGTCACAAAATAACCTTAAGAGAAATGAAAACAAAATAAACAAAACTGTTGTTTATTATTATTAGCAATTTGTTTGTTTAATTTTTCTTGTCTATAGTGGTTGTGTTGTGTTGATTGGATGCTGGCCTCTCTTCTGATTCTGACTTAGATGCAAAAAATTGCTCCCTTATTTTAGCTTACTTTTCTCAACTTGAAAAAATATATATATTTTGGCAAGCACCCTACTTTCATACATCTATTTTGCATCGTGGGGATCATGTTTCTTTAATGGGGATTCACATATCCATCTCTTCCATAAGATGTTGCAAACATGCATTTCCTTAAAATTCTATATGTGCTCTAAACAATGTTCCCTGTGCTTTTTATTTTTATTTGTTAAAATTAAGTTCAATTTTTATTTTTCCATCCTAAGTTGAATCTTATGTTTTAAAATTCGAGAATGTTTCTCTCTTCTTCAGTAACAATGGATTACACATCCAATTCATATGTTTTAAAATTTGAGAATGTTTCTCTCTTCTTCAGTAATAATGGATTAGCCATCCAATTCATATATATTAACCACTGAAATTATGATTTAAATTTACTTTCTCTTTGGTGCACTTAATCAATGTCTGAGATCCAATTTTGGGGCAAACATTTGCAGAAGATTAGAGGTCTGCACATATTGAATATTTGAATTAGATTTTAATATAGAAATGCTTTCCCCTTAAAGAATCTCAATGTGTTTTACACAAGTACCATTTTCCAATAATTGAGCCAAATCTTTGCATTTCTCAAATTGAATAGTGATCATTGAATTTTTCTCTACTGCAACATGTTGCACTCATTTCCTCTAATCTTAACTTTAAATGCATTACACTATTGGCAGGAACTTTGACGCCTTGCGTCTCTTGTTGACCATGACTTATTTCACAATTTCGAGGTCTTTAAATGCAAGTCTCCGTCAACAACATCAAATGGACAATCCACATACCGAATAGTCTGCCACCAATAATTTGGTATGTGTGTAGAGCACAAAAGCATATTTTCTAAAGTTATTTTTGGTTGATATTTTAGATATATAATTTTAGTATTTAATTTGTATTATATTATAGCATTATAAGTTGCAATTTATTAGGAGAAATAGTAGGTATATAAGTGTAGACGTGAGTGTTTTTTAATAAAAAAATGTATATTTATTTTTCATTATAAAATATTGCACCTCTAGCTCTAATATTCACACATATAACTTTGATACTCTTTTTAGAAGTTTGAATATAGTTTGTGGTTTTTGATATTTACAAGTTGTGTGTTTATAGTTGTGTTTACCTATTTTATTTATTTATTGAAAGAAGCATAAACTTACAAAATTACATATAGTTGAGAAAACTCAACAACGAATTGTTACAATAATTAGGCCATGGGCAATTGATGACATATAAAAGTTACAACTATATGTAGATACAAAAGTTGAGACAAGTGAAACAAGAATCTAAGAAAGGTAGTTGGAGAAAGAAAATGTTTGCAAACAATTTAGAGAAGATAACACAACAATAGTTACCACCAGGAAGCTCCATAAGAACAACAAGAACAATAGGCTCCATGCTTCGAAAGAATGAGTATTACTTGATCGAATCTCCATTGTGTTTACCTATAGTATTCAAATATGATGGTCTTTCCAATTATTATTAGAAAATTTTATGCTAGTATAAGGAAATTGAGTAACTTCCCATCTTGTGTTTTATTCAAGCTCTTTGATGTTCAAATATTTTAAATATGTTTGAAGACACGCTAAATAAAAATATAAATGTTTATTGTTCTTATGATTGTAAATATTGTTGTTATGCTCTTAAATGTTCTAGTGAGTAAATGATATATCTATACATAATCTTCTAAAGAGAACTAGGGCCTTGTAATTTTATGCACCACCGTAGAATGCAAATTTAAATATTTTATCCTTGACATCATACACAACAACTAATTGGAGGGAACTCATTTTGGACATGAATAATTTTGAATTAAAAATAAAAGTTCAAGGCCACGTATGCAATTGCGCACCAAGCTTATTATTGCATTTATGATCTAGAAACATGAAAATGAAGGTTGGCCTCTAGAACATTGAAAACCATAGACTTAGAATCATACAAATAGATTATATACCAACTCTTGTATAGAAATATGTCATTTGAAACTAGACCATTACATTAAAAATTAAAAAGAAAAAATTCAAAGTAAGTCTTAAATTAATAAAGAAAAATGTAAAATATATTCTTTTCATGCTTACAAATATGTAAGATTTCATATATCTAGTACGTTATTGATTTATAAGTAAAAAAACCCTTTTATCTAATATTGAGGGGTTTACCTCTATAGTGATAACTCATCACAAACATATTTATTGAGGTTTCCTAAATAGCAAAAATGTGTTCCAATGTATGACTTTGATATTAGGAAGGACATAATTGAATTTAAGATGTTATGGTTAGATATTAGAGGTTGAAAGGATGTATAGGAGGAGTCTAAATGTTTATAAATGATATTTGAAATCTTCTACAAATAACTTTACACAAGATATTCAACGAAAATTCCAATACTATATCTTAGTGCCTCATAATGTTAATAGCACTTCTATAACATTAACTATAATTACAATTTTTAACTTTTAAATACTTAAAAAATATTTTTTAATTAAGAAGCCTATACTAATTATACAATAAGTTTATATTATAAATTGTGGTTCCTCTCAACCTTTTTAGAAAAACCGTTGTTGATGATGATGATAATCACACTGATTCTATCGCTTGATGATGTACTCTTCTATATCACTACTTGTGTCCTCATCCATATAACTATAGTTTTGTAGGCCTAAGTTGGAATTGGTGTCCACAAGCCCTGCAATTGTAACAATCTCTTTATTATTCTCCTCTTCAAATTTGAGTGCCTCTTTTATCTCACCCACAACCTTGGTCATCGTTGGCCTGTAAGATGGTTCACTTGCAACACATCTAATGCCTAGCTTGACCATACGGTTCACTGATTCAACCTTGCACTTGCCATCCAACCTTTTGTCTACTATTTCCATTACTTCCTCCATCTCATTATGCAACTGTGTATATGTTGTGACCTGTGCACCAAAGCATAAGGAACAAATATTTACATTTCCACAATGAGAGACAAGATTCAATTCTCGGACTTTCTACTGTTGGCTAGGATAAAATGATATTACTTACCCAATCTACGAGAAGAATTTGTTCTTGAGAAAGTTTGAGATCTATGGGTCGTCTACCACATATTATCTCTAACAAAACCACTCCAAAGCTATAAACATCACTCTTTTCCGTCAACATTTGAGTGCTATAATACCTATAGGTACAAGAAAAACATCACAATTTTAGAAATATAAATTGTTGAATTCAAAGATAATAAGAATAGAAAGTAAGAAGACAATTTGTATGGATTACTTTGGATCTAAGTATCCCACAGTTCCCTTCACAGTGGTAGTCACATGAGAAGCCTCCCCATCAATTGACACCCTTGAAAGACCAAAGTCAGCAAGTCTACCATTGAAATTGGCATCCAGTAGAATGTTGGCCGTCTTTACATCCCTGTGAATTATTTTTGGGGTACAACCTACATGCAAGTATTCCAGCCCTTCACAGAAGATATAACATATTGTACAATATTTTAGTTTTTGAGTAGTTTGATTCTTTAATTCGTTAGTTTAATACATCATTAGGAACTTTAATCATGGAAAATCTTACCTTGTGCTGCATCCAAGACTATTTTGAGCCTGGTTGTCCAGGTTAATTTGGAGTTTTTCTCCTCATCTGGCCATATATTTGGGTGGATTAGTGTTATTATTGGTTGATCTATATTCAGTAAATATTTTTGAAACTTTAGAAACGTACCGTAAATGTTGTCGCTAAGGGAGCCTCCACACATGTAGTCATAGACAAGCATGAGGTCTCTGGATTCATTGCAGTAGCCCAGTAAAGACACCAAGTTCTTGTGATGGATTCTTGATAGAAGATCAACCTATTCATCAAATTGAAGTGAATGAAATGTTTAATATAAATCAGAATAAATGAAGCATAGGAAATTAGTAGATTGAAAACATTACTTCATTTAAGAACTGTGCAATTCCTTGTTTGGAGAAGAGGGACATCACTTTCACAGCAATTTGCTTTCCTTGCTTAACTTCCCCTAAGAAGACCGATCCAAAACCGCCGTGTCCAATTTGATGGCTAAAATTTTGTGTAGATGTTACCATCTCTTCCAGAGTATACGAACAGCATTTCGATGAATTTGGGACCAAAACCACTGAGCAATCTGCCATTCACATTTTAACCATATATCATGACGTAATAAAGTCTTATAAGTTCAAGGCGAAAGAATTCCCCAGGGATTATAATAAAAGGCACAGGCTAAGTTCTCTACAAAACATATTAAGATGAAAAAAAAACTTTTTTTTTCAGATTTGTGAAAATATAGTGACTGTTTTGTATTTTTTTTGTAATTTTCGATTAAAATATGTAGATCATGAAAAATAGATGATGAAAATTTTGCAAAAATCTGTTGTATTTTCTGATTTTTTGAAATTTGATCAATAGCACATTTTGTAAGGAGCTTAGCCACATCACACATGCTAAGAAAAAGAAAACCTTTTTGTAAAATGGAGCAGTGGGGATTCAAAGTCGTTCTGAATTTCTTTTGATACATGATGATACCCAGTAAGAAAGCTAAAGTGAATATTATCGGAATCGAAACGCCAAGGACGATTCCCAGCCTGTGGCTCTTTGAGGTGCAATCCTCCTTTTTCGTACAAAGGTACTTGTTGCCACCATATCTGAATGAAATCAAAGAAATTAAACCTATTAAATATTTCACAAATTGCATATAATACAATGAAAATTTGTGGATATGATATGAGTTTACTGGAAATTTAAGGAACGCTTGGTGAGAAGCTGCTCGGGAATCACACCAGTGAAATCATTGTTCTCTATAGATCTGCTAAATTCAAAAATTGAAGGCATTCTCAATTTCTGTTTAGTGTTTACATCTTAAACAGAATGTAACAAAATAACAGTAAGGGAGAGACATTCATACAAGTCTTTCAGATTTTGCAGTTGTAATATCCAGTTCGGAAATTCGCCACTCAAATTGTTATTTTGTAAATATCTGCATAGGCATAGCAGCAGAATTCATAAAACGTTTCTTCCAATGTAAGACCCCTGTTAATAGAGGGAAATAAGAGTGCAGTTTTGTTGGAAAAAACATACAGTGTTTCTAACTTAGTTAAGTTAGATAAATCTGGCAGCTGTCCTGTAAGGTAGTTGTTGTCTAGCGACCTGATGCAGTACACACCACATGTATTTTTTATCATTTGCAAATTTTAATGAAAACCCTTTGTGCCTTGTATTTTAATTTTTTTACCCGGGAGTTTCTGAATTTAGAATTTGAGGCTTACATGTGAATAAGTTCAGTTAACTGTGCAAGACTTGGCGGTATTGTTCCTCTTAAATTCCTTCTCGACAAGTTTCTGGCGAAAGAGAAATATTAACACGAGAAATTAAATCTGTTGGTATTGTTCCTCTTTTGACATAAAATCTGTTCTGAGAGAAAAGAATATTATGAACTGGACTTACATTTGAGAAACCCTTACAGTGACGTTGGAGGAGTTATGACAGCGGATTCCTTCCCATGGAACAGCAAAGCAAGGATCGGAAATCCAACTTTTCATATCAGACATTTCTTTCAGGTCAATAAGAGCTTCAACTGCATGTTAGCCATTGAGAGTTTAATTTAAACCTCGATATTTAAAGTAAACTTAAAGGGGAAAGAAAGTGAGTTTAGATATTGAAAGTAAAATTGAAGAGAAAAGAGAGAGATTGAGATTATAGTCCTCACCATCAGTTGAGGAGGTTGCAGGCGAGGTGGAAACAAACTGGTAGAATGCAAAAGCGTTGATTATTGGACCGCGAGTGGAGTTGCTGTCTTTCACGAGCGTAAACGACTGTTCCTCTTCCTTTCGTACAAAATCTAGCTCAGTCGCAGCATAGTTTCTTTCGAATTTAATGTGTCCCTTTTCAACTTGGACGTTATCAATTAAAACGCTGAAGATTCTCGACTCAGAAGCATTTAGTGGTTCTAGCTCTGCAAAATACATTAGCCATACAGAATTGGATACTGGTAGACTGAATCCTATATCTAGCCTGTCCTTGTCGGTGGCTAGCGCCGTCTGCATCACAGCAGTTGGAATAAGGTTCGCGGTGTTGTTTGTGGAAATTTGTTCCTTCAATGTTAACTTCTCAGCCCCTTCAATGGGTAGAGGATCCCACACGCGATCGAATGGGTCTTCAGGAAACCTACACGATCAATCATATAAAAATCAACGAAAACAATCGACAAGCTATAAAGCTTGCAGGGAAAACAGGGAAGACATTTAGGTTAACAAAGTCCATTAACCTCACAACATCTTCTGCGCCAGGATTATATCTTCCCGTAGAATACAACATTTTTCCTAAGGTAGCCTGTTTATACATGCCCTGTTCAAGGTTTCTCAATTCTATGGAAGATATAAAAGGATCAACATCCTCTGAGGTTCGGATCAGGCAAATATGCACCACTTCACCTCCACTCACCAAGATCTTCTCGCTGCGTTGTGGCGGGTTTCTTTGAGTTGTTATGTTCCTGAGAGCTAACATTCCCTGCGTCTCGATACTGTATTTGAAGTCTGCTGTTCGATTGCTGTAATTACCTCCAACAAAGTATAGTCTCAGTAAAAAGGGCAAATTTGGAGTGACGGGCAAACGGTAGCAAGATTTGTTGAGAGGCTTGGGAAATACTCTGTAGTTTTGCAGGTAAAATGGGAGGGAATTGTCATTCAATTCTACGCGGTAACCGTCATCTGTGTAATTATCATCAGTTACCCATCTGAGGTTGTTTTCTTCAACGGTGCGGCCTGCTTTCCCCCCACAATCAATGCTTATAAATCCTGCATATCGTTCAATGTTAGAAACCGAATCATACAAGTAAGACAACCGAATCATTGAAAAAGAAAGCATTACCTGGTTGAGCAACAGCAAAAACAAAGGTGGAGAGTAGGATGAGAGCTAGAGTGGGCAAGTATTTAAGAGAAGAGATAACTTCCATGGTTATCATTGTATTTTCAAATTGCAGGCATGTGATGAAGTAGGAAAACATAGGCAGAAGAAATTTTGGACCAAGTCTCTGGTCCTCAGCAATAGGGTTCGTCTACTTCACGCGAAGCATCCCAGGCTGTCCGACTACCTATATTGAAAATTTATAATTTCGCAGGTCCCACTACCTATCTACTAAAAAAATCAAGCCTTGATGAAGGCTTGTTTGGTGCATAGAATTAACTTATCTGGAATATGCCTATTCTAGAATATGGACCTATTCTTGGATTAATTAATTAATCTTCAAAACGAAAGTTGGAATAATTTATTCTGCGTTTAGATCCCATAATGTGAAATTGGAATAAGAATTATTTTTCATTTTTTTAATTTTTAAGTTTTGAACTTATCATTTTTGTTGCTGGGTTTTTAATTAAAATATATATGTATTTTTAACTTACATATTTTTTAATTTAAATATGTATTATTAACTTAAAAAAATAAGATTATAAAAAAAAATGTAAAAAAAAATTATTAAGAAAAAAACTATAAAAAATTTAAATTATAAAAAAAATATAAAAAAAATAAAATTATAAAAAAATAAGATTATAATCTCTTAACCATTCACCCACGGACCCGAAAAACTTATACAAAAAACTTATACATTTTGATGTAATTTCGAATCCATAAAAAGCTTGTTCCAGGAATAAAATGAATTACACTTTTTTTTTCAGAATTAACTAATGCAAGCATTCGGTTGAAAATGGGAATTAGTTTTCTAATTCGAAAATTCAAAAAACGGCCACAAATAACAAATTAGTTTATTCTTGCATTCAATAATGCTTATTCTAGGTTAATTCCAGGCACCGAACGACCCTTATCTTTTTATAGCATTTTCTAATAATTGCACTTTTCACAATAGACACCCGAAATATAATTTTAATAACATAAATAATTATAAATTAAATATATTACAATAATATTTAAAATTCAACTACAAATAAAATATACAACTATAAATAAAATATAAATATAATTTTAAAATTTTATTAGAAATATATAGCATATTACTAATGTAAAAAAATAAATAAGATAAATATAATTTTAAAAAATTATTAAAAATATTTAGTTTTTTAGTAGTGATTCTTTTATTCTTTTACTCGTTAGTTTAATAAATGATTATGAACTTTAATCATGGAAAATCTTACCTTGTGCTGCATCGAAGGCTATTCTGAGCCTGGTTCTCCAGGTTAATTTGGAGTTTTTCTCCTCATCTGGACATATATTTGGGTAGATTAGAGTTATTATTGGTTGATCTATATTCAGTAAATATTTTTGAAACTTTACAAAAGTACTGTAAATGTTGTCGCTAAGGGAGCCTCCACACATGTAGTCATAGACAAGCATGAGGTCTCTGGATTCATTGCAGTAACCCAGTAAAGAAACCAAGTTCAGAAACCAAGTTCTTGTGATGGATTCTCGATAGAATATCAACTTGTTCATCAAGTTGAAGTGAATGAAATGTTTAAGGTAAATCAGAATAAATGAAGCATAGGAAAGTAGATTGAAAGCATTACTTCATTTAGGAACTGTGCAATTCCTTGTTTGGAGAAGAGGGACATCACTTTCACAGCAATTTGCTTTCCTTGCTTAACTTCCCCGGAGAAGACCGATCCAAAACCGCCGTGTCCAATTTTATTGGTAAAATTTTGTGTAGCTGTTACCATCTCTTCTAGAGTATACAAACTGTATATCAATGAATTTGGGACCAAAACCATTCAACAATCTGTCCTTCACATATACCATGACTTGCTAAAGACTTATGAGTTGAGGAGAAAGAATTCTTTGGGCATCATATCAAAACAAAACCTTTCTGTGAAATGGTACGGAAAGTCCTCTTGAATGTCCTTCGATACTGCTCATTGACGTGCAATTCTCCTTTTTGGTACAAAGGTGCTTGTTGCCCTCATATCTGAAAGAAACCAAAGAAATTCAGCCTACTGAATATTATCCTATAAAAATTCTAGAATTTCATATAATACAATGAAAATTTGTGGACATGATATGAGTTTACTGGAAATTTAAGGAACGCTTGGTGAGAAGCTGCTCGGGAATCACACCAGTGAAATCATTGTTCTCTATAGATCTGCCAAATTCAAAAATTGAAGGCATTCTCAATTACTGTTTATATCTTAAACAGAGTATAACAAAATAACAGTAAGGCAGAGGCACTCATACAAGTCTTTCAGATTTTGCAGTTGAAATATCCAGTTCGGACTTTCGCCACTCAAATTGTTATTTTGTAAATATCTGCAATTTTACTGGAAAAAAACTGCAATTTTGTTGGAAAAAAACATACAGTGTTTCAAACTTAGTTAAGTTAGATAAATCTGGCAGCTGTCCTGTAAGGTAGTTGTTGTCTAGGGACCTGATGCAGTACACACCACATGTATTTTTTATCAGTTGGAATTTTTTATGAAAACCCTTTGTGCCTTGTATTTTTCACTCGGGAGTTTCTGAATTTAGAATTTGAGGCTTACATGTGAATAAGTTCAGTTAACTGTGCAAGACTTGGCGGTATTGTTCCTCTTAAATTCCTTCTCGACAAGTTTCTGGCGAGAGAGAAATATTAACTTTTTTTTCCCTATCTTATGATTAATTAGAGATTGACCATATGTACACAGTGTAAACATAACTTTGGATTCGATTATTATATAAAACTTAGTTCATGCTTAATTTGCATAATTTAAGTGGACTATAAAATGAAAATCAAGGAGATAAAGAGTAATGAAATAAACGGTTTATAATGGGCCCTCGTACCAACCATCAAAATCCAAGAAAAAATGATTATTGACCATGACTTATTTCACAATTTCGTGGTCTTTAAATGCAAGTCTCCGTCAACAACATCAAATGGACAATCCACATACCGAATAGTCTGCCACCAATAATTTGGTATGTGTGTAGAGCACAAAAGCATATTTTCTAAAGTTATTTTTGGTTGATATTTAAGATATATAATTTTAGTATTTAATTTGTATTATATTATAGCATTATAAATGGTAATTTGTTAGGAGAAATAGTAGGTATATAAGTGTAGACGTAATTTCTTTTTAATAAAAAATGTACGTTTATTTTTCATTATAAAATATTGCACATGTAGTTCTAATATTCACACATATGATCTTGATATTCTATAAGTTTGAATATAGTTTGTGGTCTTTGATATTTACAAGTTGTGTGTTTATAGTTGTGTTTACTTATTTTATTTATTTATTGAAAGAAGAATAAACTTAAAAAGTTACATATAGTTGAGAAAACTCAACAACGAATTGTTACAATAATTAGGCTATGGATAATTGATGACATATAAAAGTTACAACTATATGTAGATACAAAAGTTGAGACAAGTGAAACAAAAATCTGAGAAAGGTAGGTGGAGAAAGAAAATGTTTGCAAACAACTAGAAGATAACACAACAATAGTTACCATCAGGAAGCTCCATAAGAACAACAAGAACAATAGGCTCCATGCTTTGAAAGAATTAGTATTACTTGATCGAATCTCCATTGTGTTTACCTATAGTATTCAAATATAATGGCCTTTCCAATTATTATTAGAAAATTTCATACTAGTAAAAGGAAATTGAGTAAATTCCCATCTTGTGTCTTATTCAAGCTATTTGATGTTCAAATATTTTAAATATGTTTGAAGACATGCTAAATAAAAATATAAATGTTTATTGTTCTTGTGATTGTAAATATTGTTGTTATACTCTTAAATGTTCTAGTGAGTAAATGATATATCTATACATAATCTTCTAAAGTGAACTAGGGCCTTGTAATTTTATGCACCACCCTAGAATGCAAATTTAAATATTTTATCCTTGACATCATACACAACAACTAATTGGAGGGAACTCATTTTGGACATGAATAATTTTGAATTAAAAATAAAAGTTCAAGGCCATGTATGCAATTGCGCACCAAGCTTATTATTGCATTTATGATCTAGAAACATGAAAATGAAGGTTGACGTCTAGAACATTGAAAACCATAGACTTAGAATCATACAAATAGGTTATATACCAACTCTTGAATAGAAATATGTCATTTGAAACTAGTCCATTACATTAAAAATTAAAAAGAAAAATTTCAAAGTAAGTCTTAAATTAATAAAGAAAAATGTAAAATATATTCTTTTCATGCCTAGAAATATGTAAGATTTTATATATGTAGTACATTATTGATCTATAAGTAAAAAAACCCTTTTATCTAATATTGAGGGGTTTACCTCTATAGTGATAACTCAGCACAAACATATATATTGTGATTTCCTAAATAGCAAAAATGTGTTCCAATGTATGACTTTGATATTAGGAAGGACATAATTTAATTAAGATGTTATGGTTAGATATTAGAGGTTGAAAGGATGTATAGGAGGAGTCTAAATGTTTATAAATGATATTTGAAATCTTCTCCAAATAACTTTACATAAGATATTCAATGAAAATTCCAATACTATATCTTAGTGCCTCATAATGTTAATAGCACTTCTATAACATTAACTCTAATCACAATTTTTAATTTTGAACTTTTAAATACTTAAAAAATATTTTTTAATCAAGAAGCCTATACTAATTATATAATAAGTTTATATTATAAATTGTGGTTCCTCTCAACCTTTTTAGAACAACCATTGTTGATGATGATGATAATCACACTGATTCTATAACTTGATTGTGTACTCTTCTATATCACTACTTGTCTCCTCATCCATATAACTATAGTTTTGTAGGCCTAAGTTGGAATTCGTGTCCACAAGCCCTGCAATTGTAACAATCTCTTTATTATTCTCCTCTTCAAATTTGAGTGCCTCTTTTATCTCACCCACAACCTCGGTCATCGTTGGCCTACAAGCTGGTTCACCTGCAACACATCTAATGCCTAGCTTGACCATATGGTTCACTGATTCAACCTTGCACTTGTCATCCAACCTTTTGTCTACTATTTCCATTACTTCCTCCATCTCATTATGCAACTGCATATATGTTGTGACCTATGCACCAAAGCATAAGGAACATATGTTTACGTTTCCACAATGAGAGACAAGATTCAATTCTCGAACTTTCTACTATTGGCTAGGATAAAATGATATTACTTACCCAATCTACGAGGAGAATTTGTTCTTGAGAAAGTTTGAGATCTATGGGTCGTCTACCACATATTATCTCTAACAAAACCACTCCAAAGCTATAAACATCACTCTTTTTCGTCAACATTTGAGTGCTATAATACCTATATGTACAAGAAAAACATCACAATTTTAGAAATATAAATTGTTAAATTCCAAGATAATAAGACTAGAAAGCAAGAAGACAATTTGTATGGATTACTTTGGATCTAAGTATCCCGCTGTTCCCTTCACAGTGGTAGTCACATGAGAAGCCTCCCCATCAATTGACACCCTTGAAAGACCAAAGTCAGCAAGTCTACCATTGAAATTGGCATCCAGTAGAATGTTGGCCGTCTTTACATCCCTGTGAATTATTTTTGGAGTACAACCTACGTGCAAGTATTCCAGTCCTTCAAAGAATATATGACATGTACAATATTTTAGTTTTTGAGTAGTTTGATTCTTTTATTCGTTAGTTTAATACATCATTATGAACTTAAGCTTAGCTTGTGCTACATCCGAGGCTATTTTGAGCCTGGTTCTCCAGGTTAATTTGGAGTTTTTCTCCTCATCTGAACATATATTTGGGTGGATTAGAGTTATTATTGGTTGATCTATGTTCATTAAATATTTTTGAATCTTTAGAAACATACCGTAAATGTTGTTGCTAAGGAAGCCTCCACACATATAGTCATAGACAAGCATGAGGTCTCTGGATTCATTGCAGTAACCCAGTAAAGACACCAAGTTCTTGTGATGGATTCTTGATAGAAGATCAACCTATTCATCAAGTTGAAGTGGATGAAATGTTTAAGGTAAATCAGAATAAATGAAGCATAGGAAAGTGGATTGAAAACATTACTTCATTTAGGAACTGTGCAATTCCTTGTTTGGAGAAGAGGGACATCACTTTCACAGCAATTTGCTTTCCTTGCTTAACTTCCCCTAAGAAGACCGATCCAAAACCGCCGTGTCCAATTTTATTGCTAAAATTTTGTGTAGCTGTTATCATCTCTTCCAGAGTATACAAACAGCATTTCGATGAATTTGGGACCAGAACCATCGAACAATCTGCCGTTCACATTTAACCATATACCATGACTTGCTAAATGCTTACAAGTTCATTTGTACATTGAACTTTTGAAGGCGAAGGAATTCCCTGGGGATTATAATAAAACACTTGTGAGGGAAAAAAAAGAAGAAAAAACCTTTTTGTGGATGCAAAGTCGTTCTGAATTTCTTTTGATACACGATGATACCCAGTAAGAAAGCTAAAATGAATGTTATCGGAATCGAAACGCCAAGGACGATTCCCAGCGTGTGGCTCTTTGAGGTTCAATCCTCCTTTTTCGTACAAAGGTACTTGTTGCCACCATATCTGAATGAAATCAAAGAAATTAAATCTATTAAATATTTCACAAATTGCATATAATACAATGAAAATTTGTGGATATGATATGAGTTTACTGGAAATTTAAGGAACGCTTGGTGAGAAGCTGCTCGGGAATCACACCAGTGAAATCATTGTTCTCTATAGATCTGCCAAATTCAAAAATTGAAGGCATTTTCAATTACTGTTTAGTGTTTACATCTTAAACAGAGTATAACAAAATAACAGTAAGGGAGAGACATTCATACAAGTCTTTCAGATTTTGCAGTTGTAATATCCAGTTCGGAAATTCGCCACTCAAATTGTTATTTTGTAAATATCTGCATAGGCATAGCAGCAGAATTCATAAAACGTTTCTTCCAATGTAAGACCCCTGTTAATAGAGGGAAATAAGAGTGCAGTTTTTTGGGAAAAAACATACAGTGTTTCTAACTTAGTTAAGTTAGATAAATCTGGCAGGTGTCCTGTAAGGTAGTTGTTGTCTAGAGACCTGATGCACACACCACATGTATTTTTTATCATTTGGAAAAAAATATGAAAACTCTTTGTGCTATTCGGGAGTTTGTGAATCTAGAATTCGAGGCTTACATGTGAATAAGTTCAGTTAATTGTCTAAGACTTGGCGGTATTGATCCTCTCAAATTCCTTCCTGACAAGTTTCTGGCGAGAGAGAAATTAATTCTGTTGGTATTGTTCCTCTTTTGATATCAAATCTGATGTAGGAGAAAAGAAAAGGTATAGAGTACTGTGAAGTAAACTTACATTTGAGAAACCCTTACAGTGACGTTGGAGGTCATGTTATTGCAGCGGATTCCTTCCCATGGAACAGCAAAGCAAGGATCGGAAATCCAACTTTTCGTATCAGACATTTCCTTCAGGTCGTTAAGAGCCTCAACTGCATGTCGGCCATTGAGAGTTTTATTTAAGTTTAGATATTGAAAGTAAAATTGAAGAGAAAAGAGCGAGATTGAGATTATAGCTAGTCCTCACCATCAGTTGAGGAGGTTGCATGCGAGGTGGAAACAATCTGGTAGAATTCGAAAGCGTTGATTATTGGACCGCGAGTGGAGTTGCTGTCTTTCACGAGCGAGAAATCGAATGCCTCTTCCTTTAGTACAAAATCTAGCTCAGTCGCAGAATAGTTTCTTTCGAACTTAATGGGTCCCTTTTGAATTCGGTCATCAATTAAAACGGTGAAAATTCTCGTTTCAGACGCATTTGGTGGTTCTAGTTCTGCAAAATACATTAGCCATAAAGAATTGGATATAACTGTTGTTCTTATTTGAATATAAATGCTCGTTGTGTTGGCGGCCATCGCCGTCTGCATTACAGTAGGTGGAATAAAGTTCGCGGTGTTGTTTGTGAAAATTTGCTCCTTCAATGTTAACTTCTCAGCCTCTTCAATCGTTGCAGCATCCCACAGGCGATCGAAGGGGTCTTGAGGAAACCTACACGATCAATCATAGAACAATCAAGGAAAATGAATCGACAACCTAAAACAGAGCAGACACTTAAGGAAACTCATAAATGAAACGAAAGATTGTCGAAGACTACTAACCTCACAACATCTTCTGCGCCAGGATTATATCTTCCCTCAAAATGGAGCATTTTCCCTAAGCCAACCTGTTTATACATGCCCTGTTCAAGGTTTCTCCATTCTATGGAAGATATAAAAGGATCAACATCCTCTGAGGTTCGGATCAGGCAAATATGGACCACTTCACCTCCACTCACCAAGATCTTCTCGCTCCGTTGTGGCGGGTTTCTTTGAGTTGTTATGTTCCTGAGAGCTAACATTCCCTGCGTCTCGATACTGTATTTGAAGTCTGCTGTTCGATTGCTGTAATTACCTCCAACAAAGTATAGTCTCAGTAAAAAGGGCAAATTTGGAGTGACGGGCAAACGGTAGCAAGATTTGTTGAGAGGCTTGGGAAATACTCGGTAGTTTTGCAGGTAAAATGGGAGGGAAGTGTCATTCAATTCTACGCTGTAACCGCGGTCATCTGTGTAATTATCATCAGTTACCCATCTCAGGTTGTTTTCTGCAACTGTGCGGCTTGCTTTCCCCCCACAATCAATGCTTATAAATCCTGCATATCGTTCAATATATGTCAGAGACAATTATACAAGTAAGACAGCACAATCATTGAAAAAGAAAAGATTACCTGGTTGAGCAACAGCAAAAATAAAGGTAGAGAGTAGGATGAGTGTCAGAGTGGGGAAGTATTCAAGAGAAGAGATAACTTCCATGGTTACACTTGTAATTTCAAATTGCAGGCATGTAATGAATTAAGAAAAGAGAGACCATGTTTTAATTTTTGAAATGTTAAATGATATTAATTTTTTCTGAATGAAATATATGTTACTTATTTTGACATTATTGTATATTTTATTAAAAAGAGATCTTATGTGAAATCTTTAAACTTTTAAAATTTCAAGTATTTTGGTCTTCATCCGTGTATGGAGATCAACATCCCACCTACTTTGCTAACCCACACTACTATTCATAAGTTTCTTAGGGTCTTCAATTGAAAACTAACCACCCATATGCTTTCACAAGATGGATTTGCTTTCCACAATGAAGGGGGCATTAAGTGCGAGCCTCCATCAGAGGAAGAGTTTGGTGGGGGTGGGTAGAAAGACAGCCTAAAAATTTAAAAACATTATACAAGAAAAAAACACCTCTCTCGGCCAACTAATCCAAGGCAAATTCTAGCAAAACAAACTAATGAGTGAACATAAAATAGTTTGTCTAAAGGAGGAGAAAAGTACTTAAGAAGATTTAGCAAGTATGATTCTTGTGCTGAGATAAGGAGCAATAATTTTTTTATTTTTTTATTTCATTGGATATTTTTTAATTAAATTAATTTAAACTAAAAATTTATTGAACAAAAATATAAAGATGGGTTTTGTGTTGAATGAAGTAGTGTATGCTTTTAAATAGTGTTTGGAGTCACATTTCGGTCAAAGGACTAGTAGTCAACTTAGTTTGGATTCAACCAAATTATTGTATAAGTTGGCATGTCCCATTTTCATTTAGTTTCAATATATAGTTATGTCGTCTATTCTTTGTTTCTTGTGTCTCCCCTAGTCATTTTTTTTTGTGCTTTTTTCCTTTTGAGCATGTATTTCCTTCCAACTCCTTTAAATTTTTTTTTTTCTTAAGCGTTTTGAACTTCTTTTTCCATGCCCTTTTTCCATCTCTTCCCCGTCTTTTCCTTTAATTAAATCAAAATTTTGAAATTTCTTTATGGGAACTCTTATTTCTTTACCCTTGATGTCTTGTGGTTTATCTAACCCCCGTGCCCTAATATTTCTAACTTTTATTTAGTTATCTTTCCAACTCCCTAGCATGTATTGTAATGATGTATTGCTCATCTATTTTGGCACCATAACTTTTATACATAAGGTATTTATTACTCATAAGCATTATTCACATTGGAAGAATACAAATTTAAATTACAATGACTTTTTTTTTGTTATAAAGGGTATAAAAAGGTTAACATCGATGACATGCATGTCATGCCTTGACAGTCTTGGACTTGATCCTTAGAACTCTGAGATTAGTTTAGATTTTCTGGATGGTTTGTTACTTGTTTTGGAACATGTTTCGGTTGAACAATTTGTTATTTGGCATCGTTAATATGTTTTTTTTAAACTCTTGGAGAATTCAGAGTTCACTAAGTCTGATTCTCAGAATAATGGTCTAAGCATTTCAGTATTGTGTTATATCAGAATTTTATCTTTTGAATCGGTTCAAATTCAGAATCCTGTAGTAAGAAATATTTCAGAAAGACTTTTCAGCTTTCAAGTTTATTTGAAATAGTTTCAGGTCCATTTTATGTGTGTATGTTTCAGAATTGGTTGGTGACAGGAATAAATGATTCAGAGATAACAGATATGTTCATTGATCAATTTGTATATATATATATATATATATATATATATATATATATATATATATATATATATATATATATATATGTTATAACATTTCATTTGTATAAATCGGTGTACGCTAATATGAAATAATTATGTGTATGTTTATATATATAGACATATAGTTGATTCTATATACGTACATATGTTTATATTAATGAATGATTATAATTATACGTATAATATTGATGATTGTTATTGATGTTAATTTTCTATATGAAAGAAATTATAATAGTAATTAATATTAATATTAAGATAAATATTAATATTAATATTAATGACTATTAGTATGATTATTATGTATATGAGGTAATGGTAAGGATTAGTATTTATATTAATATTAATATAAATATCATTTTATTGTTAGTATGTTGGTAATGTTTTATTTTAAATGTTAGTTTACTTAGCAGATTTTGATGTTAATACCTATGCTAAAGTGTTAGTGGGCTTAGTGTTAGTAGATAGTTAGGAAGTTTTGTTTAAACTTAACCTAAACTAAGTTAACCTAGCCTAAGTAAAGACTAAGGCATGATTTTATGCGATATTTCTAAACCTATCAAAACACTTAACCTAAACTAGCTGAGACTTAGCAGAGTATAGTGGATTGTTATGGCGGCAAACTTGGCAATTCAAGGCGGCAGGTATTGGTATGCGAGCTATACAAAAAATGCCAAGTGTTGAGTTTTTGTGTGAGTGGGGTTTTTTGAGATTAGCTCGCAGTAATGAGCATTTATTGTATGTCTTATCTGTCATATTGCTTGGTGATGGATCGCATTTTGGTTTCAGTTCACCATTGATGAACTTCAGTTTGAAAAAAAATAACGAACCCTTTGTTGAACGGGTTTCTCTGCGAAATTCTGGGAAGTTGTTAACCATGAGGGAGATTCTTGAGTTTCACCAGTTCATTTTATCTTCACGGCATTGCATACCTCGTTTCTTCTATCGATATCGTGGTTGCATTTTCTCTGAGTTTGTTGTGAGAATTAGTTGTGAGATTTTTGTGAAGCACGGCTTTGAGGAGGACAAAGACTTCGTCTGCGAGTTGGGTAGGAAGCTCTGCAAGTGGTCTTTTAGTGTTCACCCTCGCATTTTCTCAGGCAGGGGCAATTTCTTAAACTCTCTCTCTCATTGATTTCTTTGCTTAAATCTGCATGATGTAAGGAAAATGTTAAAAAGTTTTTTTTTGAATAGTTTTGTGAATGAAATTATTGCGTGAAGAAAGTAACTGTGAAGGTGTAGTTGGATTGTAAACTTGTTTTCATATATCTACGGTCTTTGTTATGAAGTTTCCATTTATAGTTAAATGTGGGTACTTGTGATCTTGAAACATAAAGAGATTTCTATCATAGAAATACTGTGAAGAGTCATAGCTTCAGTGTGATGAGTCTCTGTTTATTTTGTGACCATCTCGAGATTCGTCCTGTAGCATTCTCTGTCATAATAAAAAGTTCATTAAGGGTTTGTGAAGTAAGTCTTCTACGTCGTCTCTGGCTCATTTTCTTTATTGGATTTAGTAGAATAAAAAGGTTTGTCGAAAACCCATTTGCTAGTTTTGAGAGAAAAGTGTTCAAAGGATTATTGGGTTGAGTCTGTTACTATGGTTTCGATTTTATGAGCTCAATGTTGTCTTATAGAAGTATTAGGGATAGTTTTATTCTCTATTCTTTTGAATAAGCCATTTACGGCTACAGTATAGTTATCATTATAAAGGAATTTCGAAGTTATGTTTCGTATGGCTTCGGCATTGACAACATATTCCTTGGGTGAAGTACCTGTTAGTCTTTTTGGGTTTTCATTATCGATTTGTTATTGTTATTCATCGGTTCAGGAAAAGAGTTCATATGGAATCATTTTGCGGTTTTGAGTTTATCAGATATAGAATGCATTTTTGTTATCATCAACAGTTTCTTCTAAATTTTTAAGTGAGGTTTAGTTTTCAACAACATCTATTACTAGTCGTTCGGTTGTTTTAGAAGGTCTCTATTTTTGTGAGCCTTCTTATAAACAGTCAACTGTGATAATATTGAGGTGAAGGGAAACAAAATGTTAATTGAGTTCGTAGTTTGTAGTTGCATAAATTACATTTATTAAACTATGGTCGGGTCTTTGTTTTGACTGTAAATACAGTTTATTTCATGGCTTTTGTGAGTAGTCGATTCTACTTGTGGCATTTAGTATGATTCTCTATTTTATTGATGACTGTCGGTTTGTATTTATATATTTATTAATGCATATAATTATATATATGCATCGACAGTAGAATGTCGACAGTTAGCAATTCATATTTATATATAGAGCAGCATAGTATAGTTGACTATATATATGAATTAGATGTGTGTCGACAGAGTATTATAGACTGAATATAAATTTGATGGCATTATAGTTTCAGTTGTATAAATGATGTAATATTTTGGGTGTAAACTTAGAAATAAGATTAATTTAATTTGCTTTTGGTCTTTAGACTGAAAATACAATCTTACAATTTGGTAAATTCATTTTCTAATTTTGAATTACTGAGATGTATAATTATATGTTTAGTTTGTTTTCTTGCATTCTATGATAACGGTAAAATTAGATATTTTACTTAGCACTCTGGAATGTTATGTATGAGGTTATATGACTATATGCATGCTAGAATACATGTATGTATATATATTGTCGTGATATATACATATATGTACGCTGTCATGAATATAGGGATATGAACGTATAGATAACAGTACAGAGTGTAAAGTCTGGAATGTTATGTATGAGGTTATATGACTATATGCATGCTAGAATACATGTATGTATATATATTGCCGTGATATATACATATATGTACGCTGTCGTGAATATAGGGATATGAACTTATAGATAACAGAACAAAGTGTAAAGTATATATATAATCTGTTAAGATCAACAAACTTATTTAACTGATATCTGTAATGAGTTTTGTGGAAGATTTCTGTATATTTCAGATGGAGTCTGTTTATGGTTAGATTTATTTATAATCGTTGTAGATAAGATTCCAATGTGAATGAAATTGTTTATGGCATTTTGTATTGATGTTACTATGATGGAATAGATTATGGTTATAATTTTTGTCAGAAGATTTGATACTTGGTTAAGTATAGAATGGTAATATGGAAACATGGTTTTATATGGATTTCCAGATTGTGGATTCAATTTTATTATTGATGCAATGGAGATAACTGTTTATTGAAATGGAATTCTGTAGTTCATTCTTTTCTATAGCAGTTAAATCATGTGTATTCTTAGATTATGCAAGTGTGATCCTTTAGATTGGGTGGCTGTCATGAATCGAGTAACTTGTGGTGATAGAATTATTTTGTCAAATGCCCTCCGACACTAGTCTATATCCTTATGGGAAAGTTTATGACAGTTATTTAATCAAGTGATAATGTTAAAAATACATGGGTTGGGTTTCATATAACAAAATAAGAACTTATGGTTTCACCTGACATATTGAATCTTACGAGTGGCTGAACGTAGATTCTTATGTTGACACCCATGAACTACTGGATCATTTCCTTGAGATAATCTGTGCGAGTTTATTTCTGCATAACTGTTTGTAAGAAATTAAGTGCTTGCTTTAATCTGGTTGAGAAAAGAAAATTGTACTTTCAGAATATCTGATATATGGATTACATGTTTATCATGCTGTTACTATATCTAACATGCAGGTTTACTGAAGGTTTTAACAACTTGGACAATGTGACTAAGCCCTGTTGTGTTTGTCGACTGTGTTTGCTTATGATTTCAGGTTCTATATATGTTTGGTAGAAGGACTTGGAAGGAAAGTCTGCTGATAGAACATTAGGGACTAGATGTAGTATGGTTCTTGGTTGTTAAATGTATCTGAATTTGATTCAATCAGTTAACAATCTGATTGTATTTGAAATTTTGTATTGTATTTAAATTAGAGTATATCCAAATACTCAGATGTAAATATCAGATATGTAATAATGCAATATTAATACTCTCGGTATCTGGTTGTAAAGATTTTATGTAATGGAATAATATTCTAAAAAAAATAAAAAATTTCGGTGTTTATTTGAGTTTTCATTTCTTGTTAGATGGTTTGAGGTTGGGGTGTTACATTTGGTATCAGAGCCTAGGTTTAAACACTCGAGGCTCGAGGGATTAGTAGGGTTTACATTATGCTTCCTATGAGGATTTTAATTAAATCTCTTTTATAGGAATTCAAGTATGCCTCCTGTTACTCGAGGAGCTCGGGGACAAGGAATCCCTGCCGATGCCGATGCAGGTAGAGGTAGAGGAAGACGTAGGGGTCGCGGTCGTGGTCAAGGTAGAGGATAGGGTCGCCAAGGAATGCTTGGTGATGAAAATCCTCAGGGTGAAGAACAAAGGGAAGCTCAGGCTGAAATTCTTCAGCGAATTCTTGAACGGTTGGATGGGATTGAAGCTAGGAATAATATTCCTGGTGGGGGAGAAAATGCTCGGAATATACAGATTCCCAATACCAACCAGGCTATAGCAGAGGATCCTGTTATCAGGACTCAGCTAAAAGATCTATCTAAGCTTAAAGGTCCATACTTTAATGGAACAGAAGCTGGTAATGAAGCAGAAGCTTGGCTTCTAAACATCAAGAGATGTTTTATTCTTCACGACTATCACACTAATGTGAAAGTTTGTTGGACTGCAATGCAGTTAAGATCTTTTGCATCCATATGGTGGGATATGGAATTAGAACACCTTGGAATCCATATTTCTCAAGTCACTTGGGAATTGTTCTTAGAGAGATTTCGGGAAAGATTTATGTCTGAGTACTGGCAACAATCGAGGTCTGAGGAATTCTTTAGCATTTCACAAGGAAATACCACAGTGGAAATGTATGAAAGAAAGTTCTTTCAGTTAAAGAAATATTCCGATTGGAATGAAGGTGATAAACCTTTGGTACAACATTTTATCAAGGGTTTAAATCCTAAAATTGGTGAAGAAGTGAGAACTTTCAAACCAAAAACCATTAAGGAAGCTGTTGATCAGGCTAAGCTTACAGAAATGAAATCTGGTTTTACAACCAAAAGCACTGTTAATCCACCAGTTCCAAGCAATAGCAAGAGTTATAAACCTTTTAAGGATGATTCTAAGGTAGCACCTAGGGGCTTTGCAAGTAAATCTCAAAAGAGAAAATTTGATAAATTTCCCAAAACAAACAAGAGCTTTAAGGTCCCTGAACTACCTAAGTCCTTTAAGCCTACTCAAAGTGTGCAGCAGAGTTATGCACCACCACCAGCAAACTCCACACAAGATAAGAGCACCAAAAGAGGAGCAGAATGTTGGCATTGCAGGCAGTTGGGTCATCTACAATGGAATTGTCCTCTTCGAGGTAACAATCAAGGTAGGTCAAAAGCATCAGGTTCTGAGGCTACTGTTGGAGATTCTGGTAGGAACCACCGTATTTTTGCTACTATGGATCATAATCAAGCAGAACATCAGAACACGGTGATTGAGGCCAAAGGTAATTGTCAAGGTATGGAAATTTCCATTTTATTTGACTCAGGTGCCACTGATTCTTTCATTTCTGCCAATTTGGATAAGCATTGTGATATTCCTGTGAGAAAGGCTGAGTTGGCATGGCAAGTTGAGTTAGCTTCTGGGTCTAAGGTAGAAACTGGGCTGATAGCTATTGATTGTGAATTACAACTTAAGGCATTTACTACTATAGTAAACCTTAGGGTCATTCCTCTAGGAACCTATGATATTATATTAGGAATGGATTGGTTGAATCAGCATCAAGTTGTTATTGATTGCAGAGAAAAGGTTATTAGATGCATTAACGATTATGGAGCTAATAAATTCATAACAGGGATTAAGAGGCCTATTTCGATTAGAACAATTTGTATCAAACAACTTCAAAGGTGTTTGCGAAAAGGATGCGAACTGTTTGCTATACCTGTTAATGATTTTTCTAAACCTATAGCATTTAATACCAGTTTAGACCATCCTTTATTGAAGGAATTTTCAGATGTCTTTGTAACAGAAATTCTGGGTATTCCACCGAAGAGAGAGATAGATTTTAGAATTGACCTTATGCTTGGCACTGAACCTATTTCTAAGACTCCTTACTGTATGACGGTACAAGAGTTGGTAGAACTTAAGGTGCAACTTGAAGAACTTCTTGAGAAGGGGCTGATTAGACCAAGTGTCTCTCCTTGGGGTGCACCTGTTTTATTTGTTAAGAAAAAAGATGGATCACTTAGACTATGTATTGATTACAGGCAGTTAAATAAAGTTACCATCAAGAATAGGTATCCATTACCTAAAATTGATGATTTATTTGATCAAGTGAAGGGTGCTAAAGTATATTCTAAAATTGATCTTAAATCTGGTTACCATCAGTTAAGAATTCAGGAAGCTGATATCCATAAGACAGCATTTCGTACGAGGTATGGGCATTACGAATTCATAGTAGTACCTTTTGGTTTAACAAATGCACCTTCAATTTTTATGAGTCTGATGCAGGGAGTTTTTAGAACTTTCCTAGATAAATTTGTAGTTGTCTTTTTGGATGACATACTAGTTTATTCTAACTCCTTGGAGGAGCATGAACAGCATCTGAGACAAGTTTTCGAATGTCTCCAAAGGAATAAGCTATATGCTAATCCTAAGAAGTGTGAATTTTTCAAATCAAAAATTAGTTATCTTGGACACATTATAACAGGAGATGGAATAGCTGTTGATCCAGCTAAAATTAGAGCAATTGTAGAGTGGCCTGCACCTGCAAATGTGTCTAAAGTAAGGAGTTTTATGGGTCTAGCTAGTTACTATAGGAAGTTTGTAGCTAATTTCTCAAAAATAGCTCATCCCATCACTTCTCTTCAGAGAAAAAGGTAAAAAATTTATCTGGTCGGATAAATGCGAAGAAGCATTTTAGCATTTGAAAGAATGTTTGACTAGTGCACCTATGTTGGCTGTACCTGATCCCTGTAAAGAGTTTGTGGTTTGCACAGATGCCTCTTTAGATGGATTAGGAGCAGTTTTAATGTAGGATGGCAAGGTTATTGCTTTTGAATCTAGAAAACTTAAGGATCATGAGATAAATTATCCTACTCACGATTTGGAACTTGCTGCAGTGATGCATGCATTGACTAAATGGCGGCATTTTCTCCTTGGACAACATTTTGAATTACATACTGATCACAGAAGTCTTCAATATCTGTTCACACAACCCAATCTGAATGCACGGCAACACAGATGGATGGAGTTTCTGTGTGAATATGATTTTGAAGT
This sequence comes from Chamaecyparis obtusa, assembly GCA_027943335.1. NCBI lineage: Eukaryota > Viridiplantae > Streptophyta > Pinopsida > Cupressales > Cupressaceae > Chamaecyparis > Chamaecyparis obtusa. The sequence continues at coordinate 107,777 of BSBK01009657.1, forward strand.
AAAATATGTGCAGGGTAAAGAGAATAAGGTGGCTGATGCACTTAGCAGAAGACGTCATGAAATTTCTTCATTAACTCTTACTGTTGATTTGAAAGAAAGAATATTAGAAAACTTGAATGCTGATCCTTGGTTTTTAGATGTCAAAGCTGTTTTAGATAGTGGCGGTATTTTGGAAGGCAGGTTTGAAGGATACTCAATCAGCACTGATGGATTACTGACCTTTAGAGGAGGTATCTATATTCCTGAAGTTGGAGAATTGCGTAATCTGGTTATGGCTGAAGCTCATAAGGCTCCCTATTTAGCACATCCTGGTGTTAAGAAGATGAATGCTGATCTTAAACAGCATTATTATTGGCCAGGTATGAAGAGGGACATTGCAGATTTTGTAGCTAGATGTCTAGAATGTCAAAGGGTGAAAGCTGAACATCAGCATCCTGTTGGTTTACTTCAGTCTCATAGTGTGCCTGAATGGAAATGGGATACCATTTCCATTGATTTCATCGTAGGATTACCATTTTCATCAAGGTGGCATGATTCAATCATGGTTGTAGTTGACAGGTTAACCAAAGTTGCACATTTTATTCCTGTGAGATCTTCTTATAATGCTGCATTTGTAGCACGTATTTATATGGAACAAGTAGTAAGACTGCATGGGATTCCAAAGAAGATCATATCAAATAGGGACCCAATTTTCACATCTTCACTTTGGAGGTCTATGCAGCGTGAACTCGGTACTCAGCTGAATTTTAGCTCAGCATATCATCCTGAGACTGACGGACAAACTGAGCGTGTAAATTAGATTCTGGAAGACATGCTTAGGATGTACGTCATGGATAGACAGAACAAATGGGAAGAATTCTTGCATTTGGTTGAATTTGCTTATAATAATGGTTATCACAGCTCGATAGGTATGGCTCCTTTCCAAGCTTTATATGGGAGACCTTGTAGAACACCCCTAAGCTGGGATAATTTAGAAGACAGAATACTCCTAGGTCCTGAAATGCTCCAAGATCTGGAACAGCAAGTGAAATGAATCAGGGAACACCTTTTTACAGCACAAGATAGACAGAAAAAGTATGCAGATTTGCATAGGATTGAGCGTCAGTTTGTGATTGGGGACAAAGTATTTCTGCGGGTGAGACCCCGTAAAAGTCCTATTAGATATGGTAAGGGTTCCAAATTGTCTCCACGTTTTATGGGACCATTTGAAATCTTGGAACGTATTGGTCCAGTTGCTTACAGACTTGCTTTGCCTTCCAGTCTATCTCGAATCCATGATGTCTTTCATGTGTCTGTTTTAAGGAAGTACATACTTGATATCACTCATGTTCTTAATTCGAATGCATTACAGGTAATGGATGGCCAATTGATGCTGGAACCAGTGCGAATCATCCAGCAAAGAGAGCTAAATCTCAGAGGTCGCAAGGTGGAACAGGTAAAAGTATTATGGGATCTTGAAGATGAAACCTCTGCAACATGGGAAGATGCAGGGGCAATGAAAATTTCTCATCCTCATTTATTCTCAGGCTTCCAGGAGTAAGCCTATGCTGGTGAGGAAGGGTGTCATGCCCTGATAGTCTTGGACTTGATCCTTAGAACTCTGAGATTAGTTTAGATTTTCTGGATGGTTTGTTACTTGTTTTGGAACATGTTTCAGTTGAACAATTTGTTATCTGGCATCGTTAATATGTTTTTTTTAAACTCTTGGAGAATTCAGAGTTCACTAAGTCTGATTCTCAGAATAATGGTCTAAGCATTTCAGTATTGTGTTATATCAGAATTTTATCTTTTGAATCGGTTCAGATTCAGAATCCTGTAGTAAGAAATATTTCAGAAAGACTTTTTAGCTTTCAAGTTTATTTGAAATAGTTTCAGTTCCATTTTATGTGTGTATGTTTCAGAATTGGTTGGTGACAGGAATAAATGATTCAGAGATAACAGATATGTTCATTGATCAATTTGTATATATATATATATATGTTATAACATTTCATTTGTATAAATCGGTGTACGCTAATATGAAATAATTATGTGTATATTTATATATATAGACATATAGTTGATTCTATATACGTACATATGTTTATATTAATGAATGATTATAATTATACGTATAATATTGATGATTGTTATTGATGTTAATTTTCTATATGAAAGAAATTATAATAGTAATTAATATTAATATTAAGATAAATATTAATATTAATATTAATGACTATTAGTATGATTATTATGTATATGAAGTAATGGTAAGGATTAGTATTTATATTAATATTAATATAAATATCATTTTATTGTTAGTATGTTGGTAATGTTTTATTTTAAATGTTAGTTTACTTAGCAGATTTTGATGTTAATACCTATGCTAAAGTGTTAGCGGGCTTAGTGTTAGTAGATAGTTAGGAAGTTTTGTTTAAACTTAACCTAAACTAAGTTAACCTAGCCTAAGTAAAGACTAAGGCATGATTTTATGCGATATTTCTAAACCTATCAAAACACTTAACCTAAACTAGCCGAGACTTAGCAGAGTATAGTGGATTGTTATGGCGGCAAACTTGGCAATTCAAGGCGGCAGGTATTGGTATGCGAGCTGTACAGAAAATGCCAAGTGTTGAGTTTTTGTGTGAGTGGGGTTTTTTGAGATTAGCTCGCAGTAATGAGCATTTATTGTATGTCTTATTTGTCATATTGCTTGGTGATGGATCGCATTTTGGTTTCAGTTCACCATTGATGAACTTCAGTTTGAAAAAAAATAATGAACCCTTTGTTGAACGGGTTTCTCTGCAAAATTCTGGGAAGTTGTTAACCATGAGGGAGATTCTTGAGTTTCACGAGTTCATTTTATCTTCACGGCATTGCATACCTCGTTTCTTCTGTCGATATCATGGTTGCATTTTCTCTGAGTTTGTTGTGAGAATTAGTTGTGAGATTTTTGTGAAGCACGACTTTGAGGAGGACAAAGACTTCATCTGTGAGTTGGGTAGGAAGCTCTGCAAGTGGTCTTTTAGTGTTCACCCTCGCATTTTCTCAGGCAGGGGCAATTTCTTAAACTCTCTCTCTCATTGATTTCTTTGCTTAATCTGCATGATGTAAGGAAAATGTTAAAAAGTTTTTTTGAATAGTTTTGTGAATGAAATTATTGCATGAAGAAAGTAACTGTGAAGGTGTAGTTGGATTGTAAACTTGTTTTCATATATCTACGGTCTCTGTTATGAAGTTTCCATTTATAGTTAAACATGGGTACTTGTGATCTTGAAACATAAAGAGATTTCTGTCATAGAAATACTGTGAAGAGTCATAGCTTCAGTGTGATGAGTCTCTATTTATTTTGTGACCATCTCGAGCTTCGTAATGATGCCAGATAACAAATTGTTCAACCGAAACATGTTCCAAAACAAGTAACAAACCATCCAAAAAATCAAAACTAATCTCAGAGTTCTAAGGATCAAGTCCAAGACTGTCAGGGCATGACACCCTTCCCCACCAGCATAGGCTTACTCTTGGAAGCCTGAGAATAAATGAGGATGAGAAATTTTCATTGCCCCTGCATCTTCCCATGTTGCAGAGGTTTCATCTTCAAGATCCCATAATACTTTTACCTGTTTTGGAAAATATTTCCTACACTTGAAAATATATCAGTTTGGACCAAAATACCCATATGCCATGGTAGACTTAAGTTAAGGCCACTAATGCCATTGTCAATGAGACTATAGAACCAGACTAATAGATGTAGTGGTTAGAGTACCAAAATTTCTACAATGATGTCATCAATGACAACTAGAAAATGGGGTAACCTAACAAATCTTGCATCAGATGCACCCAATAGAATATTTGTGAGCATAGGCTCACAAAAGTGGAGTTGAGTAATAGAATCACCCTTTGATATTGCAATAATTTTCAACGAACTCCATTTTTGTGATAATTTCACCTAAAACTATTTCTTTTTCCTCTTCTTCTAGCATCTCGCTAGAACAACTTTCATCTTTCACTTATAATTTTATTGACCACTTCTAGCTCCTCTCATGAATTGGAATCCACCATGTGCTACCTTTATTTTCCAATGGTTCTCTCCTCTCTATTTTTTATGTGGGATCTTCCAACCATCAACCAACTTTCTCCACCAAATATCCTCTCCACTCTTCCCCTCTTTTTGGGATTTCAATCCACCATGAATCGACAACCTCCACCAAGTTTCACCTACACAATCTTTCAAAAATTCCACAAGAAAATATGCAACATGTGTATTCAACCTTTCCACTATACCACTCTCTTAAGAACACAAATCCATCTCAAATTCTTTATTACTAAATTCATGAAAATTTACCTTTTTTGTTGCAACATATTTTTCATCACCTCTCATCACAACTGCAACAAGTCCTTGGGTAAGTCATCTTATTTTTTTTTCTTCTCCCAATAATGGGTTTTCTTCATTAGGTCATTGGTCAACCTCTGCTATGTAACTTCAACTTCATTCTCTTCTCTCATGCCTTCAACAAGACATATAATTGCATCACTTCTTTGACCTACAATATCTTCCTTCTCCTCAAGTTCACCTTCCATGAAGATATTGATTCATCTAATCTCCTCTTTCAAGATGACATCCTCATCTTCATTAATTTTCTCATCAAATAAGGGACCCTAAAAGTGCATCATCTTAGCTTCCACATCTTGAGATTCTTCTTGTCTTGTCATAAACACTCTCATGTATTCTATTCGTTTACCTTTCGCGAGGCATTTCTTCTACCACATCTTCATCATCAAACTTATGACCAAATATATTGTCATTATCACTCTCTATCACACTACTCAAATTAGCAACAGTTGATGTTGTTACATCTTCAAGATAAACCTCACTTTTCTCTCCAGGTTCCTCTAAAACCAAACTCTAACATTCTATTCTTAATTTTGATTATCTTTATCAATATGGCCACTTTATTCATGAGATTCTTCATCTCATTCTGCACCATCTCTTTCATATCTGAAATCTTATTCTTTTCCATGATCTTCTTCTCCTGTTTTACAACATCACCACGTCTTTTAATAAAAAATTCAAAACTTCCTTCAATCATTTCTTCTATTTCATCAATCATACAAGTTATTTTTCTTATCTCTATTATATGTTTTTGAAGTCTATAGTTCAATTGATTCTTTCTTTTAAGTCCAAAATTTGGACTCTTAGTCTCACATATAATCCCTTTGTTTTGTAACAAGAAATACTTACTTTACCTTGATCTTATTTTTCTCTTCTTTTTTCTTAAACCTAATGTGTAAGTTTCTCAATGTGTAGCTACCTCAAATCAACAATTCTACTTCCACTTCCAAATTCCTTATCTTAGTAACAAATTTCCTCTCTAAATGGAAATCTTCTACACAAAAGATACACTTCCTTCAATCCACTTTGATAAATCTAGTGAAAACTACCTTACATCCAGTGACCTATTTATAGGTTCAAGGACTTCTTCTCACAACTCCACCCTCAGGTCCTAGTGCCAAGCTGCCTCCCTTCAATGAATCTTCTCGCACACTCAGAATCTTATAGCTCTTATACCGCTGATACATATACAAACACTAGACATCATCATAGCGAGATTTCACAACAACCTTCAAAACTAAATAATTACCATCACATAAACTAAAAAGTTGAATAAAATATTCAAGAATAATTTTATTAAACATTAAGATAAACTTTGACCACTTTGATACAAATTTAGATTTAGGTTTCTCTTCCTAAATATTCTCTACATATTGTAGGCTGCTCAAAAGTATTCATTCTCTACACAAAACTTGGTCTGTAAACCTATCCAGTTATCCTCTACACCTCATTCCACCAACATTTCAATGCTACTTTCGATTTCTCAAGCTTATCTTTGACAATGTAATGTGTTGTCTCCCCCCCAACCTTCAACACTTACTTCACACACTTAAAAATATCTCTGTTCATAACCTACACACTTTTCTTTTTTCTATGAAACTCCCTTGGCCTATCCATTCAACCCACTTTTTATTATTTCTACTCTCGCAACATCATAGTCTATTTTCTACCATCTAGAAATGGTCTCTCATTTTAGATTAGTGCCTATTGGAAGACCCCTTTTCTCCACTAGCTTCTCCCTTTTTCAATTCCATGCCACCTCGTCTTTTCTTTAAAGTTTATTTGTTTCTCTTCAAACTCCTAATTGATGTTATTATAATAATTCTCACATGTTCCTTTTCCATGGATCTCCACCTTCCATTATAATGGTTCAAATGCCTTGTTTCCTTGTTAATGTAACTATTTTTTTCTTCATTTTCTTTACCAAATGGATGCCTCTTCATTTATCCATTAACTGTTTCATCCAATATAAGTAGACATCTATCTATATTGTTCAAATTTTTCTATAGCCTTACATTATTCACCTCTTAATGTCACACATTCATCACTTTTTGTTCAACGTATCCCTATATTTATTCATTAGTCTAAAATATGGTTCATCAGTTACCATCTATCAAATCAATGTTTGATCATTATCTATACCCTATTTTTATGCTCCCACTCTGTCATGGGAAAATAGGCAGGATCCTCCTGCATTAGTTTGATGGTATTATTTTTCTATAACTTTCTTTCATTTTGATGATAGATGATTGTTAAGTGTGATCCAAAACGTTGATGCAAATAAAATCTACACAGTTGAATCCAGAAGAACACACTTTTTGAAAATCTAATGTCTTCAAATTTTAATGAGGTTGAAAGGTTTCCTATTTTACCATCTACCAAGATCATGGAAAATTGAAAGATGTTCTTATCTCTAACTTTAAATTAATAACATTTATTAAATAATAATTAACTTAAAATTAGAAGATTTTTTATTTGATAGGTGGTGTATCTCAAATTATTTAAAAGTTTAGTTTCAATATTAACATTATTAAAGATCTTTCCTCATATTTTCATTTTCTACCTTAATATGATAATTTATTATATCAATAAGGGCTTGTGCCTTCTATATTCTCAATTTGAATTCCTAAATGAAATTTAATAACTAATATTTTATTTAGGAGAGCATCATACTTGATATCTGATGGATTTTTAGTTGGTTTGATCTCTCTTCTTGTCTTATCTTGATTGATGTTGTTTTATGTGATTTTGAGTGACTTTTATGTTATTTTCATTCCTTTTAAAATTATATTTAGTTGCACACAATACGATCTTTGCTTGGTCATATAAATTATATGTTAATATAGAAAATATTATATTGATCATGTTTAAATGAACAATACTTTAGTCAAAATCATTTATTTTCAATTTCATAGATCATAGGTTTTTATATAACATTTCATCACTTTAAGAAACGACAATATTCATAACTTTAAGGAATGGGAGTATTTATAAGAGAAATTGATGGTAGCCATATTTTAGCAATTTGAATGTAAATTATTAAGGTTCTAATCATCACATTTGAATGTGTTCAATTGATGTGTGGATGAACATTACCTTTAATTTTGGTGTTTTATCTTAAAGTCTTACAAATATCAATGATTGAAATCAATAGCCTAGAGACCAATGCTTTTAGTGAATCAAGATAGTTGAAGTTGTGAGCCATGTCCTTAAATTATTTCAAAATGTATTTGATGCATATCCTTTATTTGGATCCTCAAAAGGCTTAAGACTTATTTATTATTATTAAATTATTTGATGATTTTGGATGTGATTTACAACATAGGTTTAAGAAGGATAATGGTAAGCACCTAGTGGGAACATTCACACTTTCAACTTGGGGATTATATATAGCCTTAACATTGGAAATCTCTTGGATATTGTCTAAGATATTCATGTTGAAAACATAAAAGAACCCTCATCAATTGAATTTATTTAAAGTACACATGAAAATGTCTAATCCATCCTATTATTATTTAAGCATATTTGTTTTCTTACTTACTCTCCTTCCACTAATAATATCATTAGACATATACTTTTTCTTTAAATTACTATTTATCTAAATATTCTTTGAGATTCACATTTGAGATTGTTAAATATATTTACGTTGACAGGTGCTCGTATGGGATTTTTATTGTCAGAGAGTTGTCATTCATCCTAGTCTTTTCCTTGTGACGACCTTTTCCAATGGTTATACGACTATTGGCCCTCATGCTCTCCATTTGAGGTGTGATGTGTCAATATAAGAGGGGTGCAGTTGTTTAGTGGCATTCAATGCTATTCATGTATCCCATCCTTTGGTTGGTATGGAGAGTGTATTATGGATGCTAATTTTCCATTTCTATTATTCTCAACCACCACTGTCTTTTCCTTTTCCTTTCATTGGTTGTGTTACATAGCAGAGTGGGTGTGTGCTACTTTAGGGGTTTTTTTTAGCAAGTGAGAGAGCCGAAGAAGGGCCAGGTACAAATATTGCAAAATTTATTGGGTTTTCTTCTCTTTCAATTTAGGAATAGAATATTTATTGTTGACTTTCATTTCCTTTTCCTTCATAGGGTTTTCCCATCGCTTTCGTTAGTTGTATTATGGAGCAGAGTGGGTTTGTGGTGCTTTGGGGGTTTGTAGTTGGTGAGTGAGATATTCAAAGAAAGGCCAGGTATTTTTTGTTTTCCCTTCTCTAAAAGTTACAATCTTGTAATAGAGTGTTACTAAAAAATAGTAGTTGACAAGGCAAAATAGAGTGCAAAATTTGTTGGGTTTTCTTCTCTTGGAATTTAAGAATAAAAGATTGTTGGAAAATAGTGGTTGATGGATTCAATTTTTTTCTTTAGGATATTTTATTTGAATGATGGAAGGCAAGCTATCCACCATGATTGACAAACCAAACTATGGATATCTGTTCATTAAGTACAATGCAAAGTTTTTTACCACAAGAGAAGCCAAGAAAAACTATGGCATTTATTTTCAGCCATCAACCACTATTTTCCAACTATATTTTGTTCCTAAATTTTAAGAGACTAAAAACTAATTAATTAATTTATTTATACATCTTAACACAAGAAAAAGGTAGATACAATATTCTAGAGAACCAATTTATCCATGGTTTGGTTTCATGCTTGTGTTCGCTATCTTGACTTCCATCTTCCATGGAAAAAAAATGAAACCCATTTAAAAAAACCCAAAAGTCTCTAAAAAAATGTCTATTTTTGTCCATCAACTACTATTTTCCAAAAAAAATTTAACAAAAACAAAACCAATAAAAATTAAGGCATTGTCTACTTTCGACCGTCAACCACTATTTTCCAACTATATTTTGTTCGTAGATTTTAAGGGAAGAAAAACAAATGAATTTATTTTGTTCATACATTTTAACAGAAGAAAAAGATAGATATAATATTCTAGAGAACAAAGTTATCCATAATTTGGTTTCATGCTCGTGTCGGCTATCTTGACTTCCATATACTACAGTTTAAAGTTGAACCCATTTTGACAAACCTAGAAGACTGCAAAACATATTTGTTCTCATTCGTCAAATCATATTTTCCAACAAAATTTTATTCCTAAATTTTACTAGAAGAAAATCGAATTTGAAGAGCACAATACATGGATTTTTACCAGAAGAAAAACCAAGAAAAACTAGAGCAATGTCTATTTCCAACTATCAACAACTATTTTCCAACTACATTTTGTTCCTAAAAGACAAGAAAAACCAAAACTTGATTTTGTTAGTACATTTTATCATGAGGAAACCAAAGAAAGTTCACATTCTCTACATGTTCATTTTAGAAAATATATATTTATATCGTATTTAATTTATAATATATATAAATAGTAAAATTTTATTTAAAATTTTATGAGTGGTGAATATATTAGGTTTTAGTGTTTTGAGTAAATAATATGTTACAAGGAATGATTCTTGGATATGTGCTATGCTCTGCTTATGTGAATACAAAAATGTCACAATAGTCAAGGGTCCTTTATGAGGTTAGGACTCCCCCTTCACATGCTTGAGTGAAGCCTAGATGGAAGACTGTGAAGAGCATAAAAACATGGAGAGTCAAATGAGATATGGCTAAGGAGGGTAGGTATGACAATAGGCAAAATATAACAAGGCCTCACAAATTTGGGAAATGTCAATTAATCTTGGACTCCATAATTTGCCTCTAAAGAAAACCATATTACACTAGGAAGAAGGAATCCTTCCCCTCCTCTAAGAGGGCATTTTAAGCCTAATTTGATGGCTCCTCCATGCTCTTCTACTTGCAATAGATTTTTTCTAGTCCAGGAGAGGGTGAAGGGTGTTGGTTCCCAAAATGGTTTTACACCTCAAGAAGCTACCAATACACTTTTCAATGAATTCTATAGAGAATCCAACTCCAATTATTAAACTTCCAAAGAGGACTGGCCAACTGATAAGGATCATTGATTCCTTCTACACTTTAGGTTTTGAAAAACCAAGGTGGGTAGACCTTAATGTGCTTCAATACATTCACTTATACACACAATTGACATTAACAAAAAGAAAAAATATCATAAGAGGCTCAACACTAACAAGAAAATACTAAGTAACAACTAATTACTTATTGATTATCAATTGTTATGGAGCATGAGATAAAGTAACTCAAGTAACTTACACTAAAAGTAAAGATATTCTTGATTTAATCATTTTTGTGGCAAGAAATGAACAAATTTGAACAACAAACCGATTGTAAAACCAAACATAGCTAAGATTAATGCCTTATTCCATTGTGTATTTGATTTCATAAGAAAAATAACCGTGTATGACAAAGTTGTGACTAATAGCATAAGATCTAAGAATATTTGTTGGACTACAACTGATTTGGAATCTGATTGAAGAATCTATGATTAAAGATCACTGAGGAGTTGCTGATTAGATATGTAATATGATTAAATCAGTATTATGTTGTCATTGATGTCAACTAGTTTGACAACACTTATCTTGTAAGTTACTATATCGAGACATCTGAAGAAAGGTGAAAGAGATGAAGAATAGAGAAATCTACATGGGGAAATATGTACATGACAGATGAGAATAAGGAACACATTGAGTAGCTTGTTGATGAGTCTATGACTTGATGATATTGACTTTATTATGTTGCATTCATCTATGATAAAGTATAGAGCTGAAAAATGCAAAGCAGTGTTGTCAGTAAATGAAGCAATTCTAGTATACACCGATAGAGTGTAGTGTATACCGATCGTAGTATTAATCAAGCAATGTTCACTGACACATTTCTTTGTTAACTGAGCGGAACAAAATGAACTAAATGATTAGTTTAGCTGATAAGATTGATGAGCTATAAAGTATCTTGATTTCAGTGATAACAGATAATGTTTGTTATAAAGATCGATGACTAACAAAATTAAAGGAAGATCTAATGGAGTAGATTGAAACGTGTTATTGACACGTTAGCTGAGAAAGTTTGAAGCGACAAAATCTATGAATGTGGTTAAGTGGCAAAATCTGATGGTGGAGAAGAAAATGATTTACCCGTCTATATAAGAGACTGGAATTTCATTATGGAAGAATGCTGGAAGAAGTAGAAATTGCAGGAATATCACGTGAACAAGGTTTTCATGCATTCTGATCATACTGGTTAAGTAAGAACCGAGCTGCAAAACAATTACCGAGCTACAGAGACCAATTACTGACAGATAGTAAGTTGATATAGTATTGAATCTGAAGTGAAATATTGGTCAGAAGGATTTGTTAGGACTGAATATTGATCTGTAATCTGCAAATGAAGTTGTATTAAGGTAGGTCATTTACTGTTACACATTTAACCATTGTATACAATCAAAATCTATTAACTGAGTAGACTCTGAAAGTCTTATGATGTATCATTCATAGAATGAACATTGTTATCCTGTCAACCCCATAGTGAATGCTGGTTGGACGATAACTTCTAGTCTAAAATTTTCTAACAAGGTCACACCTGACAGTGTGTTTGTAAACCTTTAACAGGGTTGGGTCTTAACCGACCTCACTTCAAAAGAGTGAACAATTTTGGGTTGCCGGTCCCATGTGGTTTTTCCCTTTACAGGGTTTCCACATTAAATCTCTTATGTTATGTGTTGATTGTGATAATTTTTTGTTATCATGCTTTGCATGTTACATGTTAGATTTGATTGGTAACTATTACAGTTTTAGACTGGTAATCGGTAAAAGCACAGACAGTGAAAGCAATTATTGTTTACCAAGGAGAAAAAATTGAAGAAGTTGTTTTGAATTATACATTTTGTTTTGGGACACTGGATAACTGATTCACCCCCCCTCTCAGTTATTCTAACAATTGGTATCAGAGCATTGGTTGCTTAGAACAGAGTTTTAAGGACTTAAGCACAAAGGTCTCAAGATGTATAAGAGGGAAGTACCAAAGCTGAACAAAGAGAACTTCACAGTATGGCAAAGCAGGATGAAGCTGCACATATCTAGAATTGGGAATTCTGCACTAGATCTGATGGAGAATGGCTACATACAACCACCCATTAGTCCCTTAACTCTTGATCAACTGAAGGACATGCATGAACACAATATCACTATGATGGAACTTGCTGCTGCCTGTATCAATGCTGAATTTGAAGACATCAAGGGTTGTGATACTACTAAGAAGATGTGGGACAAGTTAAATCTGATATACAACGGAGATTTGAATGTTAAAAGAGCTCGAGCTGAAAGCCTAAGAGGCAGATTTGATGATATGAAAATGAAAGAAGGTGAGAACATTGTACAATACTCAAATAGACTAAAAGAGGTGGTACATGCTATTAGAGCATCTGATGGAGTGATTGATGATGAAACAGTGATAAGCAAGATTCTCAGAACTTTGCTGCCAGTTTATGCAATCAGGATCTTTGCAATTCATGAAACAAGAGCTACATCCAACCTTACTCTTGACACTCTGATTGGTAAACTTACAACTTTTGAATTAAACAACTTTGATAACAATGTTGTTCCTTCTATTGAATCCACTTTCATGTCTTCTTTGAAGATTGGAAAGTCTAGCAGGAATAGTAAGAATTATGATAGTGATAGTAATACCGATGATGAACTTGATGAGCTTGAAGCTCTTATGGCCAGAAGATTGTCCAAAGGAAAAGGAAGGTATAGAGGTAAGCTACCTTTTGCATGTTTTAACTATAAAGAAGTCGGTCACATCTCTGCTAGATGTCCTTAGAAGAAAGATGATGATAGATCCAAGGACCAATCTGAAGGAAGCTATGGGAGAAGAGTCAACAGAGGCTACTGACACAACAACAGAGACAACCAAGATGATAAAGGAAAAAAGGTATGTTACATAGTCGAAGATATTGAAACTGAATCTGATTCTGATGATGATATAGAAGTTGTATTTGTTGCTATGAAAGATGACTCAGAGGAAGAAGAGAGACATGAAGAGACAACACTGATCTCTAAAGTAAGCAGAAATGATACATGGATCATAGACAGTGGTTGTACACATCATATGACCGGTGATGTAGAGAAGTTTGATCATCGTGTTGAATATAATGGAGGATCTGTGAGAATGGGAAATGATTCACCTTGCATGGTAAGAGGTAAGGGTTCACTGATGATCAATGACAAAATACAATATGAAAATGCACACTGGGTAGATGGATTGAACTATAATTTGTTAAGTGTGGCTCAGCTGAACAAATTAGGCCACCGACTGGCTTTTGAGAGCAAAAAGGTGAAGATCTATGATGATGAAGGAAGACTTGTCAGAACTGGTACACAATCTAGAGGTAATCTATTCTATCTTGATATGGATCAGTCTTCTTGTTTGTTAATAAAGGATAAAGATGCCTGGTTGTGGCACATAAGGTTATGCCATGTGAACATTGACAATATGATCAAGATTAGTAAAAAGAAAAGAGTTAGAGGATTGCCAAACTTGACAAAACCTGATCATGCCATGTGCCATGATTGTCAGAAAGGTTAGATGACTAAGTCTAGTTTTAAAAGTAAAGACTACTCAACAAAGAAGATACTTGAGTTGGTTCATACCAACCTATGTGGTCCTATGAGAACTCAGAGCTGTTATGGTGATATATATTTTATTCTTTTTGTTGATGACTATACTAGACTGATGATTGTTATGTTCCTAAAAGAGAAATCTGAAGCCTTTAAAATGTTTAAGTGGTATAAAGCTAAGGTAGAGAAAGAAACTGGAAAGGAAAAAGAATGCTTAAGATCTAATAGAGGAGGTGAATTTATCTCTGATGAATTTACTAATTTCTGTAATGAGCATGGAATTAAAAGATAGATCTTTGCACCAAGGACACCTTAGCAAAATGGCATTGTTGAAAGAAGGAATAGGTCTATAATTGATTGTGCAAGAACATTGATGATACAGAGGAATGTTGCTTAGACATATTAGAGGGAAGCTGTCAGTATAGCTGTGTATGTTTTTAACCGAGTACAACTAACGAAGGACACCAACCAAACACCTTATGAGCTATGGTTTGGACACAAACCTACTGTAAGTTATTTTAGGATTTTTGGAAGTAAATGCTTTGTTTTGAAAGATGAGAGAAATGGAAAATTTGATTCTAAAGGAGATGAAGGGATATTTCTAGGATATTCCTCTACAAGTAAAGCATATAAATGTTTGAATAAGGTCACAAATAAGATAGTTGAAAGTACTAATGTTCGTGTTGATGAGTTTGATAACAAGAACATAGAGGAAAGTACAAAGGAACCAGAAGACTACAATAGATTCACTTACATTGAACATCCAGAGTATCTACCGACACCGCAAGCTGTGACAACTAGTCAGTGGGGAAACAATACAGGACAACAGGTAACACCAACCGATGGACAAGATGGAGCTACCTAGCAAGGAAATGACCCTGAACAGGATGAGCAAGAAAGGAGAAATCAAGTTTTGGCTAATTTTGTCAGAAGACATCATCTTGAGACATAAATCATTGGAGATAGACATGCTAGAATGCAAACTAGAAGCAAAACAAGACAAGGTATATGTCTAGTTTGTGAATTTGAACCTAAAAATGTGAAAGTTGCATTAGATAATGAAGAATGGGTTAATGCAATGAAGGAGGAAATAGAGAAAATAGAGAAGAATAAAACCTGGTCCTTAGTACCCTAACCTAAAGACAAGAATGTTATCAGTACTAAGTGGATATTCAAGAATAAATTGAATGAAAATGGTGAAGTCACAAGAAATAAAGATAGATTGGTATGCAAGGGATATGCACAGGAAGAAGGCATTGACTATGGTGAAACATTTGCACCTATTTCTAGATTGGAAGGAGTTAGAATGCTACTTGCATATGCTACACACAAGAAATTCAAAGTCTATCAAATGGATGTGAAGTTAGCATTTCTGAATGGTATACTTGAAGAAGAAGTCTACATCAAACAACCTGAAGGATTTGTTGATCCCAACAATAAAGACATGGTATGTAGATTACATAAAGCTTTGTATGGTTTGAAGCAAGCACCTAGAGCATGGTATGAAAGATTGCATACTTACTTGTTAAGTATTGGATTTGTTAGAACAAGTGAAAATAACAATCTGTATATGAAAGGTGACACTGATGATACTATTATCATTGCTAAAATATTTGTTGATGATATTATTTTTGGAGGCTCAGAGCTTGTATGCAAGACATTTTCTGATGAAATGCAAAAGGAATTTGAAATGTCTATGTTTGGAGAGATTAAGTTCTTTCTTGGACTACAATTGATTCAGCAGAGTGATGGAATATTCATCACACAATCTAAATACATAAAGGAAGCACTAAAGACATTTGGCATGGAAGATGCTAAACCTATGGGAACACCAATGGCTATTGGATGAAAATTGACAAAGGAGGATGAAACTACAAAGGTAAACCAGACACTTTACCGATCCATGATTGGTAAGTTAATGTACGTAGTTCACAATAGACCAGATATAGCACATGCTGTGGGTATTGTTGCAAGATTTTCTGCTAATCCTAAAGAATCATACATGATAGCTACAAAAATGATCTTAAGATACTTGAAGAAAACAAAGAATTATGGATTATGGTATCCTAAGGAAGGGAAGTTTGAACTAAAAGTTTACACTAATGCTGATTGGGCTGGAAATGTGGATGATGAGCATTTTTCTTTGGTGAAAGACTTGTAACTTGGACAAGTAAAAATCAGGCTTGTATTTCTTAGTCTATAGCTAAAGTAGAGTATGTTGCTGCTACTACTAATTGTTCAAACATTGCATATATCAAACAAGTTTTGGAAGGGATGAATGAGGTAATCACTGATTCGGTGATTATATATTGTGACAACACTAGTGCTATTAATATTTCAAAGAATCCTGTGATGCACTCTAAGACAAAGCATATATCTATTAAGTATCATTACTTAAGAGAACAAGTGCAAGAGAAGCAAGTGAAGTTAGAATTTGTCACATCTAAAGAACAACTTGCAAATATTTTTACAAAGCCTCTACCAAAGGACACATTTGAATACTTGAGGACTAGACTTGGGGTCTGTCCCCTATCTATCGGTCACTAAGGTGATCTGATTATTGCATTAGCCTACTTTTATCAGAAGATCATTCATGTTGATGCAGTATAGTTCACACTTTGAATCATGTTCAAGGTTGTGATTAAGTTTGAAGAGCTGAAGCAGATTGAGATTTCAGTATACTAAGATACATAGGAAGTATTGGACACCAGAGAGTTACTTAGTTGCTACAGAGCTATTTATTTGTTTGTTTCTTTGGCATTGTTGTCAAAGGGAGAGATAAATAATATGAAAAGGGACAAGCACCGACGAGAACTATCCAAGGGAGAGACAATCTAAATGAGATAGAGTATTGAAGATCAGTAACAGAGAACTGAAAAGATCACAACTGGAGAATGGTAAAGTTGTAGTATGTAATGTTGTTTAGTAACGTAGTGATTAAACATATTAAGTCTATTCGAATTATAGCATTGTGTTCACAAAGTTGTAGAATATATGTTTGGTATGTGTATGGTACATTTCATATTACTTGAGTTGTCATCAATGCCAAAGGGAGAGATTGTTGGACTACAACTGATTGAAGAATCTGTGATTAAAGATCACTAAGGAGTTGCTGATTAGATATGTAATATGATTAAATCAGTATTATGTTGTCATTGATGTTAACTAGTTTGACAACACTTATCTTGTAAGTTACTATACCAAAACACTGAAGAAAGGTGAAAGAGATGAAGAACAGAGAAACCTACATAGGGAAAGATGTACATAACATATGAGAATAAGGAACACATTGAGTAACTTGTTGATGAGTCTATGACTTGATGATATTGACATTATTATGTTGCATTCATCTATGATAAAGTATAGAGCTGAAAGATACAAAGCAGTGTTGTCGGTAAATGAAGCAATTCTAGTATACACCAATGAAGTGTAGTGTATATCGACCGCAATATTAACCAAGCAGTGTTCACCGACGCATTTCTTTGTTAACTGAGAAGAATAGAATGAACTAAATGATTAGTTTAGCCGATAAGATTGATGAGCTATAAAGTATCTTGATTTCAGTGATAACAGATAATGTTTTTTATAAAGATCGACGACTAACAAAATTAAAGGAAGATCTAACAAAACAGATTGAAATGTGTTATTGACACGTCAGCTGAGAAAGTTTGAAGCGGAAAAATCTATGAAAGTGGTTAAGCGGCAAAATCTGATGGTGGAGAAGAAAATGATTTACCCGTCTATATAAGAGACTGGAATTTCATTATGGAAGAATGTTCGAAGAAGTAGAAACTACAGGAATATCACGTGAACAAGGTTTTCATGCATTCTGATCATACTGGTTAAGTAAGAACCAAGCTGTAGAACAATTACCGAGCTACAGAGAGCAATTACCACCGGACAGTAAGTTGATATAGTATTGAATCTGAAGTGAAATATTGGTCAGAAGGATTTGTTAGGACTGAATGTTGATTTGTAATCTGCAAATGAAGTTGTATTAAGGTAGGTCATTTACTATTACACATTTAACCATTGTATACAATCAAAATCTCTTAACCGAGTAGACTCTGAAAGTCTTATGATGTATCATTCATAGAATGAACATTGTTATCCTATCAACCCCATAGTGAATGCTGGTTGGACGATAACTTCTAGTCTAAAATCCTCTAACAAGGTCACACTTGATAGTGTGTTTCTAAACCTTTAACAGGGTTGGGTCTTAACCGACCTCACTTCAGAAGAGTGAACAATTTTGGGTTGTCAGTCCCAGGTGGTTTTTCCTTTTATAGGGTTTCCACGTTAAATCTCTTGTGTTATGTGTTGATTGTGATATTTTTTTGTTATCATACTTTGCATGTTACATGTTAGATTTGATCGGTAACTATTACAGTTTTAGACTGGTAATTGATAAAAAGCACAGATAGTGAAAGCAATTATTGTTTACCGAGGAGCAAAAATTGAAGAAGTTGTTTTGAATTATACATTTTGTTTTGGGGCACTGGATAACTAATTCACCCCCCCTCTCAATTATTCTAACAATATTGTCTTACAATATTCTTCAACAACAATCCCAATCCAACCTAATTATCAGAATCCCTACACAAATTCAACAAATCTGCAACTCTGCTAAAGCATTTAATTGACCCCTTAGATCAAAGCATAAATAAAAATTACATATCTCACAACAAGACACTAAATGAGAATAACTCTTTATTTTATTCCATTTAAAACTTGACTAAACATGTACACTAGAGAAATATGAATCATAATTTTATTTTTTTAAAACCCTTTGCTACCTCTGACATACAAAAACTACAAGATTTAATCACTCAAAAAACTAAAATAAACTAAACACTAATTCATAAAAAATGCTCTAAAAATGGATTTACAAATGTTTCTTATCCCTAGCTACTGTTGCTAATGAAACCATAAAGATTGGAACCCCTACAACAAAGAAAAGAGGAGAATATATAGAAGAGAGAGGAGATTTGGATTTGATCAGTAGATGACACATGTCTCTTCTTCCTCAAAATATGTTTTAAAAAATATCAACTCTCCTCTGTCCAACTAACAATATCTAATCTTGTACTTTATCTTTATCTTTATTACCTCAGAATACACAAAAACTTAATCCATAAAAATATCAAATTCCTACTCAATTCTCTAGCTTGGTCAAACCAGGTCAAATTCCCTTCTTTGACTACCACATGGAAGCCTCTAATTCTCCCCACAACCTAACAACTCCAGATCCTAACAGCCAAAATAATTGGTGAAGTTGCGCTTAGCATTCCCTGTTGTATGCACCCAAAAATGGTCGCCTAGACTTTGGGCCCCATTTATTCAATTTATCAATCCTGAATCATTTTGATCATTTATCAATATTTTCAACATTATCAATCTCTTGATCAAATCTTAATTTCGATCATATATTAGATTTTTATCCTTGGGCTAACCATTTATCCTAAGTCTTTATTTAATTAAAAGGAATATTTCCTCCCCTTTTGATTAAATAAAAAGCCCCCACTTTCCTCTTATCCTAAGTTGCACAAATAAAACATTATTCCTATTTTATAAAAAGGGAAAAAGCACTTTTTGTCTCACATGAGGCTCAAAAGTCAACACTTCACTCTCATTGGAGGATGTTTGTGCACATGGATTGCTTCTCTTTCAACCTCCACCGCTGATTAAGACTTTTTGCCTCTTAATCTCCATGGTCCATTTCTCCTCATTTCTTATAAAAGGAGAGCTCTCTCCTTCATTTACATATCCTTGTTTTATGCTATTGTTATGCTGCAGGTTTTGGAGCTCTCTTTGAAGACACTCAAGCTTTGAAGCCTTGACATTCTTAGTTGCATTTCATAATAGTTTTGCTTTCATAGTTGCATTCATGGCATTCTTAGTGTAGATTTCCTTTTATGCAATCTCACATAGTCTAAATAGGAAGGATTTGTAATCCATTGTTATTTCCTTTCATAGATTAGTTGCATTGTACTTCCATTTTCATAGCATAGCTTGCACATTTGCATCTTCATCCTAGTTGCATTTGCATTTCATTTCCATTTAGATTCTTGAAGACATTGGCATTGTTGCTCTTGTCTTCATTGTGAATCTCTCATTGTATGGTTGACTAGCAAGGTCACTTTCTTGTAGCTCTAGCTGAGAGCAAAACTCATAGTCCCTTGCAACTCCATGCATAGAGAGCTATGAGCCGCTTTGTGAGGCCTCATTCTTGAGCAACCTTGCAAGTAATGGTTCATAGAAGTGCATATTTTAGTGTGTACATTTCTGGCGCCCACCGTGGGGCAGAGTAGATTAGCTTTGTCTCTTTTAATTCTGCATTTTTCATCATTTTCGGATTAACTTTCGGAAAAATTTGCGTCTCTGGTTTTCTGTCTCAGATTATCGCGCGACACTTCTCAGAAATATCGCGCGATATACTTCCTGTCTTGGCGCGATACTTTGCTCGGAAAAAGTATCGCACGCATATAGCGAAGTCTATCGCCTGGCATCGGGCGAAGTATCGCCTGGCATCGTGCGAAGTATCGCTCGATTGGGGAAGTATCGCCCGACTATAGGAAACTGTGTCGCGCGATACTGTTGGAGACTGAGAAACATCGCCTGGTCTGGCAGAGACTTGCGCTTTCAGTTTTTTTGTCCGAATTCGACTATTTTAGCTTGCTGTTTTGTTTTACTTTATTTAATTAGGTCTAACCTGCTTTTTTTTTTAGCTTAAATCCATTAGATTATTGCATATTTACATTTGGATTTTGATTTTGCTAACATTGTGGGCCTAACAAGTTGTGTTTGTAGGTGCTCTCCTTTGCTTAAAAATTGCTAAAAACGCATGTCAAAGAGGGCTACTAACAGTTTTTGCAGGGCTGCCCAAGCATAAAAACAAATTTTTTTTTTTCATTTCTTGCTTGTTGTTGTTTTCCTTTCATTTGTGGCATTTACTAATTGTATTAGGAATCTTAATACCTTGTGAAAGGGATTTTGAGGTGGTAGGAGAAGTATGCTCTTCACCTTTAGGTGAATCAGAAAATCTTGACCCATCTTAAGGTTTTGGAAGCAAAGGGGTAATTGATTTCTTTGTTTGGTGTGTTTGGAAAAAATTCTTGAGATAGGGGAGTATGCTCTTCACCCTTGTGGTGAATCAAAAACCTTGAACCTCAAGTTTTGATCCATTTTGTTTAGTTTAGGAATCCTTTAGAGGGCCTGCTCTTGAGCAATCAAGAGGAACGACTCAAGTGGGGACAACCTTGTCATCATTCTCCTTGGTGGCAAGTGATTCCAACTCACTATAATCTCAAGGCTATCAAGGACACCAAAAACCTTGATAGACATAACACTTGTCTTCGTTTGATGTGAGTAGCTCATGGGATTGCGACCATGAGGAAAACATTTAACAAGAATGCTTAAGGTACTCTTGAGGCCGCGAGGTCCTAGTCCTTTATGAGGAGCAAGAGGGGTGTTGTGAACGGAAATCCTTATTAAGAACCATTAGATAGAAGCCACCCTCTTTTAGCCGCTTATCTTCTTAGTGCAAGGATTGATCCAAGTGGTTTACCCGGATCACCTTAAGATACTCACCATATGTGTCCCTTTGGTTGTGTCATTTTGACATTTCCATGACAAAGCCAATATCTCTTGTGGGCAACCACTTGGTGTGAGGCAAGGGGGCATCAAGTTGTGGGCTAAGTTGGTAAGTATTGAGCCTTGTCTTGTAGGTAGTAATTGCTTGA
Organism: Chamaecyparis obtusa; assembly: GCA_027943335.1. Lineage (NCBI taxonomy): Eukaryota > Viridiplantae > Streptophyta > Pinopsida > Cupressales > Cupressaceae > Chamaecyparis > Chamaecyparis obtusa. The sequence continues at coordinate 129,426 of BSBK01009657.1, forward strand.
ATTGTCTTCGATTGTGTGATACCAGTGTAAACGTTCTCAACATACAAACAATCGGTAGCATTCATAGGGTGCTTTTTCAATTTTGATATCACAAGTGTTTGTCTTGGCAAGGTTGCTTTTGCCCTTGCTTTAAGTGCTTGAAGACATGTTTGATCCTTTACTGTTTGCAAACCTGTCCAAATGCTGTTAAATTTGTGACTAAAACCAAAAACATCAACCCTCAGACTGAAAATTTTGACCAAACAGACCCAAAAACGCAAATTTCACACAATTCTGGTCAAAAGTTGAAAAATTCTGCAACAGTATCGCGCCCTGTAAGGCGAAGTATCGTGCGATACTTCGCATCTGCTATAAATATCGCCCTCTTTGGAGATAAATATCGTGCGATAGTTCGCCCCTGACGGACTATCGCCCTGCTTGCCTGGATTATATCGCCCGCTATTGTTAAGAAGTATCGCCTGCCATAGGGCGAAGTATCGCACGGGTATAGTTTTATCGCCCCGGTAGCCTGGAGTATATCGCCTGGTTCATTTTTGTCGTGCTTAAATTTTGGTCAGTTTCAGTTGCTGTCAATTAGGCCAGGTCTTAGAACAGGCTTCTCACCCTGACGTTTGAGATCTGTCTTGACTCCAAATCTCTGGTTCTTAGTTCTCCGGGATAGCATCATTTGATTTACAAAGTCACTTTGGAATAATTGTCAAGTTAGAAAGCCATTCTTGGTGCCAAGGTTCATCTTTAAAATTGTTAGCTACATTCTGGGAAAATTTTAGTTCTCTTATTGTCCAAATCGCTTTCATTTTCAATTATCTTTTGGTCTAGTCCAACCTCCTGATTCAAAAGTGCAAGGGTAGTCACCCTTTGATTTGAAGCACCTCTTTGACAGTGTTGGTAAAGCCCCCCTTTCTTTTTTTTCTTTCTTTGGACAATAGAGGATTTCGATTATCCTAGTTTGGTGTTGACACTTTGAAAGGTCACCTTATCATTGAGAATATCTCTCTTTCATGTCAGTTACGACAAGGTACCAAGTTAATCAAGGGAAGCGACCCCCTGTGGCCTTTAGCCAGTTACCACCTATCAAGACCCGTCGACAACCTAAGGGAAAAGGACCCCTTTTTGACCAATCTCCTAAGAGTGAATCTGAGGTTTGTTTTAATCCGGGAGCTAACCCTAGTGAAGTGAGCACCTCTTTCATACCACTTTCATCAAGTATGGACATGAGTTACACTTTCACCCGACAACAAAGAGAAGCCATGAATCAAACTCTCGAGGATATCTTTCAACGACACAAAGGAGAGTATGGTGGTTCCTCTCATGCCAGTCCACCCGGGTCACCTCCTAACAACGCGAGGTATTTTGATGCTCATCAACGAGCTGAAAGATAGCATAAGTCAGCCCACTCAGATTCAGGGTCACAACACGAAGACCAGAACAACGAATCTGGTGATCACCATATCAACGCAGCTAATGCAATAAGGCATTCAAGACAAACCTCCCCACTTAAGGACACTTCTCGATATGCAAATACAAGATTAAGAAGCATTGAGAGAGAGAAGCAAGCCTACTTAGATGAACAGGCTGCAAAAAAGGAAAAATTCTGACAACTAGAGGAAGAGGAACGTGCATTGTTGGATATACAGAAAAGAGTCGCCCAAGAAGAAGATAGACTCTATGCACAACAACTCCAAAGTCGATCTAACAGGAGGGGAGCCAATAGTGGGACCAACTCGCCCCCATCTACCCCTTCCCCTCGCCCTCGAAGAAGATCAAAGACACCCTCACGATCCCCAAGTCCCAGAGGAAGAAGGACTTCAAGATATGACCATCATAGGAGACAATCGTCTCATAGACATTCAAAGCAACCCTCCCAACGAGCACATCATGGCTCACAACATGGAGGCAGTTATGCTAAATCTGATCATATGGACTTCATGACTATGCAACAAGAACCATCCTTTCAAGCCTATGTGGAGCAATACGTGGAACAAAACAAAGACCAATTTTTGGAAAGTCTTATCAACAAAGGCGCTAAAGTTCCATATAACTTTGATATTCACCAAAAAATCAAGAAACAGAATCCTTCAACTGATGAGTTAATCTTACAAATGCAAAAGGATATAGACAGAATGAAGGCTCCCAAGAGTACATTTCATTTGGACTCCATATGTCCTAACCCCATTGACAAAAGTGTGGTGATGGTAGAATTCCCTAAGAAAGTTGAATTCCCAACATACGACAAATATGATGGCACGGGTGACCCTCATGACCATGTTCGACAATTCTACATAATGAGCTTTTCCTTTCACCACGAAGACTCCTACTTGCTGAGATTATTCCCAAGGAGTTTAAAAGGTCAAGCCATGGAGTGGTTCACCAACCTTTCCCCTCCAGTAAGGACATTTAGAGAACTTGTCCAAAGATTTGTGCAACATTTTGCTTACAATTTATCTAGGTCGGTCACCATGCTTGATTTGTGTAAACTTAAGCAAAATCAAGGGGAATCTTTTGTCACCTTTTTGCAACGATGGAGGCGATTGTGTTCGAAATACCCAAGGACAATCCCTGAAGAAGAAAGAATTGATATCATTGTGAACAATCTAATACCAGAACTCAAGTATGAAGTCAAGAAGATTCCATTTAATTCTTTTGATACTATGGTAGAGGTGGCATGTCGCATTGAGGATGTCCTAAAAGAACAAGGAATTTTGGCTAAACCAACAAATAACAACAATAGCCAAAATAACAATACTAATGGTAACAAGGACAAAAAGAACTCTTATTGGAACAAAAACAAGCAAGTCGTCAACGACGAAGTTGTTGATTCATCTCAGGTCAAAAATGAAGGAGTTCTTAATCTCTCTCATGCAGTTCAAGCTATGAAGTTGCAAACATCATCAACGCAACAAGACAAACCTCAGTATCAAAAGAGATCTAAAACGGAGAAAAGACAATTCACTAAATTGGGAGAATCCTATGCAGATGTTTTTAAGACACTAGTTGCTCATAATCTGGCACACCCACAGGATCCTACAAAACATCGAATACCAGATCCTTTACCTCATTGGTGGGATGCTAAGGCTTTTTGCGTTTTCCATAATGGGATTGGACACGACATAGAAAATTGTTTCAAACTCAAGCATCTTGTCCAAGACCTTATTGAGAAAGGACAATTACAAGTGGATGGGTTAACTACTAATGCAGACCATAAAGCCTTTAAAGAGCCCTTGCCTAAATATGAAAAAGGAGAGAATTCTAGTAAGAATGGCAAGGCGGCTATTAACTATACATACACACACGCTGATAATGTGATTAACATGCTTGAAGTGGCTGACGATAATATCAACATGGTGAGAAAGAAAGATCCTTATGGACATAATGTGGACTCAATTCCTATGACTAATGAAAGACCCGCTGTGGTGATAAGAGGTCCTCACACACAAGGAATGCCCCGGTCCCTCAATGTTGTCACTAGGGGTCAGGCTCAAGCACCCATTATCATCAAAGGTCCTAGCACTAGCAAGTCTAAACAACCCATGTCCAAAGGTGCTCCTTCAAAACCTGTCGTTGGTCCTGATTCCAATTACAACCTTATTGACCAACTACAACGTACACCCGCTCAGATATCCATTTTTGAGCTTTTAGAATTATCTCCTAAGCACAAGCGCGTCCTCGAGGATGCCTTGCGAACAGCCAATGTCCCTAATAACTTAGATATCGACCAATTCCAAAACATGGTCAACCATTTGGCTAGCCCTCATTTCCTCACCTTCTCAGAAGAAGATGACAAATCCATTAGTCACCCACATAATTTGGCCTTACACATCGAGGTCATGATTCATAAAACCCGTGTTAGGCGTGTACTGATAGATGGGGGTGCGGGGCTCAATATTTGTACTCTGAGTTTGCTGCTAGCTCTAGGGTATTCTGAGAACGTCATTGACACAAAGAAAAGAATCACAATCAAAGCATATGATGAAGCAGAAAGAAGTTCTAAGGGATTGGCTGTTTTGCCTATTCGTATTGGTCCTGTAGAAAGAGACATATTATTCCAAATTGTTGATGTTGGACCTCTCGCCTACAACATTTTGCTAGGTAGGCCATGGATTCATGAAATGCAGGCAGTCCCATCGACATATCACCAGTGTGTTAAGTTCCCCCATAACGGTGTAGAAATTTGCATCCCGGGAGACAGTGCTCTATCAGTTAATAACATTTCTGCGGGATCACATGTACCTTTGAATAGAGAAGCTGACAATCCTAGTAGTTCACTTGAACAATGCAAGCAGAAATTCAAGACCATGGACCTTGGGATGGGAGATTATAAGATTGATTCTTTTACAAAAATGCCAATCTCTCCTAGGTCTTATGGGAGACCCTCCCCAAATGTGAAGCCTTCATCATCAGCAATGACGTTATTTGGGAAATTTATTGAGTCTTCGGTCCCCATTCAGGAAGAGAAAGAGGAAGTTGCTGTAAGGAACTGGATATATCACGAAGAGAAATACAAACATAATGAGAATTTTGCTCCTTCACCTGAAACTTATGGGAAAGGATATACACTGGTTAAAAATATGGGATATCCGGGATTTGGTCCCCTTAGTCATAGGCTGGATGCTAAAGCTGAGCCTCTTGATCATGCTCTTTTCGGACGCAAAAATAAGTCCACGGTCGGCTTAGGGTTTGAGAATAAGAAGAAGAAAGGTATCCATGTCCCAGCTGCAACGGACAGTGATAGTGATGCAGATTATACACCCGATCTCTCCAACCAACAAGATGTGTCTGATGATTGGGTACCCTCAACGAATCTCCTTTGGGGAGATTCCACAGATTTGATGCTTAATGGTCCTACTATCCCAGCTGCGACGGATAGTGATTGTGTGACTTCTAGATCGACAAAGGAAAGTGTTACTGTCCTAGCTGCGACGGATAGTACCAATACTAGCACTAGAGAAGGGGAAACCCTCCCTAACCTTGAGGCTTCTACATCACGAGGCCTAAATAATGACTCAGAGACAGACTCCCATGAATATGAATGGGATTCGCTTTCAGATGCAACAATTGATCTAGATGTGGATATTATCCACGCCTATAGTACCCAACCCGATGCAACTAACGATCCTAGTGTCAGACTAGAGGGTTGCCCTCCTCAAATCGCCTTAGTAGACGACGCTTCGTTTGATAGGATGAGCCCCAATTCAGGTATCTTAGGAGAAGACTTGATGAGCTCCGATTATATGGTCACCAGAGATGACACCTTTCACATTCACAACATCGAACCTACCATTGACTTGCCCCTTGTTCACTTTGACCTGATTGACTGGCCCCAGCGCCACCATGAGCCCACATTCCTCACATTTCGCAACGATTACGAAATTGCTTGCTATTTGAATGCTCTCGAACCCGTGGCTTCTTCCACCAGTGAACCAACAACCAGCATGACGGAGCCTGATATTAAGTACCTCAGTCTCAAAATAAAAGAGAAAAAGAAAAATAGGTCTGATGGCGAAAACCACGTTGTGGCGGTCTCAGAACCAAAAATAGTAAAAAGAAATGACGCATCCAAAGGTGAAAACCTCTTTGAGGCACCTAAGGATGGGGTACTTAATAACTTGTCGAGTTATTTCCAGGATAGATCATCAATATTGATTGAACCAACAAAGCCGGTCAATCTAAACACAGAAGAAAATCCTCAGATAGTCCATCTTGCTCAGTCTTTATCAGAGGAAGAGACCAAGGCATATGTACAGTTTTTACAGAAAAAGAAAATTAATTTTGCATGGACCTACTCAGACATGCCAGGGCTTGACACAAATCTCATAATGCATCACTTATCTATAGCTCCAGGAGTCAAACCAGTCAAGCAGAGATTAAGAAAAATGCATCCACATATAGCTCTACTTGTCAAAGGAGAATTAGAAAAGCTTTTGAAAGCTGGATTTATTAGAGCCATCGATTACGCAGAATGGATCTCAAACATAGTACCGGTCTCCAAACATGATGGGTCCATTCGTGTCTGCACAGATTTTAGAGATCTAAACAAAGCATGCCCAAAGGATGACTTTCCACTTCCAAACATTGACATGATAGTGGACATGACGGCGGGCTATGACATATATTCCCTAATGGATGGTTTCTCGGGGTATAATCAAATCAAAATAGCTCCTGAAGACCAAGAGAAAACAGCCTTTACATGCGCATGGGGAACCTATTGTTGGAACGTCATGCCATTTGGGTTAAAGAATGCAGGAGCAACCTACCAAAGAGCTATGACAACTATCTTTCATGATATGATGCACAAAAACATGGAAGATTATGTGGATGATACCCTGGCAAAATCAAGAAAAAGGGACACACACCTCAATGATCTGGAAGTAATTCTAGATCGTATGGAACAATTTCAACTCAAATTGAATCCAAAGAAGTGCACATTTGGCGTCACCTCAGGCAAACTTTTAGGATTCATAATATCAGCAAAAGGTATCGAGGTTGATCCCGAAAAAGTCCAAGCAATCCTAGATATGCCACCTCCTCGAAATATCAGCCAAATGAGAAGTCTTCAAGGACGTCTTCAATCAATTAGGAGGTTTATTTCTCAGCTTGCAGATAGAGCGCAACCCTTCAACAAGACATTGCATAAGGGTGCTTCTTGTGTTTGGAACGAAGATTGTCAAAAGAGCCTAGATCAGATCAAACAATACTTGGCTAATCCTCCGATCTTAATGCCTCCTATTCCAGGGAAACCATTGATCCTATATATCTCAGCTACAGACACTTCCCTGGGGGCATTATTGGCTCAAACAGATGATACTGGGAAAGAACGGGCCATCTACTATATCAGCCGTACTCTAGTCTCTTATGAGATCAATTACAATAATATTGAGAAGTCTTGTCTCGCGGTGGTGTTTGCTTCTCAAAAGTTGCGCCACTACATGCTTGCTCATACCATACACTTGGTTGCCAAAATTGATCCCCTTAAATATTTGCTTGGTAAGGCTGCCCTGACGGGTAGGCTTGCTAAATGGATGATGGTCCTCACTGAATTTGACATAGAGTACGTTGAAAGGAAGGCAATAAAAGGGCAAGCTATTGCTGACCAATTAGCTGATTTTCCAATCCAGGATAGTATGCCAGTCCAAGTGGAATTCCCAGATGAACACATCTTATATACCACTACTCGCACTTGGACAATGTTCTTTGATGGCTCCCGCATGCAAAATGGATCAGGTGCTGGAGTGTTATTTGTTTCTCCACATGGGTACAACATTCCAAAGTCTTATAAACTATTATTCCCATGTACCAATAATATTGCAGAATATGAAGCTTTAACTAATGGCTTGAAAATGGCTATAGAATGGAATATCACAGAATTACATGTCTTTGGGGATTCTCAGCTAATCATCAACCAAGTCAATGAGGAGTATCAAACCAAGGATGACAAATTGATACCCTATAAAAAGATGGTTGATTCTTTGAAACACTATTTCACCTTTGTGACGTTTCAACAAATCCCTAGGATAGAGAACAAAGCTGCAGACGCCATGGCCACATTAGCTTCACTTCTTCAGTTGGAGACACATGAATCCAGATTTGAATTCCTGGTGGAAGAGTTACACCATCCCATCTTTGACTCGTCTGAAAGCCGTGTCATTTGTGCTATTATCACACACGAGTCCTCCCGATATGGTGCTATCTATTCATATCTTCGTAATGGCATCATCCCTGACACATTCACCCGCTCCGAACGCCGAAACCTCATCCGTAACGCCTCTCGCCACACCCTCATCTCTAGTGACTTATATAGAAGGGGTTTAGATGGGACACTCCTTAGGTGCTTGGAAAAGGAGGAATCCAACCAAGCGTTAGCTGACATCCACGAGGGCATTTGTGGTGGGCATTCTAATGGTCTTGCCATGGCCCGAAGGTTGCTTAGGGCGGGATATTATTGGCCCACAATGCAGATAGACGCAGTCACCTTTGCTAAGTCATGTGAAAAATGTCAGAAACACGGCAACCTGATTCATGCTCCGGGTAGGGAGCTGATCCCTTCTATTTCTCATTGGCCATTTCAGCGCTGGGCCTTTGATCTGGTTGGGCAAATTCACCCCAACTCATCAGGTGGACACAAGTTCATTATTACTGCCACTGACTACTTCACAAAATGGGTGGAGGCCGTACCACTTTCTGTTGCTTCAGGAAGGACCATTTCTTTGTTCATCTTGAATCATATCATTTGCCGATTTGGAGTGCCTTCTGAGATCATTACTGACAATGGAGGTCAATTTAAGAATAAAGACCTAAAGCACCTATGCAAAAAGTTTAAAATCAAGCAACATTGGTCCTCCATATATTTCCCACAAGGAAACGGACAGGCAGAAGCTTCTAACAAAACCATTCTTAAGATTCTTCATAGAACAGTACACAAGAATGGTAGGGATTGGCACTTACAAATCAATCCAGCACTATGGGCTTACCGAACAAGTATTCGCACACCTACAGGAGCCACTCCTTTCTCTCTCACCTATGGCGCTGAAGCAATATTACCTTTAGAAGTCGAGATACCATCCCTCAGAGTCTCACTCAAAGGTTTGATTACAGATGAGGATTACCGTGCCATGAGGTTGCAGGAACTAGAACTTCTAGATGAGAAGCGTAAGGCTTCCTTTGATCATATGAGAGCGTATCAGAAGCGTATGTCCAAGGCATTCAACAAGAAGGTTCGCCCTAGAGAATTTCAAATAGGTGATCTTGTTTTACGAGAAAACCCTAAGAACCAGCAAAACAGAGAGCAAAAGGGCAAGTTTGAACCTAACTGGCTTGGACCATATGTCATCACAGCTGCTTTTGGTACTGGTGCGTATTTACTGTCAGATCCTGATGGAGAATAGCTCCCTGATCCCATCAACATTGTGCACCTTAAGAAGTTCTATCCTTGATGCCCGTTCTGTCTGGGGGCACCTTTTGTATATATCTTATTGGTCCTGAAAAAATACCAAAAAAAAAAAATTAATATATGATGCTGAAAAAATCCTAAAAAGCATAAAAAGTCCTGAAAAAAACTACAAAAAAATAAAAAAAAATTCAAAAATTCAAAAAAATAGAAAAAGTGCCTTGGTGAAAACCTAGCAATAGGCGCCTTGGTAGCAAAAATACAAAAAAATCAAAAAAAATGAAAAAATGAAAAAAGATTCCAAGTGGTGAAAACCTGGAAACAGGCGCTACTTGAGGCCTTTGCACCCCTATTTGTTAGCATGCGTCCTCGACACTTAACCACTTTCCATCATGCCTTGACCTTATTTGGCTTAGTCTGGAATTGGTCTTTGTCTTTGTCTAGGGGGCATAACTGTTAGCATTGGTCCTTTAGGTGTGTTTGTCTCTTGGGGCATTTCACAAACAGGTGTTTTTCAACACCACCCCAAACAGTGTTTTTCAACACTACCCTTGCGTCGAGTGTTTCTTAACATTTATTAGATGTCTTACCCAACAGTCTCGCATGATGCGATATTTCCCATTTGCAGATAAGATACTCAGAATTTGACTCTATGACCAACACATACGCACTTAAACAATCAACTCAATGATGATATGATGACTTTATTTTTCTTTGTGTGCTGTCTATGAGGATTTCTTTGATGAGTGATCTCTCCCTGAGAAGTTTTCGATGATGCATAGCTAGAAGACTGAGGGAATGAGAACATGTTTTCTTTCTTTATCTGCTTGTGGGTATATTTTGTTGATCCTAACTGTCATGAGCATTTATGCTGGTCCTACTTGACACTATGGATTGACAAGGGATTATCCTTGACTGTTTTGCGAGTGCATGCTTTTAGCTATCCTGACTTTCATATGTCTTGATACAAGCATAATCTCGCCATATCAAACTTAGGTAATCTTACTGCATTAGTCATCTTGACCTATATGTCTTTGATGCTTAGGTAAGATTTCCACATTTCTATCTGATAAAGATCATATTCATATCCACATAGTAATGCTAGTGTGCATTGTATGATCTTACGACGCTACCAATAACGCTCGATGATGATAATTAGATGTCTATAAGCGTTGTGACCTTGCAAGTCAACCACTTTCATAGTAGCTTGCATTTTTTAGGGTCATGTTAGTCTAGTCTTGCATCTTGCACATGGAGAGAGCTCTCCTTTTCATCCTACATGGACCTGTTAGTCAACTGCGCTCACTTTCTCTCCTTCTTGATCATGTCTTTTGCTCCTTGTCTTTTTCATCTCGAACCTGTTCCTGTTCATCACAAGGGGTTAATCACATCATCATATCTATATCAAAAACTATCATTTTCAAGAAACATAAGTCCACATCATACATATGAGAACTAAACATACAACTATGAGAGAGAACATACATAAGCACATACATAAGCATTTTGAGCAAAATGACAAGACAATACACATAAACTGATACATCCATCACAAGTGAGACAAATACACATGATACATCGAACATCCAGTAATCTCATAAATCAATAAATGTCATGATATACAATATGAGATCCCAAAATCTGGATCAAAAGTCTCAAAATATGTCCAAACAACCTAAGACCTAACCCTAAGACTCGCTACCACCCTCGTGAGGAGCTCGTGGTGGTGGAGGAGGCATAGCTCTCCTATCAAATGCCACGTCTGATACCCCTGCCCGCTGAGAGTATGATGGTGCTCTCTCACCCTCTGGGACGGCCTGCAGATATAACCCGTGATAGTAAGCAGCCCTCGCTGACTCCCGTCGGAGCTCCAGTGCCTCGGTCTGTGCCATCGCCTCACGGCGTGCTATCTCTGCTCTGAGATCAGCTATCTGCTGATCCCGCTCTGCCCTCAGATCCAGGAGCTGCTGATCTCTCACAGCTATGGTGGTCCGCAGCTGCTGTATCTCGGCCTCCCGAGCCTGTATCTGGGCTCTCAGGTCCTCTCCCCCCGCAGGCTGCTCCTGCTGTACCTCTGCCTGCCGGCGAGCTGGTCTCGCCTCCTCCTCAGGAGTGGCTGATCTCTGTCCCCGTGACCGTTTCCGGCCACCTGATCCCGACCCCTCTCCTCTCTCCATCCTCCTCCCTCTCCCCCTCCCGCCGTCTCCTCCATCTCCTCCCTCCTCTCCTCCGCCCCCTCCGTCCCCTCCGTCCCCTCCCTCTCCTCCCTCTCCTCCCGGCGCTGGCACCTGAGCATCTGGTACTGTAAATCGAGGGAATGGTACCCTCCGCCGCTCTGCTCTGTAGGCTCCATCAGCCCCTGCGTCTGCCACATCTGGGAAATAATCCCAAGGCTCGCTCCTGATAGCTGCCGTCTCTACGACAGCCTGCTGATAATCCAGCATGGGTAGCCACCCATGACCCTCCTCGTCTCTGGCCCTGGCATATGTGGTAGTCTCTGTCGAGACTCGCTGCTGCCTCCCGAACTGCCGCCATACCCGAGTGATGCAGAATCTCTCTACAATCTCTGCATATCGACCTACCAGTGGCCGACTGCACAGCATATAGCTCAGCTCCTCTGCAGCATCCCCCCAAACCTCAACCTCCCTGTATGGCCTCCATGTGAATGAGGCTATCTCATCCAGAATCCGCCGATAGTAGGTCACATCCCCTGAATGGGCATGTGATATAAACCCGATGTACCTGTAAATGAATGGGTACCTCCTCTCCCTCGGCTGAACCCTGGGGCGCACCACAGCAATGTGCTCCCATGCCCATACCTGCGCCAGGATGGCACCACATGCCCATGTCCGACCGTCCCTGTAGACGATCTCGTGCAGCTCATGATACATCTCTGCCAAGATCGCAGGCCCCCATGCCATCCGTCGAGGCCTGCCTACCAAGTCTACCAGTAGTCTGCCCCATCCGAGCGGGAATCCCTTCTGACTGCGACCAGTCATCAGGATCTGTGAAATAATCGATGCCACAATACATGGCACCGGATAGTCTCGGCCGAAGTCATCAAGCAGTCGCTCCCAGCTGACATGCCTGTCTAGGATGGTCACATCCTGAAACATCTCCTGAATCAATCGACGCCCCTCAGTGACGTCCTGATCATAGTATACCTGTGACAAAAAACAAATCATGTTAGTTTTCATCACATGGAAACATTACATTTATGATTATATCTCAAAACATGATTATACTTACAGGCTCTCCGTGGCATGGAACTCGGAGGATCCTATAGACATCCTCCAGTGTGATGGATGCCTCGCTTGTAGGAAGGTGGAAGGTGTTGTGCTCGCTGTGCCATCTCTCGGCCAGCGCAGTCAACAACCCATGGTCTGCTCGGATGTAGGGGTACCTCAACAGATACCGGAATCCCATAGCCCTGATATCGGCATTGCCCGGATCATCCAGATCTCGGACACACCGCAACCCAGTCACCTTCGGCGCTCTGATGATGAGCGCCGGAAAAACCTCCTGCAAGCCAAAACCAAACCCGTTGTTAGTACATATCATGATGGATGTCCAAAAAAACTCAGTATAAAACATCTTAAAAACGTAACATTGTCTAGACCCATGTCATTTTTGCTCAAAAATGCATTAAATATCAAAATTTTCAACTGGGCGATATTCTTTTTTGGAGAAGTATCGTGCGATACTTCTCCCTATAGTAGGGCGATAAACCTTATGTCGAGCGATACTTCACCCGCTATCGCGCGATTTTTCGCCCAGTATCGTGCGATACTGATGCCCAAAGCGTGCGATACTTTTGGGGCACGCGAAGTATCGCGCGATACTTCTCCCCAAAGCGCGCGATACTTCTAAAGTATCGCGCGATATTTCGCACAACCAAAAATTTTGAAATTTAAAATTTGAAAAAAACGTGCTAAAAAAGCTATTAAATGCTAAAAATGGCCAAAAAGCTCGAGTTTTTCGAAAACATACCGGGGCAGGATAGTGTGGTGGCCGGTTATGCAACCGGGCGCGCTCGAATCGATGCCTGTGAACGGGAACTCCTGCTTGCTGAGCCATTTTCTCTCTCTAAAGCTCTGAAATTCTCAAATCACTAAAAGACAAATGATTTTTGAAAATGACATTTTGACCCCTTTTATAGCATTTTGACTTTTTGACTTAATTTTCAAAACACCTCGAAATTGCGCGAAAATTGCACCCCTAGCTAATTTCGACGTCCTGGACCCATTTTCGGACTCGAAATCGAAATCTGAGGTCATCTTCATAGTCAAAATCGCGTTTCAAATTCTTTCCCCCCTTCTGCGCAGTTGGCTGATCTTTTGAGGCCTAATCTTTTAATCTTTGCTGGGGCATCGTCATTCCTTCCTTTTCATGTCTCTCAATTTTCTAGTCTTTCATTCGCCTATCTCTTTTCTTCTAGCTCATCGCTGGGGCACGTTTCATTGCCTAATGGTTAACCTCTTGACCTTTACATTTGATTATGACTTCTTTCTGATTTGATCAAATCCTTATCAATTTGCTGTTTCTCCTCTACTTGATTTCGATTTCGACTCCGAGGGGGCAGTATTTGTGGGATTCTCATCCCTGATTTCCTTGATTTTCCTGATTCAGACATCTTTTGTGAGCTTTTGCTCAAAACTTGAGATTCTTATCTCCCATTTTTTAGACATTGATTATTGCCTAGCAGCGACGGTAATAGTTTTGTCTAAAGCTCGATTTGCACCTAGCAGCGACGGTGTTGGTCTAAGCTTTTGTTTATATTTGTCCAGATGTGATCGACCTCATATCTAAGTTGTTTTGTGATCCCAGATCGATCTCACATTGCAACTTCATTCTTTGACTACATGTGTTCCCAAATCGATCACACATTAGTCAAAGAGGGGCAAATGTATGCACCAAAAAATGGTCGCCTAGACTTTGGGCCCCATTTATTCAATTTATCAATCCTGAATCATTTTGATCATTTATCAATATTTTCAACATTATCAATCTCTTGATCAAATCTTAATTTCGATCATATATTGGATTTTTATCCTTGGGCTAACCATTTATCCTAAGTCTTTATTTAATTAAAAGGAATATTTCCTCCCCTTTTGATTAAATAAAAAGCCCCCACTTTCCTCTTATCCTAAGTTGCACAAATAAAACATTATTCCTATTTTATAAAAAGGGAAAAAGCACTTTTTGTCTCACATGAGGCTCAAAAGTCAACACTTCACTCTCATTGGAGGATGTTTGTGCACATGGATTGCTCCTCTTTCAACCTCCACCGCTGATTAAGACTTTTTGCCTCTTAATCTCCATGGTCCATTTCTCCTCATTTCTTATAAAAGGAGAGCTCTCTCCTTCATTTACATATCCTTGTTTTATGCTATTGTTATGCTGCAGGTTTTGGAGCTCTCTTTGAAGACACTCAAGCTTTGAAGCCTTGACATTCTTAGTTGCATTTCATAATAGTTTTGCTTTCATAGTTGCATTCATGGCATTCTTAGTGTAGATTTCCTTTTATGCAATCTCACATAGTCTAAATAGGAAGGATTTGTAATCCATTGTTATTTCCTTTCATAGATTAGTTGCATTGTACTTCCATTTTCATAGCATAGCTTGCACATTTGCATCTTCATCCTAGTTGCATTTGCATTTCATTTCCATTTAGATTCTTGGAGACATTGGCATTGTTGCTCTTGTCTTCATTGTGAATCTCTCATTGTATGGTTGACTAGCAAGGTCACTTTCTTGTAGCTCTAGCTGAGAGCAAAACTCATAGTCCCTTGCAACTCCATGCATAGAGAGCTATGAGCCGCTTTGTGAGGCCTCATTCTTGAGCAACCTTGCAAGTAATGGTTCATAGAAGTGCATATTTTAGTGTGTACACCTGTAACTACGTGTGCATTCTCAACAGTTCCTATTAAATGCATGGAAGAACTATGAACTTGCGATTTGGCATTAACTGTCTCTCATTGCAAGGTCACACCATCTTTTTCTAACTACACCATAAACTTGCAAAGATGCACATGTCTTCCACCTGTTTCTTTTTCATGATCCTATGCTATTTCTCTTTCCTCATCATCCTGATCACAATATTACGAGATCATTCCATCTATCATCTTTGGGCTCGCCATATAGTTCATCCTCCTGTGATCGACCTCAGCACGTGGAAGCATCTCACCATCCCGCACTTATTATCTTCCTTGTAACTTCTTTCACGGGATCACAAAAGCCATCAGATTTCATCATTGTTTAACTATCTTCACTCACTCTCTTATGCCATGTGTCAAGTTATGATTCATTGATACTAATGCGGGTCCCACCTGGAAATGCATGTTATGAGCCCACAAAACTTGTCAAGTCATTTTCTAAGTCAGCCCTTCCAAGTTCAAGTTGCCTCTGCGCATGAGCTTTGTCAAAAGGCCAGGTGCCCTTGGAAACTCAATATTGGTGCATTGATAAATCAAAAGAAAATTTTGGCACACCCCCCAACCAATGTGGGATAAATCCCCCAAAGGCCCTCTCAACATTTTATGCGCCCAACTCAGTTTGGAGACTTTAAAACCTTTCTGCCCCATTCATTTGTAGTCCCTATTGATCCATGACATTAAAATGATGATCACATTTTCTTAAAATCTTTTGAAAACTATTCCACAAATCCATTTTACACACGTCCAGAATATTGAATGCCAAAATAGAGCTTCTCCAACTAATTTCTCAAAGGGATTCCACAATTTTGTAACATGGTAATCTCAAGAAATTGAGACTACCAATAGTGCTTCCTTCTAGGGATGTATACCTCTTGCACACATAGAAAGATCTCATATCTCTTAGTAAAGAAGAACAAAACACCTTCCTTTGAGCTTATTCTTCTACAAGCAAAAAAAATCAGACTAAATTTAGGCTGAAAAATAATTCCATATTTAAAACTGCCCATGTCTTTCCAATCACACCTCTTATAATAGTCATACACAAACAAGTATGCATCATTGTTTGTCTCATCACTAGGTCGAAAGGAAATGCAACCTTCATAAAGTAATGCATCAAGATATAACATACAATGAATATTATGTATTACCACATAATCATTCAACTGGAAATAAGTTAAACTTTCTAATTTATCTTTGTGCGCACTATCAGCTTCACAAGCAGGTAGATCATCTATAACATTTGGTTTATCATTTATCTCTTCATACAAAGGGTTAGAAAGAAAATGAAATTCCCCATTATAAACATTATAACAAAGAAATGGTTGGTCCATATCTACATCTTCATCAAATAAAATATTAGGAACTTCACTAAAAACACCATCCATTTCAATGCTATAATCATCTTCATCAAGAGAAGAAGAAACTAAATCTGAACTGATATAATATTCAAAATTGCATCTTTCATAACAAGAATAATTCATATCATGAACATCATTCTCATTAGTGAAGATATCATACTTATCTTTCCACTATTGATCCTCTTACTTCTCAACCACACATGTTGGTTCATATTCATTTGAAACAATAGAATGCTAAGAAGAAAAATGATCTACTGTATGGAGAATTACAATTGATGGGACAACAATATCACAAAAACTTACAACATTAATTTCAGGAACACACACCTTAATCAATTCCTCATACAGATTGTCTTGAACATTTTCATGTGGAGGCAATACCTTACGCATTGAGCTTGATAAGATTGATGAGGCATTTACCTCTGACCCTCTAGTGACCCACTACTATAAGGAAAGTGGTATCTAGAGTTTCATGGAGCGCATGAAAGGGGGGCATGATGAGAAATTATCCAAACAATTGGTTTCTGCCTGGAACAAGAAAGGTCTTTGTTGGAGGTATTTACTTCCAAATCAATTAGGAAGTTATCACTAAGGTGACTGGGCTCTCTGTGGATGGCAAAAAATACAAAAAAGCCAGCAGGACGCCAGACCCTACCAGCCTCAAACAATTCTTCAGGGATGGGGAGGTACCTGTCAAGAAGTCTGGCAGTTTTAATCGTGAGGTGCTTCCAAATTTTTGGCCCAAGGTGTGCCTTATTGTGATGAAATAATTCACCCTCGAAGGTAAATTTACTATGTTCTAATACTACAATTTACCATTTCTAAATCATATTAGGAACACGGATCTCATTTCCATTCCTTTTTACCTTCTACACTCTATTGAAAGTAATATTCTGGATATTAAGGAAAACCCTGAGAAGCCTATCCCTATTCTCCACTAGGGGCTTCTTCTCTATTTGTATAAATTACATAAGGCCATTTTCCCCCCACCCCATCCTCCCCTTGTTATCCAAGATGTCACCCAGGATGGGTCTCCTATGAAAACTGACAACCCTAGTCACTCTACCTCCCACTCCATCTAGGAAATTTAGGAAATAGACCTTATCCCTAAAGATGGTAAAAGCCACAAGGGATGCATGAGGAACCCTTTTAAAAGGGATGAGGAGCTTGAGGAATCCCATGTTTCTGAGTCTTTAGAGGCTAGGGTTTTGAAGGAGGTTGACAATACCCTTGAACTCTTAGAGTTGGACAAAGAGATTTATGGCCTTAAATAGGACATACAAGATATCAGGAACCACATCAAGGATTCTAACAGGTTTTCCCTCAAGATCATGCGTGCATCGGTTGTGACTCTTTGCACTATGTAGGAAAAGTTGGCTGGTGGTGCTCTGGTGGTGGATGAAGACAACAAAGACCTTTTTCTATTCTTACAGGAAGAGTGGGCCACATCCCCGATGTCTAAGCATCTAGGGAGGAGATCTTAACTGTTGTTGTTCATGAGGTTTCTATTTTTGGCTGGGCATGCTTGCCCTAGTTTCTCTATGTTTTTTTCTTGGTTTAATAGTACTACTACTTTAACTATTTACTAGTCTAGCCCTGCGTGGCACGATACTGATAGTATGTTTATTTTTATTTGCTTAAGATACTATGGTGTGATATTTTTGAACAGAACTATCTTGTTTGTTTTTGATAGAGGTAGATTAGGTGTTAGTATTTCTGTTGACTTACTGCTTAGGAACTGCTACCAACTAGTGCTATTAATAAGTTGTTAATGTGCTTCTAGTCCTTGTACCTTGGGCCATCACCCTCTTGCTGCTTTTTTCTATCAAAAAACATTTTCATGTGGAAAAAGCATAGGATGAAACATATCCTCTTCAATATTTGAACCAACTATATATGCACTCTTCTAACTCAATATCATTATCAACAAAAAATGATGGCACTTCATTATTTAAATCTTCATCATCAAATTCATCTAATTCATACAAAGATGAATCAACATCATCTGAACTCTATAGATTATCATTGCCTTTATCTAATGAATAAATTTCTTCTTCCTTTTCTTCAACATTAGACTATAAACAACTTCTTCCTGTAGCCTCTTTACTAGAAAAACTAGTAAACATATTATATGGTGTGAAACCCAAATTCATATCCATCTTTGTAATATCATTATTATAAAAAAATTCACTAGCCATTTCATCATTAATGTGAGGAACAACTATTGATTGCAGCAAGCACTCTTCACTCACATTCAGATTTAGAACACATACAAAAACATGATTGTATGATCAATAGAGACATCAACACTTTGATAATGAGTATTATTTCTTGATTCACACTTTTCTTCAACATTATATGTGTTGTGACAAGGAATCCAAGACAATTGAAAACCTCTCATAATTCCATATTTTAAATTATTCTCAATGTCCATTCCTGTCATAAAAGCCTGACGCAAAGTCTTAGGCTCTTTATCTCTCAACAAGAAGATAATCTCTGCACCAAAAGCACCCAAATAAATCACTAAGCATAATTTATCATTTGGCCTATAGTTTCTTGGAATATCATCTAATGTCTTTGTCTAATGGAACTAGTTCATCTTCTTCAATCTCAATCTCCATCAATCTTCTCAACACATCACTTGCATTTATTCTTTCAACAAATTGATCCATGAAAGTTGCACTTAATTCTTCCCAAAAAGAAATATGACCTATTGGTAAGAAAGAAAACCAATCCCTGACATATTCCTTTTATCTTTATTTGAGCATTAAGTATTGTCATTAGTATCAAACGAGTTTAGTCGGTAATCTAAGTTACTTAGTTGGTAAAAGTTGGAATAATGAGTTAAACAAGCCAGTCGGTTGAACTTACAAAGTCTTCACACCGAGAAGTTACAAGGTAGAGCACCAAGCTATCAGCATACAGGTTTAATCGAGCATGTTTACCAAGTGTTAGGATTTACTGACCACTGAGCTAGTGAACATCGAGCATCAATTTAATCACCAAACAGTGAATGCAATGTTTACTGAGTTATTTAGGAAACAACATAGTAATCAACAATGACACACATCTCTATGAAAATGGTTTACACAAATATATAAACAATTTAACAAGATTGAGACACATTTATTATGGATGTAATCATTAATTTTGTGATGATTCCTATGTAACAGTTAGATCTAGGTTATTTTTGTACACCGTAGATCTTAGGTTTTCTAAGATGTTGTAAACCTAATTAGGTCAAAGAAGTTTGATATATAATTGTAATAGATGTCATTTTGACATATGCATGATAAGGAGATCATGAAGCAGTAGCCACACACAATACATTAGAGATTAGACAAGGGTTTACATGACATAGAAGTTATTCAGAGATTGTATCAGTTTATCAGAAAAATTCAAGGCTATTGAGAAGGACATAGAGTTTTACTCATTACATTGAGGTGATATTTGATTATTATTTCATAGATCTAATTTAGACAAGCATAAGTTTTCATTTAAAGATATTCTACTGTTATCAATTTAACCATTGTAGCAGGATTGTAAATCTCTTGATAGAGTAGACTTAACATTTTTTTTGCAAATCTCCTAACCAAGTGCACACTTATTTGGTGTTTCTCAAATCCTTTAACAAGGTAGATCTAATCCATCTTATGTTACTCCTAACAGGGTAAGATCATCAGAATTGATCAACAATTGTAGCCTTAATCGACATACTTTATTTACTGTAGTAGTGAAGAATTTGTGGGTGTCATCCCCACTACAGTTTTTACCTTCTAACAAGGGTTTCTATGTAACCAAAATACTTGAGTCATGAGTTAACATTTTCATGAATGTTCTATTATTTTGTTTACATGCATTTTACATTAGCAAGTTATTTGGATGTGTGTTACAAATAATGTAGATTGTTATTTGCTGATAAGTATTAAAAGTTTTTTAGGGTACTGATTCACCCCTCCCCTCTCAATACTATATTTTTCCTATCCCAACAATTCCTTCAAATTTTAAACAAATAGCTTCATGAAAACATCCTCATGAAATATCTCATAATCACCCATTAGATCAACAAATTCCCCGAAATGCTTACTTGTTGAATTTGATCGTCTCCCATCAAACTTTGGTAAATGCTTCCTAATCTCACTAGGAATTTTATTAGGGAAAACATGAATGCCATTAAAGCATAATGACACATATATTTTCATAGAGAAGATAATATAAAAATAAGACATGGTTTGTACACTTTGTAAACTCGTGTTTGATACTCAGGTAAGTGCACCAATATGGTGTGCAAAAAAGGGGGTATAAGTAGCCACTTTTTTGGGTAAACTTGAACTTCAAAGAGAAATTGGAGGGTCTTGCACTCAAAATTATGAGATGTGTAAAGAACAATAATTTTATTACTTTGACTCTAGTTTCTAAAATACAATTTTTTTTTAAAAAAATGGATAAGATTAAGAGGGTCAAACCCTCTGCACATGAAAAATTGTTCCTGATTTTTTTAGAAAAACATAACATAGTTGTTTTCATGCGCTCAACCAAAGATATAGTTAGATTTAGTATTTTTAAAAACCATTTGGTAGGATGGTAGGTAAGAGTGATCTCTAGAAGTTGTGTATTTTTTTCATAATTTTTTGTTGAGTACTTTTTTAAAATAATTTTTTGAAGTGACTACATCCTGAAAATTTGGTACCTGTTCTTGTGCTTGGCCTAACTTGCATCAAAATAATTGAAAATACAATTTTTTAAAAGTGTACAGGTTCAAGTGTAAAACAATAATATGCTTTTTTTTTTCAATTGGTCAAGTAGATCAAAAGTTATTAGAAAAATGGTAGACATATGTCTGTGAGGCTTGTCAAGACACTAGTATAGAAAATTAAATTTCAATTTGTTAATGTTGTCAAAAAATTGAAAAACCTATATGGTTAGAAAGATGAGAGACATGTGAGATTATGGTGGTAATTTTAGAGATACCCACTTGATCAATTGTAAACTCGATGAGGATGAAATAGAGAATTCATGTTAGAAGATGAAAAAATGTGTAAAGGGACTAAAATGAAGGGAAGTGGGATTTCAAGCCTTAGGGTCATTTACCAACCCTTTTCCAATCCTAAAATGCGTACGGGTTTTGGTGCCCATTATAACATGCTTAGGTTTTGAAAAGGAAAAAGTACATTTTAAGTATTTCATAATGCATACACATTCTAGAGATGTAAAGGCATGCCTCTTCTCTTTTCCTCTCTCTCTTTCTCTCATCTTCCTTCCCTTATCAACTTCTCTACCTATTATGAGCCATAGCTCTCTCTCTCTCTCTCTCTCTCTCTCTCTCTCTCTTCTTGGGTTCCTATTTTACAAAACCCATACAAGTTATGGAAAAGTAGAGTTGAACCTATAATTTTCCATAACCCATACCAGTTATATGAGGAAAATGTTCTCTCTCTCTCTCTCTCTCTCTCTCTCTCTCTCTCTCTCTCTCTCTCTTTTTGGGTTCCTATTTTGCAGAACCCATATGGGTTATGGAAAAGTAGAGTTGAACCTATAATTTTCCATAACCCGTACTAGTTATATGAGGAAAATGTTAACATTGGTTTTTGGTTTCCATAACCTGTACAGTTTATAAGGAAATATATATTATATTCCCAACAACCTAGAAACTCTTACTGCAAGTGGCTTGGAGGTCCCATTGCACTATTTGGCATCAGTTTCTGGGACAGTAACAATCATATTTGCATTTTTTTTGTCAAATTTTATTTGAAATGATTGATTTTTTTTTACATGACCTTGTTATGGAGGCCTATAGTTACACATCTCAATTTTGGGAGATTCCCCTTCATTTTAATTTTGTATCCCTATCTAGATTTATGTCAAAAGTTGTAGTGTTTCTTAATTGAAATGAGCAACATTGGTTATCTTTCAATCTATTTATCGTGAGATCAAATCATCTACTCCATTAGCTTTAATTGGTCAGGTAAATTCTAGTGACAATCCTGTTTCACCTAGGGAGTTCCTCGAATGTTCACGAGCACACTAAACCAAAGTGTCCCTAAGGGTCACTAAGCAACATTGGTAAAATTAGGTATTTCACACTTTTCACCAACTTGTTCTAAAATAATTTCTTAAAAAAATACACTTCCTAATACCCTTTTGGTATTTTCAACATATCCAAAAACCAGATACTGTTCTTTTGGACCAACACATAGGACCCATACCTTGCAATTCTCAAATTAAGCCAAATGAGCCCAAATTTACAAAGGAACTATATCAAATACATATGATGGGAACCCCAAAACCTTGGAAAATATTGAGTTATGATTCCAAACCAAGGAATTTATGGGTTTTAATGGATACCATGCTCTCATGTTCTCCCAACTCATATACCTTCACTTTTAGGCCTTAAACCCTCATAACTAGGGTTTCAACAATAAATGGGAAATTCCTCTTAATTCCACAATTGGAAAATTCTCTTCCTTAGTGAAATAGAGGATTTAAAAGTGTACCTTTGTGTGTGTGAATTTTGTACTTAGCTGTAGACACAACACTTCAGTAAAACATTAGAGGTTAGCTAAAATAAGAATCGTGCAGTGAAATGGAAACTAATCTAACCAGGCGATTTACTGCCTTCTAGTAGGTGCAAGTATGATATTCTCAGATTGGACCGAGATCAGTGACCTTGACAACACCTAAATGAAGGATTTGAATGCAGAATCTAGATATGAGATGAATGCAAATTAATCTATTTTTTTAAATTTTCTATGCAATAAGATGAGATAAATTGATATGAATCTATTCTAAATGAGAAACTGATATAACATGTAATTAATCTAACAATGATATGCTAAATGACATGAATGCTCAAAAACAATGAAAATCTCACAACAACTTTGATTCGAAAAGATTGAT
>BSBK01009657.1:157500-172500 GCA_027943335.1 Chamaecyparis obtusa
CCATAAGAGACTATTAGATGGCTCAGATTATAGGTCAGGGACCTAAAGGTTTGCAGTTCATGGTGGGAGGAGAGATATTTAGAGGTAGATAGACAGTGCATTGAGCTTCGTGCAGAGGTGCAAAGATTACAGGTAGAGGTGATTCATCAGACCGCACGGGCATCTTACTATGTGTCCACATATTACACTGTTGTTCCTGCTGCACAGAGAGTCCTTACGTACTCTCAGTATATGTTGGCATTAGAGGGAGCCAGAGCACCTAGAGCAGAGGCAGTACTAGATGCATCACCTCCACCTCCACTAGATGCAGAGGATCAGGCTGACAGCTGATCTGTCTATTTGTTCTGATATTTTTGATCTCTTGATGTTGATACCATTCTGACTTTCATGGCTCATATGAGCTCATTCTTTTTTATACTGTGCCAGTAGTGCACCCCTGACTAGTTCAAGATTTTCTGATATATATATGAGATCGATATTTTGGTTATGACTTCATTTGTACTTGTCATGTTTTTGAGTTATGATGATATCATGTGATGCTTATGCTATGAGTAGTGTAGAATGTATGTATGGATATATGCAATGCAATGATTTCTTTCATATGTATGGATGTAATGCAAATGTATTTTGATTATGAAAAGATGTATGTATGATTTATTCTTATGCACATGGATGTATTGTAATGCAACAGATGGTTATGATATGAAATGTAAATGCAATGATACACATGATATGTTTTGCAAGAATTGATGAAGAGAAGTACTTAGTCTTATGTCAAAAGGATGTTTAACCCAGGAGGATAACTGCTTGCGATTCCATGAAGAGACCTTCAAGTTAAGTGTTAGCTCTTGTGAGATTTGAAGAGGTGATAGAAGAATCATTTAAGCATTGAAGTTTATGTAGCCATTTGTGAGATCATGCAAACATGCAAAATGCAAAAAAACATGTAAAATAAAATGCAATCTAAGACCTAGGACCTAGTCACTGATCATGTGTCGGTCGATTTCATCATTGAATTTTTAGGTAACTGGATAAATCAATACAATGCCCACTAGTTATGAAACCATAGACATATGAATATCGATTTGTATATGAAAGGATCAATACAACATCCACTGGTTAGGAAACCATGGACATATGAATGTTGATTTTGTTTTCGGAATGTCGGATAAGATATAAGCACCAAGGCACAAACGCCAGGATGACCTGAATATCATGTCCATTTTGATATGGCAATTTGTATAAGCATAAAAACATAGATGTCATGATGACTAGAATATGCCTTGCATTACAAACACATCAAGCAGTCAAGAGATCATTCTAAATCCAATGGGAATTACTCGTAGTGACCCTTTATTGTTCACATCCTTGGGTAAGATCGCATTTCACCATAGGAGAACTCACTCACTCAAAAAGATAATAGTGAGATCAAACTTCCTTGAATTTTCCAGGTATCAATGGTCGAGGTATGCATGGCCATCCAATTCGAGATAGAGGCTCTTACAATCGGACACCATTTCAATCCAGAATTTCCAAAGTTGTTAGATTTTCACATACAAATAGAAGACAAAGAAAATATTATGCCCCCAATCATCACTCTCTAAATCCTGTAAAGGACATCATCGAAGAGCTCGAGGGAACATAATATGAAAAAATCTCAATGTGAATCAGTAAGCATGGAAGGAGATAAAAGCATGTAAAAAGCATAGATTGTTTTCAGTTTGTGTTTGATGTTTGATTGCATTGTTGTAGATGCAAAATCCTTTCTGGAGACGAGATAGACTGACTAACTCAAATGAAGCTTCAAAGGACTCTAACTGGATATGATATGGCTAAGATTCATTGGAGACCATAGTATATGACATTGATTGCCCCCAAGTTTGAACATTGATAGAATACACACACTTTACCTGATTGGTGTACAGACTGACTTATTGAAAATAGGAATGTGGGAACAAACCAAGAGATATGTACAAACTAAAGAAAGATTGAAAGCTGGGAAAGACCAAGATTGCAATGATAGATGGAGCATTTTGAAACAAGTGGCACCCATGTGCCGGGTTTTCACCATCTTGGCAGAGATTCTATTTTTGCTACCAAGGTGCCTATTTCCAAGTTTTCACCAAGGCACTTTTTCTTTTTCTCATTTTTTTGTATTTTTCATTTTTTCAATTTTTTTGTACTTTTGATATTTTTTACTTTTTTTGTGAATCATCAAGGCACCTATTGCTAGGTTTTCACTAAGATGTTCATTTTTTCAGGACTTTTTCCAATTTTAAAGATTTTTTCAAGACATTTTAGCATAGACTGAATGCCTTAGGCATAGAATTTCTTTAGATGTAGAATGTTGATTGGTTCTCGGAGTTGTTCTCCTTCAATCATTGAGAGTTGATAGGCACCAGAGCCAAAAGTAGCAGTGATTACAAAGGGACCCAGCCAGTTGGGTTCAAACTTCCCTTTGCATTCTCGATGTGATTGATTTTTAGGATTCTCTCTCAAGACTAGATCGCCAACCTGAAATTCTCTGTGTCTGACTTCCTTGTTGTAACCTCTAGACATTCTTTTTTGATACACTCTGAGATGATCATACGCTCCTTGACTGCGCTCATCTAGTAGTTCAAGTTCTTGCAACCTAGACACTCTGTAGTCATCATCAGTTACTAGACCATGCATTCTGATTCTTAGTGATGGGATTTCAACCTCAATAGGTAGTACTGCTTCAGACCCATAAACTAAAGTGAAAGGTGTAGCCCTAGTAGGTGTTCTGATACTTGTTCTGGAGGCCCAGAGAGCTGGATTGATCATGAGATGCCAGTCTCTTCCAATTTTATTAACTATACGATGCAAGATTTTTAATAGATTCTTGTTTGAAGCCTCTGCTTGTCCATTCCCTTGAGGATAGTAGATAGATGACCAATGTTGTGTAATCTTGAATTTAGCACATAAATCGTCTAGATCTTTGTTCTTGAATTGTCCACCATTATCTATGATTATGGAATGAGGTATCCCATATCTGCATATGATATAGTTCAAGATGAACATAGATATTTATTTTCTAGTTGCTTGAGTCAAAGGGATTGCTTCTACCCATTTTGTAAAATAATATGTAGCTGTGATTATATGGGTATGTCCATTAGAAGAATGAGGATGTATAGATCCTATAAGATCAAATGCCCATTGGTGAAAAGGCCATTGTGTAGTAAAGGGAATTAGATCTCTCCCTGGAGCATGAATTAAGTTGCCATGCACTTGGCATTTTTGACAGTTCTTAGCAAACTTGATAGACTCTTTGTCCATTTCAGGCCAATAGTACAGAGCCCTAATAAGTTTTTGAGCTAGTGTTAAACCGTTTGAGTGTGACGCACATATACCCTCATGGAATTCCTCTAACACATATTGAGACTCTTCCCATTATAAAAATCTAAGTAGTGTACCATCTAGACCTCATTTGTACAGATCGTGACCAATGATGACATATCAGGAGGCATTAGGGATAAGGTATCTCTTTTCATGGTGGTTGAAGGTATCGGGAATGATTTGGTCTTGGAGATAGGAGAATAGATTTTTGTAGCAGGATGAATCATGACCAATAATAGTGCAAATCATGTGCGTTTCAGGGGAATCATATGCAGGATAAGGTAGTGCTTCCACCAGGAACTTGTAGCATAGCTCATGTTCAGGATCCTGTAATAGAGTAGACATCATTTTCATTGCATCGGTAGCCTTATTCACTATTCTAGGTAGTTGCTCAAATGTGATAGAGATGAAATATTTCTTGAGATCATCTACCATTCTCTTGTATGGAATGATCTTTTCATCTTTAGTTTGGTACACATCATTGACTTGATGGATTACAAGTTGTGAGTCTCCATGAATGTGTAATTCTGTTACTCTCCACTTAATTACTAGTTTCATGCCATTAAGAAGGGCTTCATATTCTACAATATTATTTGTGCAAGGGAAATTTAATTTGAATTCTTTAGGTATGGAGTATCCTTAAGGAGTTATAAATAATATGCCTACTCCTGATCCATTCTGTGTATAGGAGCCATCAAAGAATAACTGCCATTCTTTAGAAGAAAGAGTCATGATAGAGGAATTTGGAAATTCCATTTGCATTGGTGTATCATCAATCATAGGTGCATCTGCCAATTGATCAGCAATAACTTGGTTTTTAATGGCTTTTCTTTCAACATATTCAATGTCAAATTCACTTAAGAGCATGACCCATTTAGCTAATCTACCTGTGAGGGAAGCTATGCTTAGTAGGTACTTTAGTGGATCAATCTTAGCTACCAAATGTGTGGTATGCACCAACATGTAATGTCTCAGTTTCTATGATGCAAAGATCATAGCTAGACAAGCCTTCTCAATCATAGAATAATTCTTTTCATATGCCACCAATGTCCTACTAATATAGTATATAGCTCTTTCCTTTTTGTTCTCATCATGTTGTGCAAGAAATGCCCCCAGTGATGTATCTGTAGCGGAGACATATAAGATCAAAGGCTTCCCTTGAATGGGAGGCATAAAGATAGGAGGGTTTGATAGATACTTCTTGATATGGTTAAAGTTGTTCTCACATTCTTCATTCCATGCAAATGTCACACCTTTATGTAATGTTTTTGTAAAAGGTTGTGATATGTCTGCCAATTGAGATATGAAGCATCTGATAGATTGAACTCTTCCTTGCAATGTCCTCATTTGACTAATGTTCTTGGGAGGTTGCATCTCCATGACAGCTTTAACTTTAGTTGGATCTACTTGAATTCCTTTATTTGAAACTATGTATCCTAAGAGCTTTCCAAAAGTGACACCAAAAGCACACTTCTTAGGATTTAGGCTAAGACTAAATTTTTCCATTATGTCTAGTATCTTTCTCAAGTCATTTAGATGTTCATCTCTAATAATAGATTTTTCTAAAGTATCATCAACATAATCCTCCATAGTCCTATGCATCATGTCATGAAAAATAGATGTCATGGCTCTCTGATCTGTAACACCAACATTCTTAAGCCCAAATGGCATGACAGTCCAACAGAAGGTGCCCCATGCACATGTGAAAGTAGTTTTCTCTTGATCCTCTGGAGCAATTTTTATTTGATTATATCTAGAAAAACCATCCATTAAAGAATACATCTCAAAGCCTGCAGTCATGTCCACTATCATATCAATGTTGGAAAATCATCCTTAGGGCATGCTCTACTTACATCTCTAAAGTCTATGCACACTCTGATTGATTTATCTAGTTTTGAAACAGGTGCAATATTAGAGATCCATTCTGCATAATCAATAACTCAGACGAATCCGACTTTCAGTAGTTTCTCTAATTCAGCTTTTACCAAGAGTGCAACATGAGGATACATCTTTCTTAATTTTTTTTTAACTGGTTTTACTCTAGGAGCTATAGATAAATGGTGCATTATAAGATCAGGATCCAACCCTGGCATATCAGAATATTTCCATGCAAAGTTGATCTTCTTCTCTGTGAGGAAGGTTGTAAATTTTTGCTTCTCTTCTTCTGATAAAGATTGTGCTACATGGATCAACTGTGGTTCCTCTGCTGTTCCCAAGTTGATGGATTGAGTGGGCTCAATTAGAACTGGAGATCTGTCTTGTAAATGACTCAGAAGGACATCAAATATCTCATCCTTAGGCACCTCAGAGAGGTTTTCACCTTCAGATACATCTTTTATTTTTACTTTTTTAGGTTCTGAGATTGCCACAAAGTGGTTTTCACCCTCAGAACTCCTTTTCTTTTTATTCTTATTCTTATTTCTTTGACTAAGATACTTGATGTCTGACTTTATCATGCTAACACTTAGTTCACTGATGGAAGTCCTCATAGGCTCAACTACATTGAGGTAGCAAGAAAGGGCATAGTCATTCGAGAAGGTATAAATACCATGGCTCGGGTTTGTGGAGGTTTGATCAAGAAGTTCAAGATGTTGTATAGTCAAAGTGGTGAAAGATTTGGAAAGAGTGTTTATGGATATGGATCTGTCATCATCAGTCCTAACATGATGCTCAAGTTCAAAGGTGGTATTACAAATTAAGACATTCAATTCATGAATAGGCTCAATGTCATTGTGATAATCCACTTCAACCATCAGTGGATCAGACTCGATAAGTTCATTATTTCACTCTAGACTTACATTGGGTTTAGGTGCATATTGGTGAATAACATCAACATGTTTCTCTGTAATAAGCTCATCTTCTTCTGGAATGGCTCCCCATTCATAGTCATTAGATTCTTCATCTATGCCTCTAGGAAATCTAAGAACATGAGTAAAGTCAGGATGAATACCCTAAGAGGGGTTACCCTCAGATTCTAATTTGAATTCATACTCATGGGAATCTATCTCAGAATAACTACCACCTTCCTCTTTTTGATTGCCTTCGAGATTAGCTGGTTCTTGTGTTGCAACTATCTCTTGCTCTATAGTAGGTTCTTGTGTTTCTACTACATTAATTCTTTTTATTGGATCATCTTCAGCATCAAGGAGGTCTATGATTTCTTTAGGCAAATGCTCATAAGGAATGAGCTCATCAGTGGTGTTTGAATCATCACTATCAGATTGTTTAGTTATTTCCTCCTTTAGTTGATTTGCTACGGAAGGCTCAATTTGTTCTAGAACATGTGGGGAGTTCTTGCTAAGATAGAAAGGCTTATTTGTGTATCTTAGACCTGTCGTATTCTTGTTGGCTCAACCACAATGTTCAAGAGGTGATAGAAGACCCTTACCATGGAATCCTAGAGGTCCTTTTCTTGTATATCCCATTTTAGCTATTAGTTTATCCCCTGGGCCATATGACTTAGAAGGAACTTTTGATACTTTAGAGTCACCAGCTTGAACAACTTGGGATTTAGGTTCATCTTTGTAGAGCCATGCAAGCACAGCTTCATCTTCTTCAAATTCTTGCTTAGGTACTTTCTCTGCAACAAATTTTCCTTTATATGCCTCAAGAGGTTCCTTAGATTCTGGTTTGAACTATTTTAGAGCTTGCCCATAAGACTTAGGCGAGATAGGGAGAGATTTCAAAGACAAAACTGGCTCTATAGTATATTCTCCCATACTATTTTCTTTGATATTGACCTCTTTTGCAATGTCTTCCATCTTAGATGTGGATGCTACATCTATTTTCTTAGTGGAAGATTCTCTATTATTAGGAACAAGTTTATTTGCATTTTCCTTCAATGCATTGCAAGTTGTTGACACATTAGCTGGAATGGTTACCTCTACTCCGTCACAAGGAAATTTCAAGCATTGATGGTATGTGGAAGGAATCGCTTTCATTTCATGTATCCAGGGTCTCCCTAGAAGGATTTTGTAGGCCAAAGGTATATCAAGAACTTGACATATAGTATCTCTGATGACAGGACCTGTTATGATAGGCAAGACAATTGTTCCCTTGGAGGATCTTTCTTCTTCATCATATGCTTTGATAGTTATTTTCTTTCTAGGATCAATGGCTATTTTTGAAAATCCCAATTGTGTGATCAAGCTGTAAGAACAAATATTTAGGCCAGCACCCCCATCTATCAACTCACGTTTGACACGATGGTTTTGGATCAAGACTTCTATATGTAAGGGTTGGTTATGTGGATGACTCAAGGAGTTATCATTGTCCTCTAAAAAGGAGATATACTATGGAGATGTAAGATGACCAACCATAGCTTGGAATCTGTCTAAATCAAGGTTATTAGGAACCTTGGATCCAAGCAGAGCTTTGTCTAGAATGGCTCTATGAGCTAGAGATATCTGAAGCAACTCAAACATGGAGATTTTAGCATTTGCGTGCTGGAGTTGTTGGACAATACTGTATGAAGTAGGCCTCGTGTCCTTAGGATTTGAAGATTTAGATCTTGCCCTCTGTTTAGAAGTGGAAGACAAATTGAAAGGTACCTTTGGGACATTTGATTGATCTGGGATTTGTCCTTGTAGGTGTGCCTGAGCTTGTGATCGAGTAACTACGTTAGATGATTGATTTTCTCTATCTCTTCATACAATTGTGATGACATTGCAATGCTCCAATAGGTTTGGTTCAACCATATTGATAACAATATTATTTCTAGGATAGGCATAATTGACCTTAGCACCCACATTAGGCTGAGAAGATGAATCTCCTTGGCTATGCTTTGGAAATGGTTCGGTGAATGCTGTGTGATCATTATTGCTTTTAGGATTATCAATCTTGTCTTGAATGGTATGCTTCAACAAGCAGTTATTAGTTTTGTGACCTTTACCCTGATGGAAATCACAGGATTTATTCTCTCTCCAGCATTTTGGCTTAGGGTCAGGATTAGATTGTCAGATCTTAGGCAAAGAGATGATGTTATTAGCCAGTAGAGTTCTCATGGCTGATTCCAAAGATTCTCCAAGAGGAGTGAACTTTCATTTATTATTAGTGGACCAAGATTTGTATTCTGGCTTCTTTTGAGATGGTTCAGACACCTTTTGTTTTGAAGCTTTGATGGCTTGGGTACCAATGGTTAGATTGAAACTAGCTACCTTAGATGGGGCATGGAGATTATCAACAACACCATTTGTGACGACGCCCTTATTCTTGTTCCAATTTTTGTTCTTATCCTTAGAACTAGATTCATACTTGTCCTTTTGAATTTTGTTGGGCTGTCAGATCTCCCTAGCAGCTCCTGATTGATTAATTTCTCGGACTGTGTCAAAACCCCGGTGTGCTTGGATTGGAGTTCGCCCTCTTGAGATCACAAAAGTTGTAGTAAGACCATTACTACAAACCCTAGTGAGGCCAAATTTTCATTTTCTAGGAATATGTGCATTATTGCAAAACTTTTTGGAACATACACTGTTAGCACTCCTAGGGATTAGCACTTTCAATCACATGGTTGTTCATGCGCAAGGTTGCTTTGTCCCCTGTTCATTGTTTTCAGACGTGCTTGAAATCACTTGCTTGCTATTTTGTGTGCCTATTTATCTATCTGGTTACTAAGAATGAATCAATCTGGTACAATCTTCAAATCTGGATAGACAATTTTGTGAATAATTTGATACTAAAAACCTGAAAATTGCAAAATCGGATGTTAAACACCTTTTTGGAGTCAAAAGTCATCTCATAAGGTTAGAAAGTTGTACGAGTGTTGGAAATTGTCGTTTCATGACCCCCTTATTATCGTACGAGTTTTGCTGCCAATCAATTCAAAAAAATCAAAAACTCTGCTATCAACTATCGTGTGAGTTTTGCAATAGTCGTACGAGTTTGTCAATTGTCATTTCATATCCTACCCACTGTTGTACGAACTTGCAGAAAGTCATTTGAGAAATTTTGAAAAATTGCCAGAAAGTTGTCAGAATTGCCAGATACCCAGCTTTTCAGCCTATTTCTAGAGTCTGTCAAGAAAATCACTATGTCAGGAACAGAGTAGAAACTAGAATGAATCCAATCATTTTCCTAAAGTGGCCTTTTGAATCTGATTCAGTCTTCTGTTTAATCAATTTGAATCTTTTTCATCTTGTGTCAAAACCTTGTCATAACTATCAATCTTCAATCCATCTTCAAAATGGCTAAGTGTTGTGAACTCGTGTCCGCTATCTTTTGGGCATCTACCCATACATCCAGGGCATAGTATCCTTCATTTACATCCAATCTTATCCTCAATCAACCAAACTTTGACAAGGTTGCGTCATTTGATCTTCTTGAATCAGATCTTTCTTCAGTTGTCTTCATCGTATTCTTTTGCTTCACCCAAGGTTAAAGGTGGAAACTAGAGCTTCCTCTCATAAGAAATCAGGGGAAACATCTCATATCTTACCTTCGACTCATATCCAGGGTCCAACTCTTGAACAACTCTACAATTCTGGTCTTTACGAAGACGACGGTCTTGGCAACTTTCAATTAAAAACTGGTTACATACCCCCTCCATCAACTCACAGAGGTAATCAACAAACTCCTCCTTGATCTATCCCAGACAGTCCTAAAACTCCTAACATGTCTCAAGCAGGGACAAACCATGGCTCTCAAAGAGCTCAATCTCAACATGGTATGGATCAAGAACCTACACCTGCTAAAATTGCTCAATATCAAAACGATGATAACTTCAAAAGAATGATGAAACATTTCTTGAAAGAAGATAGAGAAACATACTTTCTAGAGTTAGCTCATCAAGGAGCTAAAATTCCTCCCAACTTTAATGTGGAAGATATCATTACACATGAGGAAGAAAATCCTATTTCAGCTATGATGAAACAAATGCATGCCATGTAAGTAAAACTTAACAAAATGGAAAACAAGGGCTCCCAAGTGGTATTGGCCATGGAACACAAGGGCTCCCAGGTATTTGGAGGAAATTAGAGACTAGGCATCCCTATGTGACTAGTCAAATTGTGAATGGGATTGAAGTGTAGTGAGGTTGTATGCAAGGAAATGACCAAAATAGTGATAGTTTATGAGTATTAGGATCAAGAGGGACCCTTTGGAAGCATTTTTTTTATGCCCAAAAATTTACCAATAAAAATGCAACAATTTTTTTTAAAAAGTAAGATGTTAGAGAGTAACGTTCATAGGTAAAGTATATATCGGCTACGGCTAAGCCGACCACAACCTAGGGTTAAGTTTTCAGAGCATTAATATTAAGGAGTAACAATATAACAATGTGGGTCTAGCGGATTCGAAATCATAGTCATCGTTGTGAAAATTCAAGTTTGGTTAAGATGGGCCCTAGTGCATACAATTTCATTTTAAAACTTTCGTATAGGATGAGTCCAAAGATACCCAAGTGCTTCTATTTATCCCTTAGTTCCGATAGGATAGGTTATAAGGTAGGAACCCATACGATGACTTAAAAAGAGGTGCAGATTTTGTCCTAAGATTTCCTTTACCAAACAAACTTTGTCAAAATAGTTCTAATTCTACTAATACCTACTCCACAATGTTTAACCTTCTAATCCCTCGTAATCTAGGGCATGGATTACTTATCAATTCATTCTAATTAAACAATAACCCAAATTGAATATGTATACTTAGGTTATAACTTTCAAGTAGGGTTGTCCAACTAAAAAGGTAATTCATTCTACAATTATAGCTCATGAGATGATCTCCATTAATAATCGAGTTTTATTCCGACAACAAACTAATAGTGTTAACTAGGACAAGGTGTTATCTACTCATAATAGATGTACTAGTTATACTACCATCTTCACGACATACTAAACACCTTCTAATAGAATGATTTAATTGAGACAAATCAATATATGAGACCATATCCTATGAGCCTAATAAAAAATTGACAATTTTAAATAAACCCCAAATAATTAATATTGATGACCCTATTAAACTAATTAACCATTGAATAAAATAAACTATTAGTTTAACAAGATGATTTATTACTAGTTAAGTTTAAACACATTATCAATAAAACTATTAATTAAATAAATAGATTCATTACTAATTAAATCTAAACATGTTAACAAAAATTCTTTAATTACTAATTGATTTATCTATTGAATAGATGTTTTAAGCAAAAACAAAATAATAATTAAAAATAAAAATCAAACTTCGAAAAGTAACCTATTCTACTCACCTATTAACCTACTAATCCTAACTTACTAATTCTAACTTACTAACTTTAACCCACTAACCCATCACCTCACTATTCCCCATGGCCCACTTGCCAAGTGGGTGGGGTGACATGACCAATTCAAATGTGAGCAAGTGGTTGTGAAAACCCAAGAGGGATATGAGTGCAAAATGAGTTGTCATAAGACTTGGGGCCCACCAATAAGGGTTCCCATTTCATTTGCATGAAACATTTCACATGGAGGAGGTAGGTGGCATGTCAAGGGTAATAACTTATACCAGTAGCAAGTTTTATGGACATGGTACGTAGGGGAAGTTAAGAGGAAGGTGGCACGTTTGAGGTGACAGGGAATTTGGGGCCCTTCAATAATACAAAGTTAGCCCAAATAAGAAATTTCGCATGGTAAGGAGGAAAAAGGTAGATGAGACATGACATCAGCAAGTAAAGCTATGTCATCAGCAAGTACAAGCCATGATAAGAGGAAGGGTGCGTTGGAAGAGGATGTAATTAGCACAAGGTCTTGGGTGTGGGGCCATGCTAAATGTAGGTGGTAACGTGGTCCCCTCTCCATCATGCAACAAGGTATTAAATATTTTAATATGGTTAGCTTTTGAATGAGATTTCTCATTTCCTGCGCCATCTAAGTGAAATGTGTGGGGTCCACAAGCAAATCAACTAAAAGGTAAATTATGTTTTGACATTGTTTAATAATTCTTTTATTTTAAATGGGAGTTAGCTATTAATAACAAAACTATATTAGGGGATTATTTACTAACCCTTATTAGGAAAAAGATCTAGGGAGAGAATATTCTTTATGGTAAAAGAGAATAACTCTTCCCTCATACATTTTCCAGAGAGCATTTTGCTCTTAAAATCTCGAAAATGTTATTGTTATTGTTTTGCCTCTTCTACTAACATTTTGTTTTCTTTGTTTGGTTATTGAAGAAGTCAATAGAATGTCTTTTATCTAAAATTAGTGTATTACACTAAGGGGATTATAAATTGAACATTAGTAATAGGTGATTATTACATTAGTATTCTAACTTGTTTAATTAACCATTGTTATCATGTTTATTTTTCCCTCTCAAGAATTTGAGGTTGCAATGTTGATTTTAAGGTAGAGTGTTGATCCTCTTGAGGTAGAATATATATTTTCAAAGGAAGAATGGAGTGTTTTAAACTTGATAATCTACAATCAAATACATTAAAGAGATTACAAACTTAATATATCAACAAGATGTTACATGCTATGGAAACTCATACATTTCTTTCTATTCCATTCAATAATTTCTAACTTACAATTTTTAATAATGAAATACAACTTGTAGCAATACTCAAATGAGAGTTACAAGGAGAATGAACAAGCTTTCCTCAATTAAATTTCAATATACAACTTCATGATGACCCAATGAAGAGAAAGAGAACATTTTACAATCCACAAGTATGCTTCTCTTAACAAGGAGAGATTTCTTCATTACAAAATTGCAACAATGTCACAACATAGCTTGTTTTCACACAACCATACCAACATAGAGAACTCTCCAAAGCTTTATCAACATGGATTATTAGCATCAAAACCTGCAAATGAAAGAGGAGAACCATGGGAAGCTCACCTCCTATCCAAGGTCTCAAGGATACCACCCT
The DNA here is from genome assembly GCA_027943335.1 of Chamaecyparis obtusa. Lineage (NCBI taxonomy): Eukaryota > Viridiplantae > Streptophyta > Pinopsida > Cupressales > Cupressaceae > Chamaecyparis > Chamaecyparis obtusa. Next base: position 170,699 of record BSBK01009657.1, read on the forward strand.
CGAGCTTGGAGAACCAAGGCTAAACGGGTATGCACAACAAAAATGCTCACAACAATATTCATATGCACAAACAACAATGAACTCCCTCCCAAGGCTTCACAAATGAGTTTTCCAAACTCATTGAAGTAGGGTGAAGGTGGGATTTTCCAAGGAGGAGAATGCCAAATGTATTTCATTTCTCACAAGAGTAATTTCCATGCCTCTCAAGGCTACAAGATCCATTTTTCATATACAAACTTTTCTCAATAGCATCCTCAAGATGCAAGAATACAAAGATGGCTTCATGGAGCCCATACCCCATGAATTTTTTCCTCTTCTCCAAGAGAAGAGACTCTCACTACAATGGAGAGCCCAACTAACCCCTTCACCCAAGGCCACTTCTTCCTTTCCCAAAAGGTGAGTAATGCCTTACTCCCATGAACAAAACTCCCAAAACCAAAGAAATGAAGAATGATTCACAAACAAAATGAAACTCCCAACCCAACACAACATCAACAAAAAAAACTACATACAAGAATACTAAGCAAGATTTACATATAAAATCTCCATACAAGATTTTCAAAATCATTAAACAATAGCATACAAAAATGCATAAGCTTTTCTCCATGGCAAGAAATCCACCAACCTTGATCCAATGTAAAAATAGAAAAATGAAGTTGAGTTGAGCTCCTTATCCCTTTTCCTTTTGCAAACCTAATTGTCTCTAAAATTAGAGAGTGGGTGAACACCCACTAACTCTACAAAGGGCCTATAAAAAGGCCTCCAAATCCTACCCACCCACCAACATTAAATTCAGAATTGACCCTAAGTCCTTTGGCTTTTCCTTGTCCCCTATCATAAATGCAAGATTGGAAAGGAGTGTGGGTTTGGGTAAAGGTCAAGAATCACTCCATTTTCGTAACATGTGAGAAATGGGCCATAAAGAGTGTCACCAAGGCCACTAGGGGGTTCTAGATGTGTTAGAAATGTTCCTAACCCATACCCCTATCACTAAGGTACTTGGATTTTGCTAAAATTGATCCTTAGGATCACTTTTTGGCCTCTAGAAGTGGCTAGAAGAATTAAATTTAAATAATCAAATTGGTGGGACTTTGCAAGTATCACCAAACAAAAAGGGGGTTTAATTAGGTTCCTAATGAGTGAGTTAGGCTTAGGTTTACATTGCCAACCTAAAAGTAGACATGTCATTACATAATCACATAACAAGTGTCAAGCGACACCAACAGAATACACATCACATTCACAATGACATGTCCTAATTCACAACATGAAGTTAAACTAATAACACACATGAAGTTCACATTTACAACAAGATCACATTACAATGAGGTTTTCAATCCCATATCCGATTAAACTTTGGCTTACTCAGTTCACATATGTTTAGCCTTGATTCTTTGAATAATTCCATGGTTCTCTTTCCTGCACACTAAACTCGAGCATCAGTAGTTCAAGGTAATAAAATCACATGAAATATACATATTCAATTCATAATTAGCAATATAAATCAATATGCAGAAATCAAATCTAGTTACAATTTTCATTCAATAATGTTTAAACATAGTAATTCCATAAACATCATAACATATCATCCATGAAATAATCAAATCTATTCATGATTAAATCTTTCACATCAAGTCGCATTTATAAGAATATATAACTAGAATCAACATTATTTCCTAGGTCCTAATCCATCTCAAATGTAATCCACATAATATTATAATCATCATCAAACATAATATCTCGAGTCTCTGTTAGGAAAATCAAAAAGTGTATCAATGTATCAAATCATGAAGTATCAAAAT
>BSBK01009657.1:177500-311550 GCA_027943335.1 Chamaecyparis obtusa
ATTCTTCATCATATATGAATGCAACATAATAAAGCCAATATCATAAAGTCATAGACTCATCAACAAGTTACTCAGTGTATTCCTTATCCTCATCTAACATATACATCTTCCTCATGTAGATACTTTTGTTCTTCATTTCTTTCATCTTTCTTTAGATGCTTTAGTATAGTAACTTACAAGATAAGTACTATTAATCTAGTTGACATCAATGACAACATAATACTAATTTAATCATCTTACATATCTAATCATAAACTCCTCAGTGATTTTTAATCATAGATTCTTCATTCGGGTTCTAAATCAATTGTAGTTGATCAATCTCTCCCTTTGGCATTGATGGCAACTCAAGTAATATGAAGTGTACCATACACATACCAAACATGTATTCTACAACTCTGTGAACAAATGTTGTGTAAGCTCTCCCTAGCTTAATATGTTTAATCACTACGTTACTAAACAACATTATAAAATACAACTTTGTCATTTTGTAGATATGATCTTTTCAGCTCTCAGGTTCCTGCTTCTATTCTTTGTAACTGATCTTCAATGTTCTGTTTCTTTCAGATTATCTCTCCCTTAGATAGTTATCATTAGTGCATGTTTAACTTTTCTTTCATATTATTTATCTCTCCCTCTAACAACAATGCCAAAGAAACAAATAAATAATCAGCTTTATAGTAGCTAAGTAACCGTCTATTGTCCAATACAGTCTCTATATCTTTGTATACTGATATCCCAATCTGTTTCAGTTCTTCAAACTTAATCACAACCTTGAACATTATCCAAAGTGTGAACTATGTTGCATCAACATGTATGATGTTTTGATAAGATTAAGTTGATGCAACATCCATATCACATTAGTGACCGGTAGACAGGGGATAGACCCCAAGTCTAGTCCTCAACTATTCAAATGTGTCCTTTGGTAGAGGCTTTGTAAAGATATCTACAAGTTGTTCTTTAGATGTAACAAATTTTAACTTCACTTGCTTCTCTTGCACTTGTTCTCTTAAGTAGTGATACTTAATTGATATGTGCTTTGTCTTAGAGTGCATCATTGGATTCTTTGAAATATTAATAGCACTAGTGTTGTCATAGTATATAATCACCGGGTTAGTGATTACGTCATTCATTCCTTCCAACACTTGCTTAATATATGCAATATTTGAGCAATTAGTAGCAGTAGAAACATACTCTGCTTTAGCTGTAGACTGAGAAATACAAGCATGCTTTTTACTTGTCTAGGTTACAAGTCTTTCACCAAAGAAGAATGCTCCTCTGGTGGTACTTTTTCTGTCATCCACATTTCCAGCCCAATCAACATTGGTATAGACCTTAAATTCAAACTTACCTTCCTTAGGATACCATAATCCATAATCCTCTATCTTTTTCAGGTATCTTAGGATTATTTTAGTAGCAATCATGTGTGATTCTCTATGGTTACCAAAAAATCTAGCAACAATTCCCACAACATGTGCTATATCTAGTCTACTGTGAACTACATACATTAGCTTACCAATCATGGATCGGTAAAGAGTCTGGTTTACCTCTGTAGTTTCATCTTCCTTTGTCAGTTTACATCCAGTAGCCATCGATTTTCCCACAGGTTTATCATCTTCCATGCCAAATATCTTCAAGACTTCCTTTATGTATTTAGATTGTGTGATGAATATCCCATCACTCTGTTGAATCACTTGTAGTCCTAGAAAGAATTTAATCTCTCCGAACATAGACATCTCAAACTCTTTTCTCATCTCATCAGCAAAAAATTTACATACATGATCTTGACCTCCAAAAATAATATCATCAACAAATATCTTAACAATAATAATAGTGTCATCAGTATCACCTTTCATGTACAAATTGTTGTTCTCACTAGTTCTAACAAATCCAATACTTAACAAGTAAGTATGCAGCCTTTCATTCCAGGCTCTCAGTGCTTGTTTCAAACCATATAAATCTTTATGTAATCTACATACCATGTCTTTATTGTATGGATCAATGAATCCTTCAGGTTGTTCTATGTAGACCTGTTCTTCAAGTATACCATTCAGAAATGCTGACTTCACATCCATTTGAAAAAATTTAAATTTCTTGTGAGCAACATATGCAAGTAGCATTCTAACTCCTTCTAATCTAGCAATAGGTGTAAATATCTCACCATAATCAATGCCTTCTTCCTGTGCATATCCCTTGCATACCAATCTAGCTTTATTTCTTGTCACCTCACCATTTTCATTTAGTTTGTTCCTGAATATCCACTTAGTACTGATAACATTCTTATCTTTAGGTCGGGGTACTAAGGACTAGGTTTTGTTCTTCTCTATTTGTTCTATTTCCTCTTTCATTGCATTAACCCATTCTTCATTCTCTAATGCAACTTTCACATTTTTTGGTTCAAATTCACAAACTAGACATGTACCTTGTCTTTCTTTTCTTGTCTACATGCCAGCTTGTCTATCTCCAATAATTCGTGTCTCAGGATGATGTCTCCTGAAAAAACTAGCTAGTACTTGGTTTATTCTTTCTTTTTCATCCTATTCAAGTTCATGTGCTTGCTCGGTGGCTCCATCTTGTTCGTTGATTTCCCTTTCCTGTTCCTTGGGGTTTTTTTCCTGCTGACCGATTATCACAGGTTGCGACTTAGGTAGATACTTAGGATGTTCAATGTAAGTGAATCTACCATAGTCTTTTAGTTCTTTTCTACTTTCCTTTGTGTTCTTGTCATCAAACTCATCAACACAGACATTAGTACTTTCAATTATCTTATTTGTAACCTTATTCAAACATTTATATGCTTTAGTCTTAGTAGAATATCCTAAGAATATTCTTTCATCACCTTTAGAATCAATTTTCCCATTTCTCTCATCTTTCAGAATAAAACATTTTCTTCCAAAAATCTTGAAATAACTTACAGTAGGTTTGTGTCCAAACCATAGCTCAAAGGGTGTCTGATTGGTGTCCTTCTTCAGTTGTACTCGGTTAAGAACATATACAGCTGTAATGATAGCTTCCTTCTAGTATGTCTGAGAAATATTCTTTTGTAGCATTAATGTGCTTGCACAGTCAATTAGTGACCTGTTCCTTCTTTCAACAATCCCATTCTACTGAGGTGTTCTTGGTGCAGAGACCTGTCTTTTGATACCATGCTCATTACAGAAATTAGTAAATTCATCAGAGATAAATTCACCTCCTCTATTAGATCTTAAGCATTTTAATTCTTTTTCAGTCTCTTTTTCTACCTTTTCCTTATACCACTTAAACATCTTAAATGCTTCAAATTTTTCTTTTAAGAACATAACTGTCATCAATCTAGTATAGTCATCAACAAAAAGAATAAAGTATCTATCACCATAATAACTCCGAGTTCTAATAGGACCACATAGGTCGGTATGAACCAACTCAAGTATCTTCTTTGTTGAGTAGTCTTTTCTTTTAAAACTAGACTTAGTCATCTTACCTTTTTGACATTCATGACACATAGCATGATCAGGTTTTGACAGGTTAGGCAACTCTCTAACTCTTTTCTTCTTACTAATCTTGATCATGTTATCAAAGTTTACATGGCATAACCTTTTATGACACAACCATGCATCTTCATCTTTCATTAATAAAAAAGAAGACTGATCAATATCAAGATAAAATAGATTACCTTTGGATTGTGTATCGGTTCTGACAAGTCTTCCTTCATCATCATAGATTTTTACTTTTTACTCTCAAAAGCAAGTTGGTGGCCTGGATTATTTAGATGTGCCACACTTAACATATTATAGTTCATTCCATCTACCCAGTATGCATTTTCACATTTTATTCTATCATTAATCATCAGTGAACCTTTACCTCTTACCATACAGTGTGCATCATTTCCCATCCTAACAGATCCTCCATTGTATTCATCAAGTTGGGCAAATTTCTCTACATCACTAGTCATATGATGTGTATAGCCACTGTCTATGATCCATGTATCATTTTTGCTTACTTTAGAGATCAATGTTGTTTCTTCATGTTTCTCTTCTTCCTCTGAGTCATCTTTCATAGCAATAAATACTACTTCTACATCATCATCAGTATCAAATTCAGATTCAATATCTTTAGCTATGTAACATACCTTTTTCCCTTTGTCATTGCTATCTCAGTTTTCTCTGTTGTTGTTTTGGTAGCCTCTGTTGACTCTTCTCCCATAGCTTCCTTCAGATTGGTCTTTGGATCTATCATCATCTTTCTTATTCAGACATCTAGCAGTGATGTGGCCAACTTCTTTACAATTAAAGCATGCCAAAGGTAGCTTAGCTCTATACCTTCCTTTACCTTTGGGTAACCTTCTGGCCATAAGAGCTTCAAGCTCATCAAGTTCATCATCGGTATTACTATCACTATCATTATTCTTATTATTCCTGCTACTAGACTTACCAATCTTCAAAGAAGATATGAAAGTGGATTCAACAGAAGGTACAAAACTATTGTCAAAATTATTCAATTCAAAGGTTGTAAGCTTACCAATCAGTGTGTCAAGAGTAAGGTTGGCTATAGCTCTTGTTTCATGAATTACATAGATCCTATTGCATAAACTGGCAGTAAAGTTCTAAGAATCTTGCTTATCACTGTTTCATCATCAATAATTCTATATGATGCTCTAATAGCATGTACTACCTCTTTTAGTCTATTTGAGTATTGCACAATGTTCTCATCTTCTTTCATCTTCATATCGTCAAATCGACCTCTTAGGCTTTCTGCTCTGGCTCTTTTAACATTCAAATCTCTACTGTATATTAGAGTCAGTTTATCCCACATGGCTTTGGCAGTAGTGCATCCCTTAATGTCTTCAAATTTGGCATCGGTACAGGTAGCAACAAGTTCCATCATAGTAATATTGTGTTCATTCCTATCTTTTAGTTGATCAAGGGTTAATGGACTAGGTGTTGGTTCAATGTAGCCATTCTCCATCAGTTCTAGTGCAAAATTCCCAATTCCAGATATGTGCAACTTCATCTGGCTTTGCCATACTGTGAAGTTATCTTTGTTCAATCTTGGCACTTCCCTCTTATACATTTTGAGATCTTTGTGCTAGAGTCCTTAAAACTCTATTCCAAGCAACCACAACTCTGATATCAATTATTAGAATAATTGAGAGGGGGGTGAATCAGTTATCTAGTGTCCCAATACAAAATGTATAATTCAAAACAAATTCTTCAACTTCTGTTACTCGGTAAACATAAAATACTTTCACTGTATGTGCTTTTACTGATTATCAGTCTAAAACTTATAGTAGTTACCGATGAAATCTAACATGTAATATGCAAAGTATGATAACAAACAAATATCACAATCAACACATAACACAAGAGATTTAACGTGGAAACCCTGTGAAGGGAAAAACCATCTGGGACTGACAACCCAAAAATGTTCACTCTTCTGAAGTGAGGTCCGTGAAGACCCAACCCTATTAAAGGTTACAAACACACTGTTAGGTGTGACCTTGTTAGAGGATTTTAAACCAGCAGTTATCATCCAACCAACAGTCACTCTGGGGTTGATAGGATAACAATGTTCACTCTATGAATGAAACATAAAAAGAATTTCTTAGTCCACTTGGTTAAGAGATTTGACTATGTATAATGGTTAAATATGTAACAGTAGGTGATCTTCCTTGATACAACTTCAATTATAGTTTACAAATCAATATCTAGCTCATACAAATCTTTTTGATCAATATATCACTTTAGATTCAACATTATATCAACTTACTGTCCATTGGTAATTACTCTATGTAGCTTGGTAATTGTTTTGTAGTTCGGTTCTTACTAACCAGTATGATCAAAATGCATGAAAACTTGTTCACATGATAATTTTGCAGTATCTTCTTCCTCCGGCATAGTTTCAACAATGAAACCAATGTCTCTTATATAGACGAGTAAATCATTTTCTTTTTGTCAATCAGATTTTGCCACTTAATCTCATTCATTGATTTTGTTGCTTTAACCTTCTTCGGTTGATGTGTTAGTAACATGTTTCAGTCTGATCCATTAGATATTCCTTGAATTATATTAGCCGTCAATCTTCATAACAAACCTTATCTATTACCTAGATTTCATACACTTTCCAGCTCATTAATTTTTTAGCTAAACTAATCATTTAATTCCTTTATGTTCATCTCAGTTAAAAAAGAAATGCATCGGTGAACACAAGATCGATTAACACTCCGCTCAGTATACACTACACTCCGTCAGTGTATACTGGAATGCTTCATTTATCGGCAACACTGCTTTGTGTCTTTTAGCTCTATTCTTCATCATAGATGAATGCAACATAATAAAGTCAATATCATAAAGTCATAGACTCATCAAAAAGTTACTCAGTGTATTCCTTATCCTCATTTGACATATACATCTTCCTCATGTAGATACTTCTATTCTTCATCTCTTTCACCTTTCTTCAGATGTTTCAGTATAGTAACTTACAAGATAAGTATTGTCAAGCTAGTTGACATCAATGACAACATAATACTAATTTAATCATCTTACATATCTAATCAGAAAATGCTCAGTGATCTTTAATCATAGATTCTTCATTCAGGTTCTAAATTAGTTGTAGTTCATCAATCATAGTCATAGAGGAAGGATTTATAAGTGATTTTGAATAAACAAGAACACAATCAAAAGTGAATATAAAAATGTTACATCTTCCCTCTTTGGAGCATCAACGACATTGGGTGCATTCATTAATTCTATAAAACCCAACTGTTTATGTATATAGAACAAATAAAAGATGTGCATTCATTAGTGTACATGTACATGTTTAATCATAATACATTTCAACAAATAAACTTAAATTGTACTAAATTACCTTGTGTACTTTGGGTGTCCTCAAGGATTTCTTTTTTTGTCTTGGTGTCTTGGAGCTAGGTGGGGTAACCTTGTAGAAAGAAGATTAACATAAGACAAGTGAATATGATAACACATGGGTTAAATTAAAATTATAAACAAGAGGTTTGAAAAATATGATACCGCAAAGCTCTCTAGGCCAAAGTCAAATGTAGAAAGTGTCACATCATCAACTTTGGACATTTGAACCCCCGACAAGCCCTATAAAATATCAAATAAATATACATATTAAGAAAAGTGTTAATGATTGTAGCATCGATCAGATGATTCCAATCAATGAATTTCAAATGTTTGAATGACCTATTGGCCTCAAACATTTGATATCTATTCTACATGATTATTATCATGGAGCATTAGTATTATATTATTATCAAATTGTTAAAAAAAATGGCAAATCTATAAGTGCAATTACAAGTTACTATAGTGGCAAACCTCCAATTTTAACATGGTATTAGAGCCAATATAGTTTCAAATTTCTTTTCTTTAAAAGAATTCTCAAGAATTTGCAAGGCAGGTTTTGGATTTTATAAAAATGATTGGATTTTCTCAAATCGAGAATCAAGTAATCCTTTGGCTAGTGAGAGATCTGGCCTATTGGAGAAATGAATGACAGTAGGGTGGCAAGAGTTAAAAATGAGGATTCAAACTTATGAAAGAAGTAAGGTTTGCATGGGCATCATAATTAAGAAAGAAGGAGCTAGTTGTCACAATACAAACTTACACACCCCCAAAGTTCTTATCTGTACTTGTTTCATGCCATGATGTCTCAACGTTTAGGAAACCGCTATTGCTACTTTGTGTTTGATCGTTGGGTGGAAATAATGAGGAAGAAATCTGACTTAAGTCATATTGTCTGGCATAACATCATTTTGGGAAAAAGGAAGACAAATCTTGACTGAATCATCACAATACATAAGATTCATTCAGACCTTGTTTATACTCAGCAACCATGCGAGTGATATTTCATCAACAATAACATGGGAAGTGATAAGATCAAAGGCCATGCGAGTGATCATAGTTAAATTAAGGATCAAAACAATTAAAGTGAATATGAGAAAATAACGTGTTTGACCAACAAATGATAACCTTAGTTAACAACAAAAAAATGATAAACAAAGAAAATGGTGGGGCCCTTTTATTTAGTGGATATGGTGAAATAATTTTTAATTCTAAACTATGCCACATAGTTGTCTCTTGCACATTCACAAGGGATAAGAGTATATTCTTTGGGTAGTTGTGAGGGTGTGTTAGTGAACATATTTATTCTTCAAAAATAAATAAAATAACTAACTTCAAATTCCAAGAAAGAAGAACAAAGAACACTAATAGTTGAGTCACTTGCAATGGCTTTGTACAAGTGCTCTTTGAATTTTGATATGAAGGTACAACTCCCTTCTTTGGATTTACAATGAATTAAATAACTAGATATGTTTTTAACTAGAAGACACGAAGGTACACTAACATTTACCCATCAACATGGGAAAATGTGATTATTAACTTAAATACTTGCAAGAAAATCAAAGGTATGGCACATGGACCATGCATTCAATCTTCCTATTTACAAAGAGATAAAACATAGATTTAATATTTATCTTTGCACATTTGGATGCACAAAACTGATTGATTTTATAACACCCACAAATCCTTGACAAAATGAAAAAGAACAATATCTGAAATATAACTGAGATGACCAACAAATCAATCCCATTCAAAGAAATTCATATTCACACCAACAGATCTGAAAATCTATTTCTCATTATTTTAAATACATAATAAAGATAACCAACATATACTCTCTATCCCTGCACAAAATCAAGCTACAAAAATAAAAGATCACTTCTCTCCTCCACTTCTCTATTATGATCTTAGAACAATAAAAGAGCCAACCCATGTTTTCTCCATCTTTTTACAATAAATAGTTATGGGGCAACCTTAGTCAGTTTTTATAACTGAATTTTGAAATCAAATAATAATAGCAATTCTCGTAATCTTTGGTCTTCTCCTTTTATCATTTTATCAAGCTTAATGTTTTATCTACATTATAGCTATAAAGTTGGTAATGAATATTTTTATCATATCAAAACATAATTATATGAATCTTTTGACAAGTGGCATTTGGATGTTTTAATCCAAAATGAAATATTCTTGGTGTTGGGTGGACATAAAATATTTATGATAGAAAAATTAGGTCTCAGTACGGGGGGAATAACATTTTATCCCACAGTTGGATCTCCTTCATTTTTGGATATGTTGGCACAATCCTAGTTTCCCATGTTCTCACTAGAGTGATTGAGAAAATTATTTGTGAGTCAAAATTTATTTGATATAGAGTGCGGGTCTATAAAATTACATAAAAAAATAATCAGACTTGTTTACATACCTACTGTTAAAACTTGAACATTTTGAACCTATTTAGGTTTGAAAATATCACCCTAACTCAGGCATTAGGGCTCACAGATATTTCATCCTAACAATGGAAACCTTCTTGAGTTGTGGGTGGACTTTGATTGAGAAGGAGTCTCCAGATTCTAGGTTGGTTCCTATTTGATTTCGAATATCACTTGAACTAATTGAAACTTGGTTGGGAAAAGGTAGGAAAGAAATGCTTTTGAAAAATGAATAAAAGTGGGGTGATACACCAAAATTGAACTCAGATTTTCTTGGAATCCAAAATAGCATCCACAATGCACATATTAATGAGATTGGCGTTATCATTCACTGATCAACATATAAGTTAATCTGGATTTTACTACTAGGGTATATACCACAAATAGTAAAATCTGTTAACAAACATACATATTAATATCTGAAAATATGGATCATTTTCTTTATTTCACTCAAAAATATGAAATGTAGGTTACAAAACATAAGCTAAGGCACAAAGGAATAGAAATCTCACTAAGGCCTCCTCTCTAGAATCTTGAACCCCGTAAACTGATTAAAAAGAAATCAGTCTTATAGCCACCCTAAGCTCTAAATTCAAAAATCATGACCCTAATTAAGCCCTAAAACAACTCCAATTTGGCGCTAACAATAAGCCTATGAAATACCACAAACCTAGCCCTAAATGTTGGTTTTTAAAGATAAAAATCTTTTTACAAAATACCAACATTTACAATAAATAATAATTGAGATAAAACTCAATACATCAAGCTTATGCCAAAAATTTAAACTTAGACAAAAAACTAAGTCTAAGATGTCACAAATTACAAAGGGTCAACAAGACCACTATGTAACCTGCCACCTCTGTAAAATATCTAAAGCAATGTGCAAGGTGGCATTCTCCATTTTTGAGGCTCAGGTGGTTTGCACAGGGGATGGAGTTAATGCATTGAATATGCCTATCACTGGACTTTAGAATTCCCAAATTTCTATTTAATCCTTGACTTTTGCATTACTCCTATGTTTGTCTATGTGAAATCATTAGGGAAAACCCTAATTGATGGTGAAACTCTGCCAAAACTTGACTTGAACTAGGCATTTTCATGGTGGAAATCTAACATTATGAAGGTAATCTATGTGTTTGAAGGCCTTTGGATGTAGAAATTATTTTTAGCTAAGAGCCCGAGCTCTGATTCTGTTACCCCAACACTCGGGCTGTGAACTCTACTATGTAAGATGAACTCATGTTGAAACAGTGAGCTTGGGTTTTCAAACTTGAGCCCCAAAACTTGAACTCAAACTTTGCATCGAGAGTTTGGGCTTTGTGTTCGGGCTTTATGCTAGTGTTTATCCTTGAAACCTGGCCTATGAACTGACAAAACACTTAGCTTGTATAGATCTAGAGTTATATCAAATAAGCTCATCTTCAAGCTTCTCGGTTGTCATTACAATTGAGCCCAAGTCTATTGCTATTAGATCTTGACTTTGGGCACAAGCTTCTTCATTTAGTGTGACTGGAACATGAATATGACTCAGCCTAAGTTGTGACTTAGGTTTTAACCTAGCATACTTCAATCAAAGCTTTAGACCGAGCATTAAATAGCTTGATCACAGGGCTGGACTTGAACTGCTGCAAGAAAAAATTGTCCTAAGTTGAAGATAAGTACATCATCTTCTCCCTTTTCATTGCTTCATTTGTATAATTTGTTCAAGATGATTTCACTTTCATTCTCTTCCTTTGCAATGATTTTGGGATTTTATTATTTTATTGAAAAAGATGAAAGAATAGGAAACTAATAATCATTTACTTTTGTTCAAGTTCTATTGCTTTGCTACACCAATCAACTTTAGCTTGATTTCTCCTTTTAACAACTATCTTCAGCATTATGACTTTTAGATTATCACTGTCTGATTGATGCTTATCGTTGTTCACTATAGACATCTTGAGCTTTACCACTATCATTTGATCCTGTCTACAACTGTAGCTTGTATACACCATTTTTTTTCTTCTAATCATTTTAGCACAGTCAACTTGGGGTTTTTTTATGTCCACTAGTCATTATTTAGCATTGTTACCTTATGTACCAGTCATTTCTATCACTGTTGGATGTTGTTTGTTGTGCACCAGTCATTATAATCCATCTTCAACCGTATAATCAATGTCCATTAGAGTAGCCATCAATGATCTTTAACTCAAGTTTGGCGAGTCCACTGTTATAGCTCTTCCATCGATCACTAGCTCGATTTTCATTAAGTCCACTGTTATAGTTTGAGCAGTGACCATGGTTATAGATCTATATCTATCCTCTATCAAAACCGAGGCCACCATTTTTGATAATGCTATAAATAATGACTTTAAGATGTACAAAACACTTGAATGCAAAAATAGATGGTCAAGTCTTTATGTTGTGATTTTATTTTGTACACTTGTAACCATGGCTCTCTTTACTTGGTTGAAAATGCTACTTAACTGTAAACACTAACTTTGCAAAATATATTTCTTTGTATCTAGCCCTGTGCATGAACATGAATCTTTTACTGATTTCAAATGCTTGCTTGATAATAACAAGTGACTGACTAGTTTCAAATACTTGCTAAAAATAATGACTGTGAAACATGGCTTATGATCTTTACTAAAAAGACATGCAACAAAATGTTAAAATGTTTAGCTATTTGTTTAAGAGGTTTGAGAAAGGGCTCATGACACTCAAAAAACACCAAAATGAAATTTGATAGAGTTCGAGCACATGCTCATGAAAACCATTAAATACACACTGTAAATATTTTCTTTGACACTTTGAAACACAATTCTTGAAGCATTTCTTTCAGCAATACATTTTGAATATGCACTTGTTTTTCACACTGTCATTTAATACATCCATTCAATATCCTTTGGGATTTGGCATTTACAGCATGGCTGTCTCTGTATCTTGTACTGGTGAATTCATTGTTTTTGAAAGAACAGATTGTAGCATCTTTTAATGCACTTGACACAGTATCATTTTCTTATGACTGTGGTGAAAACCAGTCACTTGAGCACTACATCTTTTACTCTATCAAGCTTAAAAACAACATCAAACTCATCTTGTTAGATTAGTGAACATGTTTAACACATCATTTTATGAAAATGTCAAATATGGTGACATTTATGAATCAATACCAGTAAACTTATTGCGTTCACTAACCTAACAAGATCCTTTTGATTCTAAAAAAGGTTTCTCAACTACAAGAACTAAGTCCCTTTGATTTAGATATCTAGTTTAGATATAAAAACAACACGCATAATGATGACCATAAATAGTAAAAGGTTTCATGAAAACATGTCCCTTTAATACTACTTTTCAGCTTATGTGGATGCACATTATCTTATTGCATTGAAATACTAGATAGATATGCAGCTCTGAAAGATTTATCATTGTATGATGTTTTGTTTTATGCATTTCTTAGATCCAACTGGATCTAAGATTATTTCTCTCTCATGATGCATGGAAATCATAAAGACCCCTAGAAGATGAAGACCTAGACAATGGACCTAAGAACCTGATAGACAACCAACCAATAATATGTAGATGAATAAGGCAATGCATGGGACCCTACTCATACTTCTATCATGCTTTCTATTTTGCAAATTGTACTCTTTATTGACAAGAAATATGAAATATGAAAGAACATTTGTATATTACATTAAGCTTGAATGCATAATGTAATTGTTGGTGTTTGAAAATGCTTATGCCATCTAGGGCTGCCAATATGCCTTGAGACTGATGTTAGGAGTGGTTAGCTCCAAGTGTGAAAGCTCTGCAAGACAACTGGACCAACTATAGGGACAAGACTGCCCTCTTCACTTCTGGCTCTGCAAAACCATGGCGGGTGCACCTAATCCAGTAACTTATGGCATTTTAGGACTTTGGACTGGATTAAACAAAGCAGATGATAGCAAGAGACTACTAAATGTTAACTAGACATTCATTGAATCTCAATTGCTATTGGGTATAAAATGGCCTTGTGAAGGATATTACTACTATCAACCAAATAATGAAAAAGACTTTAAATGGTGTTGATATTCAAAGATGCAAGAAATAGCCAAAAACCCATCAAACACTGAACTCAAGTGCATGTACTAATCCTTGATCAGTGCCATTATCCATTGGGAAAATCATCAAATGCAAGTATAGAAACATGAACCAACTACTGTCAAAGACTCAAAGCCATAAATACAACTATTCCAGCCCATCCACTACTTATAAGATCCTTCTGTAGACAAGTCTAATGAATCTATGCCCTATCCAAAGTATTTTTCACTTGATCCTAGATCAAGAACTAAAGACAAGAACATATGAAAAGGTAACCCTATGCAATGGATCAGAAAATCCAAGATTCACAAGAATGACACCAAGGAGACACTTGGAAGCATGAAAAACTTATATTAAGTATAATGAGTCATGTACATGATCAAAGTAGGACAGAGATCAAACCACTTCAATAACCTGCAAAAGACTTCCAAAAATTCTATTTAGCTTACATGCAATGTGATACAACCCTGCTACAAACCCCTAGAACTAACTATAATCAGAACCTCTAGACTGATTAAAATTTGAAACCTTGGAACTGATCAAAATTTAGAACCCCTTCCAAGTCAAAAAAGCTACAACTTATACCACTAGCCACCTTGGGAATCTCAAAGAGATTGCATGAAGCTTAGGGTGACTAGGGTTAGGACTACAACCACCATACCAATTGGAAACGGTCAAAAACTTATTGCAGGGGCTGAAAACCAAGCAACCTGAAGAAAACAAATCTCAAATAGATCTGCAATTATGAAAATCTACAAGCTCAGTATAGAACACCAGGGAACTGCCATAAAAATCAATCTAATCAACCACCTGCAAACACACCCTGAGCACAAAACCACACTCCTCTAGGTACAAAACAACTTCTACAATCAATCACCCAACTCACTGGACCAGACTACAACAATCAATGCCACCAACCAGATCAAGAAACAACCAGAAAAACCATAAATTCTAGGTACCTCTTGTTGCGAAAACCATTTGCAAGTTTAAATTTGAATTCCAATGGTCAAGTCTTGGCGCCAGCAGTGAATTGGTGGTCATGATTCAAACTGAGATCGACATTAAATCCCAACCGTAGATCCTCCTATCTTCCCAGGTTCATGACTTTAACTCATCCAAGCACCTCGGGTTACTTTCAGCGAACACATGACAAAGGAAAATCCCATTCATGGAATGAAAGTCTAAACCCTAGTTAAATTCAGCGAACACACGACTGCATATGTCAAAATAACCCCTTAAGTTATCTGGTGAACTGGCAACTGAAGACATTTCACCAGTTCACGAAAATAATAGCGCTACCGCTTAAAACATCACGGGAACCAGCGACAAGAAGAAGATTTTGTTGGGCCACTACTTTTATCCACACCGCCAAAAGCATTGAGAAACCCTATTGGGCTTGCCAAGGTAAATTGATGGCTAGTCTCATGTTTGCATAGGTCTAACACACTTCATAAGCTTTTGGATAAAAGTACAAAGCTGTGTCACACTTTTATAAAGGAAAAGGTCAACAACACACAACTTTTTTAACTTTAACAACATAAAAATGGCATTTATGTTTAAAATTTGGAGATGATGTAAACTAATGAAATGTGTAAAAGTGGATGAAGTTTACACCTATAATTTTTTAAATTTTTTTTTAACAAGAATTCACATAATTTTGAAATTTTTTAAGTCCATTTTTTACTTGCTGAAAAATGCTGAAAAATGAGGGTCTTGTTCGCACCAAAAAAGTATATGCAAATAATATTTTTTTTCTTTGATTTCAAAATATGTCATAGATAAAATGTATAGCTAGTGCAGAAAAGAAGAAAAATTAGTTTTCAATGTATGTTTTCTTTGATATAACTACTCAAAGTCAAACATACCTGAAATCGATAGTTTTCATCTCGCGTCAAATTTCCCCTATCAAATCTACACCATTTAGAAAATAAATTACACACTCTTGAAGATAACTCTCTCCTCTAGTGTTAAATATAAATTTTTAATTTTTTTGATAAGCTTTACTATTTTTTTCTATTTTTGAAGCATCTTGTTCTTGAATGTTAAAATACCTACTTGCAGTATTTTGAAATTATAATATATTAGATCTAATTAAAATACTATAAAAATTATATGATGATAATCTTGACTCTGTGCTCTAAAAAAGGGTATTTTTATATTTGTAAAAAAATATCATTAAAAAGAGTAAGAGTTATTGAAACATAATTTTTCTAAAATAATATTATTTCTTTAGTAATTGTTATAAAACATGCATTTAATAGATATTTCCAATTGGAAAAGGTGAAGAACTTATCTAACTTGGCTAGAATGAATCTAGCTAGACCATATGTTTGACAAAAAATAATTTTAGTCC
Source organism: Chamaecyparis obtusa (assembly GCA_027943335.1). Lineage (NCBI taxonomy): Eukaryota > Viridiplantae > Streptophyta > Pinopsida > Cupressales > Cupressaceae > Chamaecyparis > Chamaecyparis obtusa. The sequence continues at coordinate 193,187 of BSBK01009657.1, forward strand.
AAAATACTCAAATTCAGCTGTGCTGATAAGTTGTCCTGAAACATGACACAACTTTGTGCTTTTACCCTTTTATGCCAACCGTTGATTTTATACGGATGTCAGGTCCCACTGTAATTCCACATCACCATTCGGCTCAACCAACCGAAAACTGACACATCAGTGCCATCGAGCAGACAGGTCCCATCACACTTATCCGCCAACAGGCCCCAAGAGACAGATGTCAACCGGTCGCATGGTCGCATGTCAGAAATACCTAACATGAGATCATGCGACAACCAATAAAAACATGCACCTTTGCTTCCTTTCTGACACCGGGACCACCGCTGAAGAAACGCTTGTAGCAAACAAGATCAACAGCTAGCGCATGATCTCATGACATGAGAATATTCTTTACGATCACACACCTGTCGTAGATCAAAAGCCTCTTGAAGACCTGGGCCCATGAGATTTCCATGTCATTATCAGGCATCCAATAAGAAAACTCCAGCTCAGCAGCCTCTGATAGCGATCCCAAGGTCCATTGCATCGCCAAAGAAGATCAATGATTGTCGCTATACCGTGATCTTAAAAAATGAGCAGCTTTCCCTAGCGGTATAATGACAACCGTGAGATCTTACTGAAGTTTAACCCCTTGGGAAGGAAAAGGTCCCACCAACCGATCACACTTGCGCAGTTAAGCACGATGAACAAGGAATGCTAACAAAAGGGAAGAAAAGAGAGGTCAAAAACATCCAAAGTTTTTACAATAGTGAAGGATTGAAAACATCCAGGGTTTTTGACGCCAGAAGACAAGCATGCAAAAATAGGAAGCACAAGATTGAAAACAACTAGGGTTTTCGTACAGACGACAGAAAACATCACGGGTTCTCGACAACACTGTGGGTTTTCGACACTTAGGCAGATTTTGAAACTATTTCCTACAGACCTTAAAACTTGAATAACTCTCTGGATTTTGCAATTCAACACGTGCAATTTGGACTAGAGCTTGGTGACACAATGAAGAACACAGGGCTAGAGCTCAAACCATGAAACACTATGGATTTTCATCACACATTAAAACAAGCTTGCAGCAGGGTGGGACATCTTAACAAAGATTGCAGGGAAAAGGCCATTTTCATAGGATTTCACATTGACTGGAAAATGGACTAATAGTAATGATCAATTATGAATTCAAAAATTGAACATGATCAATACTTAGAGTACAATATAAAAATCTTGGTATTGAATGCAATAATAAAATTTTAATCAACATCATCTAAAATGTAGTGTTGAATGGACTCCTAAAAATGCAATTTTTTCCTATTTATGTTCATCATCCTACATGATGTAAAATAGGGTAATAGAACCTTCAAACTTGAACCTAAAGTTACACCTTTGAGTTTAGTGGAATCATGAAAAATTGAACTTTGAACCAAAATGAGCATAATGGTTCAAATTCAACATTGGTCAACATGTTTTTCTCTTTCCAAATTAACCTTCAACGGAGATTCAATTTTTTTGAACCTTTGACATTTTGAACCATAGGGTTCAAATAGAAGGTTCAAAATGAAATGAAAAAATATTTATTCCCTTCATTTATCAATTTGTCTTTGTTCTTTCATGCTTAATTTGAACCTTGAAACTTAGACTTAGCTCAAATTAGAGGTTCAAATAGGGTTTAAGACATTACTTCCTTAAACTGTGGTAGAAAAACTTGCATAACTTTTTGTTGATAGATCTGTTTCCCATAAAATTTTATTGGTAGGTTAAATGATTCATGTAGAGCATAACTTAGAAATCCTTTTAGCATAGGACACACAAAACTTAGGATTAAATTTCTTTGGCATCCTTTGAACCCATGAATTTGAACCTATACTTGGAACCATTGAGTTTGAATTGGCTCACCTATGGTTCAAACATTCTTCCATATGCACTTTAATAAAAATTCATTTTTCATAGTAAAGAACGGTAAAACCATGGGGAAATTTGAGAAAACTATGAAAATTTTGCCTTTGACCAACATAAATGACACAAGGAGACTTAATTTCAAAATTTAAAATTGGGGGACCAAAGTGGGCCAACAAATGGCTCTATCTGGGGACATATACTGAAAGGGACATAGATAATTCAGTCAATCTATGGTAGAAGACCAGTGCCTTATCCATTGGGAAACAGAGTCAAAAATAAATAGAGGATAGGGAGATGTTTGTAGATGGGTGGAGGGGAGTAGGGTAGCTAGCAAGCCAAAATTGAAACCAAGAAAACCAAGCTATGCACAACAAAAATTTCAAAGTTGAAACTTATTTACAAACATATATAGGTAGTAGAATCCTACCTCAAAGAGAAGAGCTAGGAAACTACTCATGTGAAACCGTCCACTAGGTGGAAGAAATATGAGCCCTTACGGAATAACAGCTGGTGACCATATGGTGCAACCATACATTTCTACCCTCTAGTGACTGATTTGATGTTGGAGCTTAGATTTGGTGGATGAAAAACTTGAATATATCCACGCTTGCATTCAAACAACCAATCCTCATCATACATCTCTATGGCTTCTTGAATATCATCAATCATACTTTCTTCAGTTACCTCAAGTGGTTGGAACTTATTTGTTGGAAGGATTTTTGATCGAGCATCATGCTTTAGATTGGATTTTATTTTATAAAACTTAGAAATATTACCATCTTTAACAACATTATAAAATATAAAACTATCATCCATAACCTCAACCAACTCATTTTCTTCATATGTTGACTCAGCCAAAATTTTGTTTTCAAATAAAGAGTCATTAGAAAAATCTTTACCTACTTTATTTTTCTCATTCTTGATCATGTTTCCATCACCTTTAAGAGTACATGTTTTTGGCTCATCTCTATCATTCATAAGAGATAAATCTTCATTAGCTGACTTAGGATCATAAAATTCAAAAAGAGGATTATCCTTGATCTTAAAATCTTGGCTGAATTATGTAGGTAAATACAATGCATTCATACTACCCCAACTAATTTTATTTTTAGCCTTTTCCAATTACTTCCCAACTATTATAAAAACAACCATGCTTCCATATTGATAGACAAAAGAAATATTAGAATTCAAAGATTCTCTCTACATTGCATTTGATGGACTATTCTCATGGTATATAGCTGAAAATAGTAGTTTCTAAATGTTACTTTCCACTACCATGAGATCAGACTTGAAAGAAAAAGCCTCTTCTTTTTTTATATAACTAAAATCTCCATCCAATGAATATGAAGGCTAAAAATTTAAAATGTTCACATTTTTAACAACATTTACCAAAAGGTCTTTGTGTGCATGCATATCTCTTCTTTGTGCATTAGATCATTCACTTTCAACTTTTTGCAAGCCTTCCCTTTGTTGTTGATTGTGCTCCCAAGGTTCTAACCATTTTTCCATTGCTGGTGTAACATCTTTTTCCCCAAAAACCAAGGAATTGAGAAACGTAAGTTCTTTATTTTCTAATTTTTCTTTCGGTACCTCTGCTAAAACAAATACTTCTTATTTAAGGCCATTGAGATGATAATACCTTTCATGCACACATTTTAGAGATAGAGAAAATCTATGATCTTCAAAAGGATTTAATTTGTTCCTTTCAGCTTCACAAATGCTCCCCTTAAAGGCATTCCAAAGATATTGCAATGTCTGATCATTTTCAGCATTTAATTCTTTAGCGGTAGGTCTCCTTCAGAATGGTTTTCTTGGCTGGACTTCTTTCACACTCAAGACTGAGTAATTGCAAGAAATGAAATAAGATGAGACCACTAGAAATTCATTCTCATCAACTTCTAGTTCTTTCTTAAGCTGAGATACTCTCTCTTCATACTCTTGTAAATCTTTTAATTTATGATATCTACCATAGAGACTTCTCCACAAAAGTGCAGATGTATGATCATCCTCCATGCTTAGTTTAGTTTTGACAGCGTGAGAAATAATTTTTGTGCATTGATCCTAGAAGTCATGCAACACTTTGTCATCCATTTTAATAATGTTTGGGATAGTGGGGTCTTCTCTTTTCCCCTTTCTTTCAACTCTTTGGATTTACATATTGTTTATCAAAGTCACCAATCTTGCATAAACAGAGATAACACCACAATCTAGAGAAAATAATTGGTCTTTGATTCCAAGTCCCCAATAAAGTCACCAAAAATCTATTAGCGTGTTAGTCCTGAAGAGCATTATGGTTGTCATTAGTATCATTAAATCATATAGTCGATAAAGGAGACAAGAAAAGACAATCAGTGAATACACAAAGGCTATACACTGAGAAAAACTCAAGACAGATCACTAAGTCAATCGAACACAGTTTTGACTGAGCACTCTTACCAATCTAAATGATCGCCGAGTAGTGAGCACAATAGTTACCAAGCATTCATATGAATCAAGCACTAGGAAACTACCAAACAATGAATGTAGTATACATCGAGTGAAACAAGAAATGATAGTAGTTTGGAATGGCACAAACAACAAGGCAAATAGTTCACACTAATTAAGGAATAGTTTACCAAGATTGAGATAGAATTTAATATGGATGTAATCATTAAATTATTGATGATTCCTATGTAATGTTGATCTAGGTTATTAATTTCTACCATAGATCTTAGGTTTTCTAAGATAGTGACTAAACCCTAATAATATCTAGATCAATTTGATATAAATTTGTAAGGATTTCATTTTAACAATAACATATACATGAAGTAGCCACCATAGTGGAAGACATCTGAAGATTAGACATGGTTATGATTGAGAAGCATTGATGGAATATTCAGTTTATCAAAAATAGAGGGCTACCGAGTAGAATTAACAAAAGATATTGATCACATTAAGGTTAGAATAGATAATTACTTTACAGATCTGAATCAAGCATTCTTGAGTTTCTATTTATAGATCAATTCTACTGTTAATCTTTAACCATTGTAGTAGACTTTTAAAATCTCCTAACAAAGTGAACTTAACAGTTCTTTTGTAAATCTCTTAACTGAGTGCACACTTGACTATGTTGCTAAAATCCTCTAACCAGGTAGATCTAGTTGATCTTTTAGTTACTCCTAATAGGGTAAGATCACTTGAAGTGATCAAAATCTTTGTAGCCTTAACCCACATACTTTGTTACTGTAATAGTAAAGCTTTGTGGGTGTCATCCCCACCACAGTTTTTACCTTCTAAAAAGGCTTTTTGTGATACCAAAATACTTGAGTTATGTGTATGAAGTTTCATAAATGGTTTATTGATTAGATTACATGCATTTACATATCAGTTGTGTTTTGGATGTATGTTAAATGCAATTGAGACAATTGGTTAATGATATTCATGTTTACAAAGATTCAATTGGCAAAAGTTTTAAAGGTACTGATTCACCCCTCCGCTCTCAGTACATATCTTTCCATAATCCCAACAATTGGTATTAGAGCTAGTTCTCTTGTTTTGGAAGATTAATCACTGAAGAGAAAAGATCTAAAATATGGAAATGTATAAGCTTGATAAAAATATTGAGAATCAAAAATTGTAGTTACAGATCTACATTGAACAATTTAAGGAAGGAAAAGAAAAACTGAAAGAGTTACTAGTCAAAAGGAAGGATATAACATTTCAGTATAATGAGACTGATTATCATGAAGAAGAGATGGATGATCCATTTGAGACATCTGGATCTAGATCTGGTAGCATATCTAATGCATCTGAAGGAACCATATCAGATCTTTCTGAAAAGAATCAAAATCTTACTAAATAGGTGAAAGCACTCCATATCGGTCAAGAAACACAAATGGTTAGAATGATTGATTTCATGAACAATACAAGACATGCTGAACAAGAAATAAATTTAGCTATTGAAGATAGGAGGAAAATGACTAAAAATATGGAAGAAAAGGAATCTAAGATATTGAGACTCACTGAGCATCACTTTGAAATATCCAATCAAATGGTTGTCATGAGTCAGGAAGTCAACCAAGTAAATAGTGAGCTTACTAGGAAATTGGAAGACATCAGTGAACTAAGAGAATAAAATGAAAAATTGAGGAATGAAGTAAAGATTCAACAACGACATAGTGAGATGATCAAGAAAGCTGAAGAAAGTGCTAAAAGAATGGATGGATTCTTGAATAGTTAAACAAGACTTGACAAAAATACTAGGTTAGGCTATACCAAGAAGGGAGAGTTATCAAGGCAAGCTGAACAAAAGAATGCCTATGAAAATCCAAGACCAAAGAAGTTATCATGCTATCATTGTGGAAAACTAGGCCAACATCAAATGTTTGCAGAAGAAAAGCAAAAGACATTCGTAAATCTACTCCTAAGTTTAATGGTTATTGTTATAACTGTAATAAGTATGGACATCAAGTACATGAGTGTAGAACAAAATTAAATAGGTCACCCAAGAAGCACTACATGGAAAAACACTATAGCACTTGCAATATGCATGGACACATATCATAGGAATGCAAGACAAAGATGAAGCAGGTCTAGAAACCAAAAGGAAAAAATAAGACATTAACCAAGAAGGGAAGGTAATGCATACACTTGGGATTATAATACTTGGGTTAATTGCACAACATGTCACAGATATGGACATATTGCAAAAAATTGCATGAGAAAGTATTGGAGAGGAAGATATTGAAATGGGACAAGTTCTAGAATGGCATGTTTGCACTGTCATAATGTCGGTCATGTAAGAAAAGACTACACAGATTGAGCACCAAAGGTAAATACTAATGGAAACACAATTGAAGAAATCATGAAGATAAGAAATCAAATGTGGAGAAAAGCAACAAATGACAATTCTAGATCAAGCACTACAGTTGGTGACACCTCATCTTTTGGATTAGGTGATCTCACCACCTCCACCTAAGCAATTGAGGTATGTAATGGAACTAAATGAGAATTTCTTAGATCTTACAATAGTTCCTTATATCTATTGAATGAACACCAAATCAACATGAAATAAGATGCACTATGGTATTACACATTTTGAGCTTAAAATGTGTATAGACAGTAAAGCATGGCTGAGTAGAAGTTTGTTAGTTGGTAAAAATGGAAAGGTTAACTGAGTTGAAGTATCAACTGAGTGATATCTAGTGTTAACTGAGCTGAAGCATTTGAAGTGTTAAGCAAGCATAACTATGTTTACCGAGTTGTGGTAGGTAAAGCATTTAATGCAAAAGTTTGAGTGGGAAAATAAATTTTAGGTATAAATATGCGATGAAGCAAGTCATTTCATCACACAATGATCATGAGAAGAACCAGAGTGATTTGAGTAAAGAGTTTCTTAAGCATTTGACAAACATTTAAGGAGATCCCGAGTAATTTTATTAGTATTTCAAGTAAGTTTATAGTTACCGAGTTGTTTTACTAAGATTTTGCAAAGCCCTAAATTTGAGAAAATGATGGCATCTTCATCCAAGGTTGTGAAATCTAAGTCCAAAAGTGACAAGAAGGTCACACTGATCAAGACCGTAACTTATGAGGAACCCAAATACAATTTGTACCCTGAGATTGCTTCATAGATTGATCAAACAAGTGCATTCTCCAACATGCCACCTATGGTTTTATTGATTAAGGATATAAGTGTCTATATACACTATAAAATTTGTGAGATTGGAGATTTTGAGCTACAATCTACTTACTAGGAGTTGAGTGTGAATGGAAAGCTTAAGGATGAGCACAACTACTTGGAAGTCAAGGGATTGAATAATGCCCTATATTTCCCAAAAAAGTTCAAATCTAAATGGATTAGGGTTGTTCTTAGCTGGATACATGAAGGCAAAAAGTGGTTGAATGAATTGGTCAAACTGTCTAAGGATATCATTCATATGGTCACTGGCTACCCCACTACTGAAAAAGCTAAGGTCATAAGGAATGCACCCAGGGAAGAGAATGAGAAGCTCATAGGAGCCAAATAGGATGGAAGAGGAATGAGAGTGAATACCATCATTGACCCAGAAACAAGGTTTGTAGCCTATGTCATTGGCTATAAGATTTTTCAATCTAGTAGGCCCAAAAATATACCATGTGGAGTTGTAGATATTGCATACAAGATTGTCAAGAAAGGGTTACAATTGGACCTCACTAAGCTACTACTAAAATAGCTAGAGGAGAACATGAGAACCATTCGGGTAGCAAAGACAAATACATGTAAGTTTGGTTCATTACTAGTCTATATATTTTTCTACCTAAAAAAATACTTCTCATCTGTCGATAATGTTGACTAGGATGTCAACCAACCAATTATCACATAAATAAGTGAGTTTATCCAAACTCTAGGTCATAATTTTGTAATTGTCATGGAAGATTACTTTGGAAAATTTAAGGATAGAATGCACAAAAGAAACAAGATCCCAGGACAATTGGTTGAAAAATAAAAAGAAGATATATGTTTTCTAGTGGATACTGACACCACTCTAATCAAGGTAGTTGAGCCAAGGACTGCTTAGTTGCCTCCAATGGGCTATGAACTAGATATTGACTAAGCTTCTAGGTCAATAAAGGAGCTATTGGCCAAGCCCAAAGATCCAAAAGCTACTAGGTTTGGAACCTATGAGGAAGCTAAGTTAAGAATAAAGATGGATCTATTCGGAGTGAAGGTAAATGAAAAATATAAAAAGATGATGGAAACCTTGGTGAAATAATTTGGAGAAGATGATGAAGAAGAAGAATCAATAGTTAAGCCAATTTAAGAAGCAATCGAGGAACAAATTTTAATTGGCAACAGTGAACATGAGGAGGATACCGAGTTAGATAAGGAAATTCAAGTTGCATCGGTAAATGCCACAAGGAAGAGGAAACAAGTAGAAACACCTACACAAGAAAGGAAAAGATCCTCTACATCTTCTTCTCCACCCCTGAAGAAAGGAATAGAAAAAATCACAAGGCCAACTCCCACTAAAAATTATTAGAAAAAGAAAAGAGGTTCCCAAGTTACCATTGAGAAACCCAAGAAGAGGAGAAGGCTGATAAGAGCTAAAGATGATATGGACAAAGATGATGAAGAAAATGATCAAAGTAAGTTTAAAGTTGTTGTAAATAAGAGTTAGTCTGTAGATGAATTAGCCAAAAATATAAAAGAAATGGGTAGTATTACTCACCCTAAGATGAGTCAGTATGTACATATGTCTATTGAGGATCAAGAGAAAATTGAAGAAGCTATCATCCAGATGATGATTAAATTCAAGAGATGACCTATTGAGTTTAACATATATATTTATAAGGAATTATATGAGAATATATCTGTAAGGTGGACATACATCTTGTATACATAAAAAGAAGATGAGGGAACATTCATTAATTTTGGCAATGCCTATTCTTATAGTTACCAAGATTGATGAGCTGATGAAATAGTATTCAAATCATTTTTTGATGAAGGGTAGAGAACTTAATATTTTGGCAGGTGAGTTTGAGGCATTTGATGAGAATAACAAGCTTCTATGGGAAAAATTTCTAGAATCAAGGGAAGAAGATGATCAACTTGCATTGGCTATAATACCCAAGAAAAAAGTTAAAAGCAAAGGAAAAGGAGTCCACTTAGATGATGCTAACATAGCCACCAAGGAACCAATTCATATATCTAATATTGAGCAACCAGATGATACATATGTTGATGATTTCTATCTGGCTAGATATACTGAAGAGGATTCACAAGATGCTCCTGAGAAATTAGTAATAACTGGGACATATAAAGTCTTGATTGAAGACATCACACATGGAGATCCTAATGATGATGCAAAGGATGATGAAGACATCACTATAACTATAGGTACCACCAAATAAAATCAACCTACTGAGGCTGAAATAGTAGCTATACTAGGTAATTTTACAATATTAGTACAATAAATTGAGATTGCTACACATGGGAAACCTAAGGATACTACACTCGATTAATAGAAGGACACAAATGAGGGATAGAGTGTAGAAGAGAAAATAGACACCAATGAGCCTAAAAGTAAAGAGGTAGAAAGAAAAGAACCTGAGAAAGATACACATGTAGAGAAGTCTAGAATAGACATCAAGCAAGAAGCCCAATGACATGAAATTGACACACAAGTCAAAGGGTAGGGTAAGGAAGAGAGCATGTCTACTGAGTAAGAAAAGTTAAATCCAGAGGCCAAATCTCTAGTACCATATGGGAAATCTCCCACACTAGAGAAAAGGAAAAAGAAAAAACATGGTAAGGGTCTAGTCACATTAGATGAAATTATAGAAATCTCTACATGTGACCCAAGGAATTTATACCCTAAAGCCTTAAGAAAATATGGTGAATTGTACACAAGGAAGGCTGCACGGGAGAAACTAAGACAAGAAAGAAAACATAAGAAGGTCTTAGAAGATGTTAGAGAGATTCTTATGCAAGTAGTCCCTGATATCAATGTTGATGAGGCAACTCCCATCATTGGGCAACTTGCTACTCTAACCAGCCACATCAATGATCTAGACATAGATGCAGATAAGATAATTGAAGAGCGAGCAGAGGCCAAAATTCAATTGAAGCTAGCATAGAAAATAAGACAGGAAGTGGCAATAAATAAAGTCAAATTATTAGAGGTAACATCCAAGCTTGACACTATTATTCAACAAGTAATTACAATTTTGTATAAGTTATGCACTATAGACCACTTCACTACCGAGCTTAGTGAAAAGATAAATAAGCTAGATGAAGACATAAAGGTTAGTCCAAATAATTCTTTAACTAAGCCCAATGAATTTTGTAAGCATTATGAAAAATTTAAAGAACTCTAATGGTTAAGAATAGAATTGAGGAAGAAAGAGGATACAATCAGAGATTAAGTAATTGAGCTTTAGGAAGAGTTACTTCCACACCTCAAGGTAATACAATGACATGTGAATAAGGTAAAAGAATTAGTTGCCACCCTGAAGATATCAATGTCAGAAAATATTTTTGATATACATGCACAAGTCAGATTAGAGCACATTTCTCTTGAGAATCTTAAGAAGGAATGGGAACACCTCTTGGAAACATTGAAGAAACCCATTAGAACATTTTTGACAAGTTGTGAGTACATTTTTGGCATTAATTTCAAAAAGGAGGAAAACATATGTATATTTATTCTTGTATGTACTTCACATCGAGAGGATGCACAAAGGGGGAGTTCACATAGATTCATATTTTTAGATGATTAAGTTCAAAATTTTAAAGTTGGTACATATACATAAAGAGTTTTTGATACTAATGCCAAAGGGGGAGAATGTTATTCCTAAAGAGCATTAATGGTCGTCATTAGTATCATTCAATCATATAGTTGGTAAGGGAGACAAGACAGGATAGTCGATCAATACACATAGACTATACACCAAGTAAAACTCAAGATAGATCACTAAGTCAACCAAAAACTATTTTGACCGAGCACTCTTACTGAGCCAGATGATCATTGAGTACTAAGAACAATAGTCACCAAGCATTCATATGATCCAAGAACCCATAAATTATCGAGCGATGAATGCAGTATACACCAAGTGAAATAGGAAATGACATAGTAGTATGGAATGTCACAAACAAGGAAAATGATTCACACCAATTAAGGAAACGGTTTACCAAGATCGAGACATAATTTAATATGGATGTAATCATTAAATTATTGATGATTCCTATGTAATGTTGATCTAGGTTATTCATTTCTATCGTAGATCTTAGATTTTCTAAGATAGTGACTAAACCCTAATTAGGTCAAGATGAGTTTGATATAAATTTGTAAGGATGTCATTTTAACAATATCATATACATGAAGTAGCCATCACAGTGGAAGACATTTGAAGATTAGATAGGGTTATGATTGAGAAGCATTGACAAAATATTCAGTTTATCAGAAACAAAGGGCTATCGAGAAGAATTCATAGAAGATATCTATCACATTAGGTGAGAACAGATAAGTACTTTACAGATCTAAATCAGGCATGATTGAGTTTCTATTTACAGACCAATTCTACTGTTACTCTTTAACCATTATAGAAAACTTTTAAATCTCCTATCCTAGTGAATTTAACAGTTCTTTTGTAAATCTCTTAATCAAGTGCACACTTGACTGTGTTGCTAAAATCCTCTAGCCAGGTAGATCTATCTGATCTTTTAGTTACTCCTAACAAGTTAAGATCATGAAAAGTGATCAAAATCTTTGGAGCCTTAACCAACATACTTTTGTACTACAGTAGTGAAGCTTTGTGGGTGTCATCCCCACCATAGTTTTTACCTTCTAACAAGGGTTTCTGCTATACGAAAATACTTGAGTTATGTGTATGAAGTTTCATGAATGGTTTATTGATTAGATTACATGCATTTACATTTTAGTTATGTTTTGGATGTATGTTAAATGCAATTGAGACAGTCGGTTAATGATACTTGAATGTTTACAAAGATTTAGTTGGAAAATTTTTTAAAGGTACTAATTCACCCCTCCCCTCTCAATACATATCTTTCCATAATCTGAACATAGTGAACAAATTTATTCTTAAAAAATAAATAAAATAACTAACTCCAAATGCCCAGAAAGAAGAACAAAGAGCACTAACAGTTGAGTCACTTTTAATAGCTTTGTATAAGTGCTCTTTGAATTTTGATATGAAGGTACAACTCCCTTCTTTGGATTTACAATGAATAGAATAACTAGATATGTCTTTAACTAGAAGACACAAAGGCACAGTAACATTTATCCATCAACATGAAAAAATGTGATTATTAACTTAAATACTTGCAAGAAAATCAAAGGTATGGCACACGGACCATGCATTCAATCTTCCTATTTACAAAGAGATAAAACAGAGATTTACTATTTATCTTTGCATATTTTGATGCACAAAATTGACTGATTTTTTAACACCCACAAATCCTTGACAAGATGAAACAAAACAATATCTAAAATATAACTAAGATGACTAACAAATCAATCCCAATCAAATAAATACATATTCACACCAACAAATCTGAAAATCTATTTCTCTTTATTTCAAATACATAATAAAGATAACCAATAGATACTCTATATCCCTGCACAAAATCAAGCTGCAAAAATAAAATATCACTTCTCTCCCACACTTCTGTATTGCAATCTTAGAACAATAAAAGAACTAACCCCTATTTTCTCAAGATTTTTAGAATAAATAGTTACGGGGGAGCCTTATTTATTTTTTATAACTAAATTTTGAAATGAGATAATAATAGTGATTCTCATAATCTTTGGTCTTCTCCTTTTATCATTTTATCAAGCTTAATGTTTTATCTACATTATAGCCATAAGGTTGATAATGAAGATGTTTATCATATTGAAACACATGTATATGCATCATTTGACAAGTGGTAGTTGGATGTTTTAATCCAAAATGAAAATATTCTTGGTGTTGGGTGGACATAAAATATTTATGATAGAAAAATTAGGTCTCGGTATGGGGGCATAACTTTTTATCCTACTGTTGGATCTCCTTAATTTATAGATATGTTGGTGCAATCCTAGTTTCTCACATTCTTAGTAGAGCGATTGAGAAAATTATGTCTAAGCCAAAATTTATTTGATATAGAGTGTGGGTCTATAAAACTGCAGAAAATAAAAAAAAATTAGACTTGTTTACATCCTTGCTGTCAAAACCTGAACATTTTGAATCTTCGAACTTGAACGTAAAGTTTTACCTTTGAGTTCAGTGGAATCATGAAAAATTGAAATTTTAACTTTAGGCCAAAATGACTACGATGGTTCAAATTCAACATTGGTCAACATGTTTTTCTCTTTCCAAATTAACCTTCAACAAAGATTCAAGTTTTTTGAACCGCGGGGTTCAAATAGAAGGTTCAAAATGAAAAAATATTTCTTCCCTTCATTTTTCACTTTGTCCTTTTTATTGCATTCCTGATTTGAAGCTTGAACTTTGAACTTAGACTTGGTTCAAATTAGAGGTTCAAACAGGGTTTAAGACATTACTTCCTTAAAATGTGGTAGAAAAAATTGCATAATTTTTTGTTGATAACTCTGTTTCCCATAAAATTTTAACCCTAGGCTAAATGATCTATGTAGAGCGTTACCCGTAAATACTTTTAGCATAGGACACACGAAACATAAGATTTAACTTCTATGGCATCCTTTGAACCAGTGACTTTGAACCTGTACTTGGAACCATTGAGCTCGAACCGGCTCACATATGGTTCAAACATCCTTCCATATATACTTTAATAAAAATTCATTTTCATAGTAAAGACCCATAAAAACATGGGGAAATTTGAGAAAACTATGAAATTTTTTCCTTTGACCAACATAAATGACACATGGAGACTTAATTTTTAAATTTAAAATTGGAGGACCAAAGTGGGCCAACAGGGTGAAAAGATGGACAAAGGGACAATATTTAAATATTCTAAATCAGATTGAGAGTGCATGGTGAAAATGTCATTAGCAAGACATATAGAGAATGAAATACGTTTTAGATCAATGCTTTTCTTCACTAGTTTTGTTTTTAGCTACCGTTTCCTCTCAGAATGAAAGGGAGATGATGAAATATGGGGTTATTGGTACTGTTAAAAGGTGTTCATCATGCAGTGATGCTTGAAATTTTTAATGATGAGTTTTGTGTTTCCAAAGTATATCTGTTAAATTCTCATGAACTATGGGTCTGAGAAATGCCTCTTTGTGCATGATGATTGATGTATACTAGTAAATTTTAGCTTGTTTTTCGATGAGGATTAGTCAATTATTGGATGCCCATTGGTTAGCTAATCGACCACAACGGTCGTCAGAGTTTTTTAGTCGATAATATGACACATCAAATCTTTGTCAAAATTACGACGTCAACAGTGGTTGAATTATCGACGATGACGACGTTGAAATAATTGCTTCAACCTAAAAGAATTGTCAACCATAACATCTATCTCTGTGACCAATGTTTGTTGAAATTGTGATGAACAATCGTCAGACTAAATGTCAAAAATATAGCACTCTCATTGATATGTTTATTCTTCGTTTGTCAAAAAAGTGACACAAAATTTAATTATATATATATATATATATATGTATATATATATATATATATATATATATGTATATATATATATATGTATATATATATATATGTATATATGTGTATATGTATATATGTATATATATATATGTATGTATATATATATATATGTATATATATATATATATATATGTATATATATATATATATATATATACATATACACACACACACACACACACACACACACACACACACACATATATATATATATATATATACATATATATATATAATCAAATTAAGCACAACTATATTATGTCATTGTTGTTTACTATTTACTATGAAGAATGATAAGAGAGAATAGATCCACCACTAATGTCCAACCCACTCATTTTTTTCAATACTACGGAAACTAAGATAAAGATATTTGTGAAGGTTTTATAGATGTAGGTTGCTGAATCATCATCCCTGCACTGGTACTCAATCTGGAAACCCTTGTATGTATATAGCCACTCTAGAAAATCTCCACATCTAGTAAGTCTCCACAAAAATCCCTTCTGGCCTCCATTGCATATATGTCTTCTCAGAATCTAAAAACTCCGGCCCATCATTGATTCTCATCAATGTACCAATTTGGATAGTAAGTCTAATTTAATTTGTCTGTGGACCGAGACCTTAAATTATTGATCTTTTATTTGTTTCGAGAAGAGTATAACATTCTCTACTTAATAGGGCCAACCACGTGAAGGTGGAAGCTCATCTAGCCCCTCCTAGGAGTCTCTTATGACCCTTTACGACATTTTAAGACCTCTAAGATGTATTCTTAGGGATTGTAAACAGTCGTAAAGTGTCATAAGGGGTCCTGGGACACAACAGCTGAGAAACATAATTGTAGGCATCGTGGTCACAATTTTTTGGAGATAATGTAATTGAGTTGTATACCCAGACGATGGAGAGAAACTCTTGCACCTCTGATTACAAGTTGACTACATCTGTTACTCATGAATACAAGGTCCTCCAACAAATGTATTCAATTTGGAATTGGAGGTGTAGAAGTTTCTCTCCTTCACATGGGTATACAACTCAATTATGTTGTCTCCAAAAAATTGTGACCATGATGCCTACAATTATGTTTCTCAGCTATCGTGTTTATGTGCATGTAAGTCTAATTTAATTTTTATGTGGACTGAGACCTTAAATTATTGATCTTCTCTTTGTTTCGAGAAGAGTAGAACATTCTCTACTTAACAGGGCCAACCACGTAAAGGTGGAAGCTCATTTGACCCCTCCTAGGAGCCTCTTATGACCCTTTATGACTTTTTAAGACCTCTAAGATGTATTCTTAGGGATTGTAAATGGTTGTAAAGGGTCATAAGGGGTCCTGGGACACAACAACTAAGAAACATAATTGTAGGCATCATGGTCAAAATTTTTTGGAGACAACGTAATTGAGTTGTATACCCAAGCGACAGAGAGCAACTTTTGCACCTCCGATTCCAAGTTGACACTATGGGATCCAAAGACCATAGAGAAGGAATAAATTTAGAGAGAGGAGGAGGGGCCATAATGACAAAAATAATATAGGACAAACCTCAAGTTAAATGAGCTGGCAACTGCAAACATTTTAATAGATTTTTATTATTAAATAATGAAATTTGCATATACTAGTGTTCTAAGCCCCCTCATTACATGATTTATTATTATAAGCCCCCTCTAACTTACGCATCTAGAAAATGAAACTACAACCTATTAGGATTGAGACAAACGTTATAGAACAACAACAACTAGGAATGATCGCTTGCCAACATCTGTTGAATACATGAATTGGGGGACCTTGTATTCATGAGCTACAGATGTATTCAATAGATGTTGGCAAGCAATCATTCCTAGTTGTTGTTGTTCTATAAGGTTTGTCTCAATCCCAATAAGTTGTAGTTTTATTTTCTAGATGTGTAAGTTAGAGGGGGCTTACAATAATAAATCATGTAATGAGGGGGCTTAGAACACTAGTGTATGCAAATTTCAGTATTTAATAATAAAAATCTATTAAAATGTTTGTAGTTGCCAGCTCATTTAACTTGAGGTTTGTCCTATATTATTTTGGTCTTAATGGCCCTCCTCCACTCTCTAAATTTATTCCTTATCTATGGTCTTTGGATCCCGCAGTGTCAACTTGGAATCAGAGGTGGAGAAGTTACTCTCCATCGCTTGGGTATACAACTCAATTACGTTGTCTCCAAAAAATTGTGACCATGATGCCTACAATTATGTTTCTCAGCTATTGTGAAATCTACATTTATGTTTCTCAGCTTTCATGTTTATGTGCATGTTTATTATGTGTTTGGGAAGACATCTTTCTAGCCTAGGCCTTGATCCTTTGGCAATTAGCTTCATAATAATGTAGATGACAGATGAGAAATTAGCTTCCCAAGAAACATCCCATAAATGAACTATGTGTACCCCAATTCATGTGCCCTTTGTGTGTACCCAAATGATATATTTGAAATAAAAAGGGTAGGGCTAAATTTACCCTTACTATTTCAAATATGTCATTTAGGTATGCACAGAAGGCACAGGAATTGGGGTACACACAGTTCATTTATGAGATTTTTCTTGGGAAGCTAATTGCTCAGCTCTCATCTGATTCATTTATTATCAAGCTAATTGTCGAAGGATCCAAGCCCAATCTAGAAAGATGTCTTCCCATTCTATTTAAGCCATATTCCTTGTTCTTGTCAAACTTCCTTGGTATTGTAGGCTTGCTCTTTGCAGTACTCTTCTTCAATTTGTGTTTGATGATAAGCATCTTCTTCTTCTTCCTAATTGTAGCTAGATCAAGCTTCCTTTTCATCAGGATTCAACTCTACTTCCCCCATCTCATCATCCTCATCCACTCATCACAATTGATTGATCTCTCAAGGACCTTGTATCAATAGATGTTGGCAAGCAATTATTCTTAGCTGCTGTTGTTTTATAAGGTTAGTTAGTAGTTATAGTCAGTTTTATTAGAGTTAGGAGTTTATTTCAAAGACATCCACATGAAGTGGAGTGGGTGTGGTCGAATTGATGTATCAAGGAACAAATGGAATAACCAATAAAACACTATACGTTAAATCATGTGATTGATAGTAGATTGGGGCTCACTCGATCCATAAACATGAAGAATTATTGTAAAAAATGATGTAAACCATATATATGCGCACTTGAGGCAAAGAGAAGTTACACCATATCCATATTAAAATATTAGTTACAAAATGAAAATACTAAATTGACTAATTCCTGAGCTCATCTCCGCATATGGTCGCAACAAAGATATGTGATTAAAATACAGAGAAGGCATCATAAAAATATAATTTCGGCATTTTCCCTAGCCTGACATGTTTTGCACTCAAATCCTTCATCACGGATAAGTGGAGATGGGCAGATAGATGCAGATGAGTTGTCATCAACCCAACTAAAGTATCTGCAACCATTATTTCCCTGTGATGCCCAGTCTACATTAGTTCTTATAATATATTAGATAGTATTTACATTAGAAACATTAAATATATACACATTAGCAACCTTTTTTCTATTTGGGCAACACCAAAATTGTTGTCCAAGGTTGTTCTATGTCCATGGAGTCTTCAACACACACTGCCCACCAACACATTGACATTTTGGCACATTGAGAAGAGCCATCGAGCCTATATCAATAATGCATCGCACCATCGTTACTACATTTATTATTTTTATATGATTATTTTTATATGGAATACACCAAGGAGTACCATCATAAATATTAACCATTTATAATAATGAAAAGTAAACCTAAATCAAATAGCTCATTTTTTTATCAGCATGTGTAGTCAAAAAGGGACAAAAGATAAAAGAAAAGAAATAAGAAAAATCATTACAACTATAGAAAAAACATTTATACGATAATAAAAAAAAGAAACACTCTTTGTCAACAATTTTCAAAATCATTAGGACTATAGAAAAATAATTAAGACTATACAAAATCAAATTTTAGAAATGGATGGTTCTAATGCTTTACCATTACAATAATTGAGCATTCATCATTTGGTAGTGTGTATTCCATTTAAGTATGTCAACAATGTTCAACAAATAATAAAAATCATTAGGACTATAGAAAAATCAAGCTCTAGAAATGGATGGTTCTAATATTGCTTTTCCATTACAACAATTGAGCATTCATCATTTGGTACTTCTTGGTGTATTCCATTTAAGTTTTTCAGTTGTCATGTTTATGTGCATGTTCTTTATGTGTTTGGCTTCTCTCCCTCGCAAGGGATACACCGATAGGTAATTGATTTGAAAGCATAATGATTTGATAGTTAGAAGGTTGGTTAATAGATTCCAGTCGGTTATTTGTAGAGGGAAGTCTATTTGGAGTACACTTAATTTCTCTGCAATTTTGGAGTACACTATCCCATAGGTACAGTCGAGGTAGGTACACTTAATTAATATGCTTAATCTATTAGTAAAATAGAAAACCCCAAGGTAGGAGAATTTATTCTCATGAGGAAAGGAGGACCATTACCAACATCAGCACAAGAAGGTATATTTAAATCAAGATGTTTGGTCCAAGGCAAGGTATGTACTCTAATTATTGATTCATGGGCACATAGAAATTTGGTTTCAATTGATATGGTGTCTAAGTTGGGATTGGCATTAGTAGAACATCCTAACCCTTATAGTGCCACTCGGGTAAACCAAGAGTTGAATGTGAAGGTTAGTCAGAGGGCTCTTGTCAATTTTTCAGTTCGGCCATATCATGATCAGGTTTGGTGTGATGTCATATCTATGAATTGTGGGCATATGATATTAGGTAGACCATGGCAATGTATGAGAAGGACAATTCATGATGGCTACTCTAATACATATATTGTTCACAAAGGTAAAGAGAAATTTTAGTTAATACCATTGACTTGCAAGGATAATGACAAGATAATAATGTGTTTTGGTGATACTATTCCTCTTCATAATAAAGGAAACATTGCAGGTGATACAAGTTGGTATGGGCAGAAAGCATACAAACATGGATTGACTAGGACAATGTTGAACAGTCCTAGAAATGTAGACTTTTGGGATTTGAACTATGTTCAAATAGGTACAGTCAAGTGTCCTATTAAAGGGAAGCCAGTAAACAACCATGTTTAGATGTGGATGGACAATGGGCAGAAAGAACCAACAACAGGGCCACAATCTGATTCAAAATCAGAGATTGTGCATAAGGTTTTTGGTGCTAATGCTTTCAAGGTTTGTGCATGGTACAAGAGAAGGGCAGTGATTCATCAAACCATACCAATGCCAATATGGGGACCACCACAACTCACATCTTCATCATCACACTATGCCAATACACACCACCATGATTTATCACACTATTCCAATACCATTACAAATCACCATGACGCACATCTTCATGACATTACTAACATGGACCACTATGATTCATCGCACTATACCAATACCAATATGGACCATCATGATTTAACACACTATTCCAATACCAGTACAAATCACCATGACCCACATCTTCATGACACTACCAACATGGACCACTATAATTTATCACACTATTCCAATACCAGTACAAATCGCCATGATTCACATCTTCCTGACACTACCAACATGGACCACCATGATTCATCACACTATATGAATACACACCACCATGATTTATCACACTATTTCAATACCTATACAAATCACCATGACTCACATCTTCATGACACATACTAACATGGACCACTATGATTCATCACACTATACCAATACCAATATGGAGCATCACAATTTAACACATTATTCCAATACCAGTACAAATCATCATGACTCACATCTTCATGACACTACCAATATAGTCCGCTATGATTCATCACACTATACCAATACCAATATGGACCATCATGATTTAACATATTATTCCAATACCAATACAAATCACTATGACTCACATCTTCATGACACTACCAACATGGACCACTATGATTCATTGCACTATACCAAAACCAATATGGATAGACTGCCATGATTCAACACACTATAACCATACCAATACAGACTATCATGACTCACATCTTCATCACACTGTACCAATATCAATACAAGCCACCATAATCCATCACACTATACCAATATCAATACAAACCACCACAATACATCACACTATACCAATACAGACTGCCATGATTCACATCTTCATCACACTATACCAATACAGAGCACCATGACTCAAATCTTGCAAATCATTCTTAGAAACAAGAACACAAAGCCTTTAAATGGTTTTATGTCTCTAGAGAGACATGATTCATGAAAACAAAAGAGAAGGGAGGATTCACATACCTACAAAATTGACAAAATTGTTCTTACAGAGGGCTCTTCTAGAGACAATGAGAACTCGCAAGAGCATTCACAGAGGGGTTTCCTTTGGATTTTTGTTAAGCATTTCGTTGCAAAAAAAAAGATTAAAAGTTAAAACCCTTTTGTCTTGTGTGGATAATGTAGAGATTATGTTGACTTATAAGTGGTTTCAATTCACCATAGCTAATAGAAATTAATATGACAATCCAAGTGCATATGATATATATCTTTTATCTAAAGACAAATCAAATCTAACCGAAGAGATTAGAGGGTGAAATTTTTTTGTTAATGATACAAATATAGAAATGAAGTAGTCCTTTTGGAATGATGACTGTGAGGATGAATAATAGTGGGTGTAAATCATGGAAATATGACAGTGGTGATAGAGATTATTAGAAAGGTTCAATTTTGAATCACAGTAAGGAAAGAATGATAGACACACAAACAATGAAAGGAAGATTTCTTAGACACAGTTGAGTTAAAGACTATAAAATGGTTGATATGATGATCTCAATTGAAAAGAAAAAGAATAAAGGATGAAGTCATGTACTTTTCAAAGAAAAATGACAAAACAATGTAAAGGGACCTACAAGATAGGCATACAACACATGAAAACTACTGCAGACAAGGTGAAAGGAACATGAATGTAACATTCCTCTCAAGGGTGTATCATGAAAGACATAACCTTTTATACTTCTTAATGTGATAGTTTCAAAATAGATAGTTCTATTCAGTCACAAGACCAAGTGTTTCATGACAGTCTTCTATAGATAGTGTGATGTCCCCATCTTTAACCTAGTAACATAATAGCAACAAAACACATGTGGTCAAGGGGTGGCAAACCTTGAGCACCTCAAGATAGTTAGGAGATAGTGGAAAATTGTACATAGAAAGTAAGAGTTCAAGTAGATGGTGAAAATGAGGCAATGATAAGAGAGAGAGATTTTTCAATCCATTTTCCATCCTGCAGATCTACATGCTGAGGACTCCAAAGGCACCTAGAGGAGCTTTAGGGAAAGAGCTTTTTTACTTCCCTTTTGATGTCCTGCTTATTATGTATTATGATATATTTATGTTTTGTTAGACTATATTAGAGGTTTAAATGTGTATGTAAACAAGATTCTTTTTTAAAGCTTTCTCTGGTTGCATTTGCATTCACTATCAATTAGAGTATTTTTAAAAATAATGGTCCTTTTTATTGCAATGATGAGGAGATAGCATTTCTTTAGTTTTTAATATGTATGTGCCAAAAAATTAGAAGATATGTACAGTGGATTTCATGCATTTGGGCTGAGATTGGTTGGATACCCAATTGTCAATCAAGAGCTAATCCATAAGGAATAAACAAAAATGGAGGAAGTGGGGGATTAAGATTAGATGTAACGTCACATTGTGTGATCAAATCAGTATCACCGATGGTGATTTGTAAACCTTTGACCTTTTCTTCTTCAAAATAGGAAAGAGAGGTTCAACTAAAAGCTCTATTAATTTATTAAGTAGATCATGCTGACATTATTAGAAAGGATCCAATCAAATAGAAGGATCCAACTAAAAACTATCTAAACATGCAATCTCAATACAAATGCATATAATCCATTCATACTAATAATTAGAGAAGTAATACTCTATAAAAAATCATGATTATACCCAATTAATCTTGAATCCTAGAGTGCCAAATTTTTCCTTGAAAAATATAGATTCATGAAAAAGTCATTGGCCAATCGTTGACCCAATTTTTAATGACATTTTATGTTTTGAAAACATTAAAATCATGTTAAAATTCCTTTAAAATGGTAAAAATTATGAATATTTTGATGCAAAGACCTGTGAACCCTAGAAAAACTAGTGAAACCATTGATCACTTAGAAATAGGAATGGTTTTTAGATGATATCAATGTTTGTGCAGAATCAACATGGAAAGTGTTAGTATTATTTTTTAAACAAATGGTTTGACTCCAAATACCATGAATTGAGTTGATCTGGACTTTCGAGGAGCGCCAAATCTCTATATTCTAAAGGTAAATGATGCAGTTCAAACTAGAAAGGACAAATCTATTGTCTAACTTTGTAGCAGAGAAATTAGGGGTCAAAGAAATGTGGTCTCATGGAATGCTATGACTGTTGAGAAGGCCATGGAAAATTTTAAGGAAATACAATTAGCAGATGTAAATCCAAACTCCATGACTTTTGCCAGCATCCTACCAGCCTGTGCCAAAATGGGAGTGTTAGAACATTAAGGTATGGGCATCCATCGAAGCATAATGGAAGGGGGATTTTCGTTGGATATTATAGTGGAAAATGATTTGATAGATATGTATGGAAAATGTGGAAATATACACAAGGCACATAAACTATTTGACGGAATGCCTGAAAGAGATGTTATCTCATGGAATTCCATAATACTCTATTTTATGATGTGTTATCCCTAGGATTATTTATCAAATCCCATGACTAAATCTTCTAAATATTATGTTATCATTAGGATAAACCAATTACTTTAGCGCATTTCCAGTATTAGAATGAACTCACAAGGTGTCAATGAAGATAGTGGTTCACTAAGTTGTGAACAAATTTTAGATATGTTGACCAAGGAATATCAAAGGTATGCATATTTATACCCGACTCACATGAAGTTTGACAATGGGTGTATTATTTTTAGTCCCATTTATGACACATGCATGTTTGAATCTCCTCACACACCTAAGATGACTGGTTTGCAAAGCTATAATGCATATGAAAATAGGAATTTATGTGAACATAATGGTGCATTATATGATAAGTATAAATATACATATACTGATGTAAGTTCAGATTCTTATGAGGTATGGACATCATATGATAAAAAGGCTCAGTATGATAAGGCTCCAAGTTAAATGGCCTCTTATGTTGATCACTCCCACCCCTGTGATCACTTTGGTTTTGGTGGGAATGTCCTAGTTGTATCCTATGTATTCTATGTTGCTTTGATAGTCCTGGTGGAGAACACAGTGAAGGGTGCACTTAACAAGCACCAGTTGTTGGTTGGGGATTCCCGATGAAGGTTGGAGATTCCTGAGTGCGTATGATTAAATAAAGTTGAAAATTTATTGTTTGGCATCATTTTTCAAGACTGTTTGGAGTTATGGAGTCATGGAAGTAAGTTGGTATGGGTGGGTTATGGAGTCTTGGAAGTAAGGGGTTATGGAGTCCACCTTTGAATATCGAGTATTCTTTGTGGATTTTCTTTTAATCAGAACAAAGGTACAATAAATTTCAACAATTTTAAGGGATAGAAAGGTCATCAATGTGCAACATAATATTAAATAGAAATCCTACTTGCCATGGTCAAGTTGTGTGCATGTTATTAACCATGAGATACTTTACGACCTGCCCACTAAAAGTTTCTATTGAGCCCATGTAATCCCAGATACTAAAATTATCAGCACAAATAGTTACAAAGTTCTTGGACTTAGTTTACATTTTCTGATGAGAAGTTAGGAATGAATTGTGTTTCTAGGAGTTGTGGCAATCCTATGCATGTTTTTTTAAGAAAGAAGTATTCTATTTACCTAACTTGATATCTCTCACTATTATATATCTTTCTCTACACATTGTTAATATCATTTAACTAAATTAGTTCAATAGAACCACCTCTAGATGAAAATTTTATGTCTTTGATATGAGAACAAACTATTCTTATGATAAATACATGATCAATATCAGTTTTGAATCATTTGGAAATGGGTACTGTTAGTAGGGAATTTAGTACATGATACATCCATAAGGATGGGAGCTTTGAGCTTGAAATGAGTTTGAGGATCTATTATATGAAAAGTGACATATATGTTGTTGCTTACCATTTTTTTGCAAAGAACTTATGCCATGTGCCTTTCAATACTGGTGGTAGGCACTTCTATTCAGATGGAAACTCCTCTGAGTAGGTTACTTGGAGTGCAAATGTGAAAGAAGGGTTCACTTTTTTAAAAAAAATGGCTACCAAATGTAAACATAAAGAAACAATGTTGATAAAGATCTTATTGTATAAGTTCTATATTTTAGATTGATGTACATCATTGCCATGCTATTTTTAATATTTTTAATTGAACTGAAGCATTACTAAAGCATTTCCGTGATAAAGTCTTATTTTATATGGCATCCTCTATGATTGCTAATTGTTCTTTTGTGCACATCATTTTGTTTGACTGCATTTATTTTTGTAGGCCCTATTGGCGATGTTATTTTCCAAAGGCCCTATTGATGGTGTCATTTTTCTTGCTCATTACATATAATATATTATAAAACATGCATATGCAAACCTTTACGAAATATGTTGATAATGTTGAGAGATTTTGATTAAGATGGGTAACCAACTAAGACTTTCAACCAACTAAGACTTTCAAATCTATCAACAACCATGGTTCTCTTATTGCATCATTCAACATATTTTCCCCAATTCATGGGCCACTTCTAATGGTGGCATGAACACCATTAGAAGTGCAGAGATTAGGGTTTCAAACCCATGACAAATGAAAACAATTTGAAATATGAATAAAAAACCAAATATATAATATATATTAATCATGTATTAAACCAGTGAAGATCAGATGAAATGCATGCAACAACAACACAAAGGTGAAATGGGGTCAACTTATTGATGAAGAGTGGTTCTTATAGGTGGAGTCGAGGCTAGATGCATAGGCAGTGTCGTCAAATGCCCTCCTTTGACCCTCCACCTCTACTTTTTTTCTCGCGGAATATAACAAAATGAAATAAAATGATCCCTATGTTTTTTTTAATTTTGATTAAGTTGGGTATCCAACTGAGACTTTCAACCAACTAAGACTTTCAAATCTATCAACAACCATGGTTCTCTTATTGCATCATTCAACATATTTTCCCCAATTCATGGGCCACTTCTAATGGTGTTCACGCCACTTCTAATGGTGGCATGAACACCCTTAGAAGTGAAGAGATTAGGGTTTCAAACCCGTGACAAATGAAAAAAATTCAAAAAATGAATAAAAAACCAAATATACAATATATATTAATCATGTATTAAACTAGTGAAGATCAAATGAAATGCATGGAGTAGCAGCACAAAGGTGAAAATGGATCAAATTACTGATGAAGAGTGGTGCTTACAGGTGGAGTTGAGGCTAGATGCATAGGTAGTGTTGATAGATGCCCTCCTTTGACCCTCCACCTCTTCTTTTCTACTCGCGGAATATAACAAAATGAAATAAAATGATCCCTATGTTTTTTTTAATTTTGATTAAGATAGGTATCCAATTGAGACTTTCAACCAACTAAGACTTTCAAAATCTATCAACAACCATGGTTCTCTTATTGCATCATTTGACATGTTTCCCCAATTCATGGGCCACTTCTAATGGTGTTCACACCACTTCTAATGGTGGCATGAACACCATTAGAAGTGCAAAGATTAGGGTTTCAAACCCATCACAAATGAAAACAATTCGAAATATGAATACAAAACCAAATATACAATATATATTAATCATGTATTAAACTAGTGAAGATCAGATGAAACGCATGTAGTAGCAGCACAAAGGTGAAATGGGGTCAACTTACTGATGAAGAGTGGTGCTTACAGGAGGAGTCGAGGCTAGATGCATAGGCGGTGTTGACAGATGCCCTCCAACTTTGACCCTCCTTCACCTTTGCTTTGCCACATGCGGAATATAACAAAATGAAATAAAATGATCCCCATTTAAAAAAAAAGAAGTTATATTGATGTGTTGGTTGGAATTACGATGACCTGTCATGGTTGTCGTAATTCCAACCAACACGGAAATAGAAGTAAAAGAAATCAAAATTTTCTTCTATAAACTGACCATGGAAAATCATTTTATAGCTTGGTCAGAAATGTTGGTCTAAAAAGTGGGTCAAATGTACTAGTATATATTATGAGATGTTTGACAGTAACAATGATGAAATTGAAAAGATGTGTCTATTATTGGAAACTGCAATTGAAACAATTGTTGTATTGTCATTGATGTCAAACCTTAACTAGTAAGACTGTTGCTACTTAGGAAAGTACTATATCTATTTGAGTGTTGCTAAGGGGCTAAGCAAGGTTGGCAACAATAGCACCTAAGGAAAGGTTGAGTTATCTTGATACTACAAAGTGAACTTGACTATGTTGCACAATGATGAGATAATGTATTGTTTATCTTAGTAAGAATGAAGACTAAACTAGTAGGCTTAACCAAGCAAAGAATGGAAAAATAATGTTTAAGCCAAGCAATGTTTGTGTTGACCGAGTTAGTATATGCCGAGAAAAATTATAGTGTCGACCGAGCATTAGTAAATTGTCGAGGAAGACAGTGTAAGCCAAGGAAACAGTTTTAGTAATGACCGAGCTTTCTACATGAAGACCGAGTGGACAATCACAATATTGACCGAGGATTAGCAATTTTATATTTGAAGAGAATTTAATTTTGGAGCTGACATTGTTGAATTCTTGGATTATGTCAAATGTGTTGACTTTATTTATTGATTGTTTGGAAGCATTAAATGCACTGTAAAATGTTTTATTGTAAATCTTTAAGAGATGTGAGATGATTCTAGAAAAGGAGCTGAAGAACATGAAGCGGGTAGATTCAATGAATCTGACCTAACCCTAAGATCTACGAATGAGATTGAGTAGCAAAAGATGATTTAACCTAATTGAGGAAAATATAAGGGAACTTGAGCATTTTAATATGCATGTACATGGAGAGCAGAGAATGTTGGAAGTGGAAAGTTTTATTGACTGAATAAGTAGAAAAGGCTGAAGAAGAATTGTGGTGATTGCTTGAAGAAAAGTTCTGAGTAGATCAAAGATGGAAATGGAAAAGTTTCAAAGTCAGTAAACCAACATTAGTGTACAAAATCAGATCTGATATTTGCAAAGTGAGTTGTATATTTTTTAGATAATACTGCTGCTACTTTCTAACCATTGTAATAGTCAAAATCCTTTTAACAGAGGTTGACCTAACAGTCATATGTTAAATCCTTTGAACAAGGTTGCATTCTAATGGAGTGTATTTAAGTCCTATGACTAGGCTCACTTTTAATAGGGTGATTGAAATCCTTTAACCGAGTCACACCTGCCAACTGTGTATTGTAACCTTTGATAGGGTTGGCTTTTTACCGAGCTCACTTCAGAAGAGTGAAAATAATAGTAGCATGTTTTTTTTAAAAAAAACAAAAGTGGGGTATCCACCATATTTTATTAATCTAATTCAATAACTCCCCCATGGAAGAACTAGTAAGAAACCCCAGGATCATAGTTATATACAAGCATATATTCAAGGATAGATAGATACATGTTATTTTACATAGGCTGTTCTATATGCCCTTAGTCATATTACAAAACTAACCCATATATCAAAAAGTTCCAAATACATGCTATAAACAAGCTGACCCACATCTAAGATGAGCTCGATTTGATAAAAAAATGAAGATGCCAACTTCAAATTATACAACCAAATATATTTTTGGCATAACTAATATCCCAAGAAACTTAATAAAAAAAGTAACACCGAGGAGCTAATTGACCATGTCATCCGACGTGCTAGTAGGAACAAGAAGGCTTGTTGGAGGAGATGAGAGTCAAAAAAGGGGCATCAACTCATCCATCATATGACTCAGTTCACAGACATCAAACATTCCCTCAGAGCCTTGAAACTAGTGCAGAGCATCACCCATCACCAAACCTGTTGGCTGAGCATTGAGGTCAAGGACCTGTAATGAAGTTCTCGAGCTTTGTCCACTGGCAGAAGGCTGGAATGCATTGATAGCATGAGGAAGTGGAGAATTTGGGACCTCAATGATATCCAAGAGAGCGTTTACCAGAGATTTAACTCTAGTCACCAAGTGAAACCCCAACCTCTGACCCAAGATATGAAGAGCATTCTCTACAAATCTGGCATCTTGCGCATAGAGTGAACATTTTATACTTTCATAGAGGAGGAAACAATCATGATTTGTGAGAAAATCTTGATGAGAGAATAGACCAATGACCAGTGCCAAACCCTCCCATAAGTCATAATGATGCACAACCCACATTAGTGCATTATCTTGGAGAAAACTGGGATTAACCACTTTGCTAGCTAGAGATGACACCAAAGTCATTGATTGGGCCAAGTCCATCACATTAGACAAAAAAATTGAGACAACCTACAAAAGGAAGATAATATGTCGCGAATGTGAAGAAAAGATTTCTTCCCCAATGACCAACTGGATTGCAACCCTTAATTCATGTGAATGACATATGAACATAGCAGAGAGAGAACCCTCATCAATGTGAGCCAGCAGAGCCTCCTCCATATGCCCCATTGGCAGCTTAACTCTATAATTTCTTGGAATGATTTCATGGTGATAACGAGCACACTACCTGCATTTCATACACTGTGAAACCCACAAATCCATTGTGTCCAAACTTGAACTTACCAAAGAATGATAAAGTTATACAAGGGGCCATGTATTTGTAGCTGTCGTGCCTCAACTAGTACATCTAAAATAACATTAGGATCACCCAAGTGTGTGCAAAATGCTGCAAAATATCAATCATAGTATAGGAAATTGGGATTCTGCAAGAAGTACTGAGTGTACATCGACCACTACTTTGGCATGTGTGACGAGATCCTTGAGAATGGGGAAACAAAGATGGCGGCACATATGATATGAAAGCAAATGATGGCAAGTTGTTGAGGACTATGAATGCACTAAAATTTTCACATGACATGTACTATGACATAAGAAGCATGAACACACCAATCTTCAAACACACGAGTGGCAGGGTTCTTGACACACATACATAAAGGCATCCATATGATCACTGAGGCATAGTACCAGCATCACATCTGTACAAGGGAAAACTTCATGTCTACACAATTGAGGAGCATCCTACATATGTCACTCTATCTTGACTCTAAATTTCATTTAGCTTGGCATCTTGTTTTAAAATTGTATCATCACTAAAGGCCACTACTTCATATCCATCACAACCTTTGTTTGCCAAGTGGTCTGCTAATTGATTGCCCTCCCTTAATGTATGAGAAACCTAAACTTCTTGAAATGAATCCTATAACTACCATATTTTCTAAAGGATGTAGGTTAGTTTCCAATTATGGGATATTCGATTAAGACATGCTGAAATAATAACCATTGAATCTCCTTGTATTTGGATCTGGTGGAAACCACCATTTTTAGCCAATATTAGTACTTCTAATAATGCCTTGGCCTCAGCCATGTTGTTTGAACCAAAAGGAAGGGTGAAACATTTTACTGCTAGCAATAATCCTTGATAATCCCAAATACAAATGCCTACCCATGATTTACCTGGATTCCCTCTTGAAGAGCCATCAAAGTTAATCTTGCTAAACCCTTTAGTTGGCGGTATCCACTTGATAACTTCTCTGTCCAGCACTTTATTGGCTTTTGATTGGTAGCACCAACCAAAAGGTACATGTATTTGTTTCCACTCTCATAGTATAAATGAATCCCATGCTATCATGATTAAATTATGTTTAAGTTTAGTATGACTAGCATTAGCTAATTCTAATATCGATCTCTCTAGCTGACATGTGACTACTTGAATTGTTGAAAATTGTCTTCGAAAGATTCTTTTATTTCTCTCCCACCATATTACCCAAACAACTAATACTGGGATGCACTTCCAAATGGTAGAGAAGAGGGAGGAAGAGTATAATTGTGGCCATGATTCAAACAGATCCCTGAGCTTGCATGGAAGAGGAGTAAAATATTGTAACTTTCTAAGGACAAAAAGCCAACATTCTTGTGCAAATTGACTATTTAAGAATAGGTGGTCTGTATCTTCTTGGTGATTATCACAAATTAGACAATTGAAAGGTTGAGCTATATTGAGTCTCTGAAGCCGCTCACTTATTAGTGCCCTATTATTCAATGCTAACCAAGCAAAGCATCCTGCTTTGGGCAAGGTTAGATTATTCCAGTAGAAGGACTAAGCAAGGGATGGTTTTAATTTTACATCTGTCTGCTGGATAAGCTTATATCCATCCTTAATGTTAAATTTTCCATTTTTCCCTGGTGCCTAGATTAGTTTATCCTCCAAATTTGATAAGTAGACCAGTTTTTGAGATAAGATTTTCTCAAAAAGTTGAATCTCTTGTGAGGATAGAGGCAGCTCATGGGGGTCTTTCCATATTACTTTTCGTGAGTGTAGGCATATTGCTAGTACATAACCACTTAGATAAATACCCCAAATAGCTTCTACCATAGTAACTATGGTCTCTATTTCTATGTCATTCATACTTATCAAAGGTGGTGCTCCATTCCATGAGTCCTACCAAAACTTGATTGATAGACCATTATTTACTTCCCAAGTAATGTACTTGCATATTATTTCTCTGGAAGAGATCATGAAGTCCCAAATAGCTAACCCTTTAGGGGGGTCTGATACTATTAGAATTCTTGCTAGATTAGTATCATCTAGGTACTTGCTTTGCATAGTTTGGCAACATATGTTATGCGGTTTAGAGTACATTTGCCATACTAGTTTACCCCCAAATGCTTGGTTTCATTTTTGTAAGTCATGTATCCCTGCCCAACCTAGCTGTTTTACTTGTGCCAATTTCTCTATAGAGACCAAAGGAATCTTCTTTGCCCTATTTATGTTCCCAGTCCATAAAAATTATCTTATCAACTTTTGAATTTTTTGTATGACCGACATAGGTGCCTTGAGAATTGATAAGTAATAATTGGGGATTGCTGAGAGAACTGATTTGATTAGAAGTATTCTGCCTGAAAGTGACAACCACCTTGCTTTCCATGCTACCACCCTAGATTTAATCCTTTCGATGATGGGTGACCAATAACTGACTTTGTTTGCACCCATGAAGAATGGGATTCCAAGGTATACATATGGAAGGAAATCAACTATAAATCCTAGGAGGCTGACAATTTTATTGGATACAATCTGATTTGTGTTAAACAAATATATTTTAGATTTGTGAGAATTGCTTCTCTGATTTGAGGCTACTGTATACAAGTCCAAAGTTTCTTTAATCTTCCTGGCCTCCCTGATATTTGATATCCCAAATAGTAATGTGTCATCTGCAAAAAGTGAATGTGTCACTGAAATATCTGATTGCCCAATCTGCACTCCTACCCACGTACCTAATGCTTGCTTTTGTTGGATAAGCCTACTGAATGATTTTTCCATCAAGATGAATAGTACTGGTGATAATGGGTCCCCCTACCTAACTCCTTGTGTAGATGTGAAAAACCCCATTGGGACACCATTTATCAGAACTGAGAAAGTAGCACCCAAAATACAAGCCTTTAACCATTTACACCAGCTTTTTGAAAATCCAAATTTTTGCAGAACCTTAATAAGGAAAGCCCAGTTAACTCTGTCATACACTTTCATCATGTACAATTTAATAACAAAATGTGCTGATTTACTATTGTGAATAGTATGAAGAACTTCATGTGCCACTAGAATCCCTTCCATTGTTTCCCTTCCTAGAACGAAACCCCCTTGTGGTTGCGAGACAATCTTAGGAATTAGGTGTTGCATCCTTATATAGATAGCCTTTGTGATGATTTTATAAATAGTATTGCATAAAGATATCGAGCAAAAGTCTACAAATGTCTTTGGAGTTTGTATTTTCAGAATAATGGCTATATTAGTGGTGTTGAAGTTTTTTAACATGGTCTTGTTGATCCTTGATTCTTCTATAACATCCAATAATAGTAGCATGTTACAAAGTGGTTTTTCCAAAATTGGCTTTCCACTATAAATCCTGGTGTTAATACTTGTGTGAATGTTTTGGTTTGAACATTTCTATGTTTTGCAAGTTAAGTTACAGCTGGGTAGTGGACTGCATTGTTAGATGTTTCTATTATTGAATCAGTGATGACCGAGTTTGTTTTGGTTATTGGATCTGATTTAAGGATAATTTTTTGAGAACTTTTTATACATCAGGACTTGAGAACAACTGATTCACCCCCCCTCTCTGTTGTTCTAAATCATATTAACAATTGGTATCAGAGCTTTGTTGCTTACTATTAGTATTGACAGAATCAAGTTTAAAGGGGCTTGAAGCAAATGATCAAGATGTATAAGAAGGAGGTACCAAAGATGAATAAAGAAAACTTCCCCTCATGGAAAAGCTTGATGAAGCTACATCTGGCTAGTATTGGTGACTCTACAAAGTACTACATTGAGAACAGTTATGTCTCACCTATCGCACCTTTGACTGCCGAAGAAATGAGAGCTAAGCAAGAACATAATCAAGCAATACTAGAAATTGCATCTACCCTAAGCTATCTAGAATTTGAGGACATTAAGGATTGCACAACTACTAAGGATATGTGGGAAACTCTTGCAAGGATCTATGGTGGTGACATGAATGTGCTAAAAGCAAAGATCGAGAGTCTTAGAGGTAAGTTTGATGAAATGAGAATGTGAGAAGGTGAAAACATTGCACAATATTATGGTAGAATAAAATAAGTTGTGAATTCTATTAGAGGAGCAAATGGGGCTGTTGATGATGAAACTATAATTGGGAAAGTACTAAGAACCCTATGTCCTATATATTCTATTAAGATCTCAGCTATTCAAGAATCTAGATGCAACTCTGCAAATGTGCTTACTTTGGAAAGTTTGGTTGGTAAGCTAACTACTTTTGAACTCTCTAACTATGATAATTACACTGTTGGAAGCATTGGAAATGTTGAATCTGCTTTCAAGTCACAACTAGTTCTGAACAAGCCAAAGAAAGAAAAAGAAAGATGCATCAGTGAAAGTGAAAGTAAAAGTGATAGTGAAAGTGACAGTGACACTTCTGATGATGACCTAGAAGATCTAGAAGCTCTTATGGCTAGGAGACTGAGAAGGGGAAAAGGAAAGTATAAAGGTAAACTCCCTATTATATGTTTTGCATGTAATAAAGTTGGTCATATAGCTGCTAGATGTCCTAACAGGAAGGATAAAGATGATGAAAGGAAAAGCAAACACAAAGTTAGAAAAGATGACAGAAGCTACCAATGGAACAAAGACTACAAAGGAAAAGGTAAGAAATCTTGTTACATTGTTGAAAAAGAGACTGACACTGATAGTGATGATTTTGAAATTGAGGTAGTTTATGTTTCAATGAAAGATGAATCTGATGAGGATGAGAAAACTGCATTGATATCCTATGTGAACAAGAATGATAAATGGATTATTGATAGTGGTTGTTCACATCACATGATTGGTGACAAAAATAAGTTTGAGACCTTACATCATTACAGAGGTAAAAGTGTAAAATTTGGTAATAATGCACCATGTCCTATTAGAGGAAAAGGTTTGATTAAACTGACTGATAAGATATCTTGTGAAAATTCATATTGGGTTGAAGGTCTTAATTACAATTTGTTAGGTGTTTCTCAGCTTAACAAAACTAGTTACCGAGTGGAATTTCATCACAAGCAAGCTAAAATATTTAATGCTACTGGAGAATTGATTGGAAGTGGTGATCAGACTAGAGGTAGTTTGTTCTATCTTGACCTATCTGAAGAAACATGTTTAATTGCACAACTTGATGATATTTGGTTATGGCATAAAAGGCTGTGTCATGTTAACTTTGACAATCTGGTAGAGATAAGTAAGAAGAAAAAGGTAAGAGGTCTACCTAGATTGAAGAAACCTAAGAATGTGATGTGCAAGGAATGTCAGTTAGGAAAAATGACAAAGTCAAGTTTCAAGAGCAAATCCTTTACTTCTGAAAACATTTTAGAGTTGGTTCATACTGACCTTTGTGGACCTATGGGTGTACAAAGTTACTGTGGCGCTAGATATTTTATCTTATTTGTTGATGATCATACTAGGATGATGCATGTGATGTTTCTAAAAGAAAAATCTGAAGCTTTTCAATTCTTTAAGTGGTATTTGGCTAAAGTTGAAAAGGAGACAGGTACGAACTTGAAATGTCTTAGATCTGATTGAGGTGGAGAATTTACATCAAATGAATTTAAATTTTTTTGCAATGATAGAGGAATTAAAAGATAGATGTCTACACCTAGAACACCTCCATAGAATGGTATAGTAGAAAGGAGAAATAGATCTATCTTGGATTGTGCAAGGACATTGATGATTGAAAAGAATGTGGCACATAAATATTGGAAAGAAGCTATAAGCACTGCTATCTACACTCTTAACCGGGTACAGATCAAGAAAGGTACAAATCTGACACCCTATGAATTATGGCACAGACATGCACCGAGTGTTAAATACTTTAGAATCTTTAGAAGTAAGTGTTATATATTAAAAGACACTAGGAATGGAAAGTTTGATGCTAAGAGTGATGAAGACATATTCCTAGGGTACTCCACAAAAAGTAAAGCTTATAAGTGTTTGAACTCTAACACTAACAAAATTGTGGAAAGTGTGAATGTCAAAATTGATGAGTATGCAGAAAGAAATGAAGATGACAGCAAAAGAGAACCAGAAGATTATAGATTTTTTTTATGTACATTGAGGAAGAAGAAGAGGCAAGTAACAAAGTTGCACCTGATGCTGAGTCTCGGGTAAGCAATGTTGAGCGATAGATAGAAGCTACCGAGTATCAGGAAAATAGTGCTGAGAGAGAACAAGAACATGCCAAGCTACAAGAAAATGTTGTTGAGTATTAGGAAGAGGTTGCCAAGCAATCTGAAGTTGAATCTGACAATCTTACTGAAGAACATGATGAAATAGAGGAGAGAATAGCTAAACCTATTTTGGAAAAATATGTAAGAACACATCATAAGCCTGAACAGATAATTGGAGACAAAAATACTGGAATTTAGACTAGAAGTAAGACTAAGGATGCAACATGTCTACTATGTGAATTTGAACTGAAGACAACTAGAGAAGCATTGGAGAATGAAGACTGGATACAAGCAATGAATGAAGAAATTGACTAGATTGAGAAGAATGATACTTGGACTCTGGTGCCAAGACCTGAAAACAAAAATGTTATAGGAACAAAGTGGGTGTTTTGGAATAAGATAAATGAAAATGGTGAAATCACTAGGAACAAAGCTAGGCTGGTATGCAAAGGCTATGCACAAGAAGAAGGAATAGATTATGGGGAGACATTTTCCCCTGTAGCTAGATTGGAAGGAGTAAGAACTCTGCTTGCATATGCTTCTTATAAAGATTTCAAGGTATATCAAATGGATGTCAAGTCTACATTTTTGAATGGTATACTAGAAGAAGAAGTTTAGGTAGAACAACCAGAAGATTTTATTGATCCAAACATAAGACACATGGTGTGAAAACTGAACAAAGCATTATATGGATTGAAGTAAGCTCCTGGAGCATGGTATGAGAGGTTGCACAACTACTTGATATAGATTGGATTTTCAAGAACAAATGACATAAGCAATCTGTACGTGAAGGATGAAGAAGGTAAAGGTATCTTGTTGGCAAAATTTTTTGTTGATGACATTATTTTTGGTGGACAAGATGCATTATGTAAAATTTTCTCAAATGAAATGCAAATTGAATTTGAAATGAGTATGTTTGGTGAGATCAAATTCTTTGTTGGTTCACAAGTATATCAGAGGAAGAATGGAATTTTCATTACACAGTCTAAGTATGTTAATGAAATACTGAAAACTTTTGGGATGGAAGATGCTAAACTAGTGGGAACTCCCATAGTTACTGGACAAAAGTTATCTAAGAATGATGATGCTACAGAAGTGAATCAGACTCTGTATAGATCCATGATTGGAAAATTGTAGTATGTTGTACATAGAAAACCAGATATTGCATTAGCTGTTGGGATTGTGGCAAGATTCTCTACCAATCCTAAGGAAACACATATGATGGCCATGAAAAGAATTATGAGATACTTGAAAGGAACTACTGACTATGGTCTATATTATAAGAAGGATGACAAATTTGAACTTAGAGTTTATACAGATGCTGATTGGGTAGGAAATGTAGATGATAGAAAGAGTACTAGTGGTGGAGCTTTCTTTCTTGGAAAAAGATTAGTCTCCTGGACAAGCAAGAAACAAAATTGCATTTCCCAATCTACTACCAAGGCTGAGTATGTTGCTACTACAGTAAACTATTCAAACTTGGTATGGATAAAACAATTGTTGATAGGCATGAAAGAAGAAATCACTAAACGTATTGTTATTTTTTGTGACAACACAAGTGCTATCAATATTTCTAAGAATCCAATGATGCACACTAAGACCAAACACATTGCAATCAAGTATCACTACTTGAGAGAATTAGTACAAGACAAAGAAGTCCGAATGGAATATGTGAATACAAAAGAACAATTAGTAGACATATTCACTAAAGCTTTACCCAGAGAAGCTCATGAGTATTTGAGAAGTCAATTAGGGGTTCTTCCCCTAACTGAGGCTGCCTAGACAAGCTAGGAGCACTACATCAAATATGCTACAGCAGAAAATTTGACAAATTGTTGTAGAAGTTTGTCACACTTTAGGGCTGGCCTAGAGTTGTGAAAAGAAGCAAAGATAAGGAATCAGTCATAAGAAAGATGATAGAGGGAGAAACATTGAGCTGCAAAGATATTATCTACATCTAATGGATGTATGTTTTAGTTGCTACTTTGGCATTTTTGTCAAAGAGGGAGATGAATTGATATGATAATACATGAAACTGAAAGGCAAGAGGGAGATGAAACATGAAACTGAAAGGCAAGAGGGAGATGAACTGATGAAACTAAAGATAAGGATGATGAACTGAAATGAAGGATCAGGAAAGAGAGAGATCTGAATAATTTTGATGGTCACAAAAGTGAGGCTTATAGGATTTTGAATCAGAATGAACTAAGGATATTATCAAATAATTTTCTGATGAACAAATAAGTTTTAGATTGGTTGGTAATCCATGTGTTATTCAGGTGATATCATATGGTGTTTCCATCAATGCCAAAGAGGGAGATTGTTGGAAACTACAATTGAAACAATTGTTGTATTGTCATTGATGTCAATCCTTAATTGGTAAGACTGTTGCTACTTAGGAAAGTACTATATCTATTTGAGTGTTGCTAAGGGGCTAACCAAGGTTGGTAACAATAGCACCTAAGGAAAGGTTGAGTTATCTTGATACTACAAAGTGTACTTGACTATGTTGCACAATGATGAGATAATGTATTGTTTATCTTAGTAAGACTGAAGACTAAATTGGTAGGCTTAACCGAGCAAAGAATGGAAAAATCATGTTTAAGCCGAGCAATGTTTGTGTCAACCGAGTTAGTATATGCTAAGCAAAATTATAGTGTCGATCGAGCATTAGTAAATTGCTGAGGAAGACAGTGTAAGTCGAGGAAATAGTTTTAGTAATGACCAAGCTTTCTACATGAAGACCGAGTGGACAATCACAGTATTGACCGAGCATCAACAATTTTATATTTGAAGAGAATTTAATTTTGGAGCCGACATTGTTGAATTCTTTGATTATGTAAAATGTGTTGACTTTATTTATTGATTGTTTGGAAGCATTAAATGCACTGTAAAATGTTTTATTGTAAATCTTTAAGAGATGTGAGATGATTCTAGAAAAGGAGCCGAAGAACATGAAGTGGGTAGATTCAATAAATTTGACCTAACCCTAAGATCTACGAATGAAATTGAGCAGAAAAAGATGAGTTAACCTAATTGAGGAAAATATAAGGGAACCTAAGCATTTTGATATGCATGTACATGGAGAACAGAGAATGTTGGAAGTGGAAATTTTTATTGATTGAATAAGTAGAAAAGGTTGAAGGAGAATTGTGGTGATTGCTTGATGAAAAGTTCTGAGTAGATTAGAGATGGAAATGGAAAAGTTTCAAAGTCAATAAACCAGCATTAGTGTATGAAATCAGATCTGATATTTGCAAAGTGAGTTGTATATTTTTCAAATAATACTACTGCTACTTTCTAACCATTGTAATAGTCAAAATCCTTTTAACAGAGGTTGACCTAACATTCATATGTTAAATCCTCTGAAAAAGGTTGCATTCTAATGGAGTGTATGTAAGTCCTATGACTAGGCTCACTTTTAATAGGGTGATTGAAATCCTTTAACCGGATCACACTTGATAGTGTGTATTGTAACCTTTGACAGGGTTGGCTTTTTATCAAGCTCACTTCAGAATAGTGAAAATAATAGTAGCATGTTACAAAGTGGTTTTTCCCAAATTGGGTTTCCACTATAAATCCTAGTGTTAATACTTGTGTGAATGTTTTGGTTTGAACATTTCTATGTTTTGCAAGTTAAGTTACAGCTAGGTAGTGGACTACATTGTTAGATGTTTCTATTATTGAATCAGTGATAACTGAGTTTGTTTTGGTTATTGGATCTGATTTAAGGATAAGTTTTTGAGATTGTTTTATACATCAGGACCTGAGAACAACTGATTCACCCCCCGTCTCTGTTGTTCTAAATCATATTAACATCTATACCAATGTCAAATCATTTCCCAAATGAAATGAAATACATACTTTATGATTTAATCTCTTATTTGTATTTGTATATGTACTATAAGATCTATTTGAGTTGAAATTTTTCGGGGATACTCTTGCAGAAAAAAGAAGATTGATATTAGATTTAGAGGGAGTCTGACACTTTAGAGGCAACATTGGATGAATAGATCAAAAGATTGATATTCAAAAGGAGTCTAAAAATCCATGTGTGTGACTACATGATTTTAATGGGCTTTCCCCTTGTATACAATTAATTTTTAAAATATTATAATATTATAGAGTTATTATCTGTTGTTTTTTTCTATCATGAAGAAATTTAAATGTTATTATAAACTAACTAGTAATATTTTTCTCTAAATAATTGTAATATTTTATTTTTATATATAACTATAGTAAATGTGTTATAAGTTTAATTTGAGTGATCTATAAGTTTATTAAGATTATTAAAAGTTGATTATTATTTAATATTTATTTAAAAATAATTAGTTATAAATTTTTAATTTAAAATTTAAATAAGTATTTATGATTGATCAAAATTGTATATTAGTAAATAATTATTTTAAATTTTTTTATAAATAATGATTATCTTATTTGTACTTTCATTTCATTTCATTTTCTTTCTTTTTCCATTTCTTTTGTCATTTCTTGCATCTTTTTTTAAATTTTTTTTCTTATGTTTGCTTTGTAGTTTTATTATTATTATTTTTTTAATTTTTAATTTTTTTATTTTTCAACCTCTCTTCTTTTGCTCTTTATTTCCCTTTTCTTTTTTACTACATTTTTTCTTATTATTATTTTCTCTTGTTTTTAATATCTTTAAATCCTCTCACACCTCTTTTCTCTTGGTCTCTTTGTCTGTTTTCTCTCTTAACATTTTCTTTTTCTTTCTTCTTCATTCTTTCTATTGCACTTTCAATGGATCTTTCACTTTATCTTCTTTATTTTGAATTTTGAATTCTTTTATCTTTACCCCCTCTTACTTTATAAGGTCATAGATTTGTTGTCCTAATCATTTTCATATCTTGTCAAAGGATCACTGAGTGTGATCCGAAATATTAAAAAAGAAAAAAATACTCATAGTTATTATTCAACCGCTTGCATACAAATAATTATACTTTACTCATAATAATGCATTTAATACATAAATAGATAAAATATATGTACATGTATATGTATTTCCGTATTTGTGTTTGTATATACATACACATATAATGTACATAAATTATCTTTTTTATTATTTTTTATAAGGATTTACATAATATCATAATTCTATTATTTCTTGTCTTATTTGTAAACCCTTTTTTTCATGTGGTGGATGAATGCTTTTCCTCACCAAGTCTATTATTATTTTTTGAGAGCTCTATTCAAATCTATGGGTCCAATTATTGGACTTGATGAGAAAACAACCCACAGCTCCCAAGAACACTGTTAGGAATGAATGCAAAGTGTTTTGGCAGTCATTCTGTAGCAGTTGTTGTTGCATTCATGACTTGGATTGTCATTGATGTCAACATAGTGATATTTTGGATATTAGTAGGAAAGCAGGTACAGTTTTGTTTTGCGCACATGTTGTATTGCAGATTGGCTCTTGCACAGTTGATGGTATGTTCTTTGGTGTGTTATTAACCTATGGTTAACAATGCAAAAAGAAATTCATTCATTTGTAAGAGTTATGAGCATTTTGGTGAAAGCAGTGTTTAGACAGTGTTTCTGTGTAGCAATGTTCAGAAATCAGAGGATATCTCTTAGCTGGGATGGAATCTAATTTTGCATAGTTAAAGGGATGTTGGAGACTCATTAATGATGATGTGGTTCATAGTGAAAACTTTGAGGATATGTTTGGAGAAAGTTACAGTAACTGTAAGCTGACAGTTTTATGTGAATTATGTGTGTAGCGTGTAGAATTTATTACTTTGTAATTGAGGAATGACTCATTTATAATTATTTGAGTTTGGTATATAAGAAGGAATTTTTTCCTTATTGTAATGTGTACTATGAAGAGTGAGATGTGAATATATGCATGAAGTGAAGAAAAGAGCCAATTCAGTGATGAAGGAAGACTTGTGAGTACAGAGATCTGGAATTGTGATCTTGTGTAGCAGAGAGTACAGTTTTGGCACAGTGTGAAGGAGGTAATATATTTCATATTATTCTGTTGAATAATTATAAGATCTTTTGGACAGTGGGTTTAGAGATCTTGCCTTGAAGCTGTTTGGGCAGTGGGTCCTTTTGTCTTCCATAAACTCTTAACTAGGTTAGAATCTTTTAACAGGGATTCAAAATCTCCTAACAGGGATTTATATGTACTGAATGTATTTCATAAGACTCCTAACAAGGTCCATCCTCTAACAAGGAACTTTCATATTAGTGCATCATTTTGTGGGCATCATTCCCACTGGGGTTTACTCTTTTCAAGAGGTTCCCTAGTTAACATATCTTGTGTTATTGAGCAATTGTGTATGATTATCTTTCTATGGTTGATCAGTACATTGATTATATTGTTTAAAGCTATTGAATGGATAAATTATCAGATAATTGATTCACCCCCCCCCTCTCAGTTATCTTGGGGATATTTACTTTCTAACAATTGGTATCAGAGTGGCAGGTCCTTGAAAGAAAAATTTAACAACTTAAGGAGATCCATGGAAAATTTTAGAAAAGAAAGCCCTAAGTTTGATGGAGTAAATTTTGATAGCTGGAAAGAAAAGATGAAGACACATCTATTGTGTTTAGGACCAAGTTATTGGTTGATTACAAAGAATGAGAAGACTATCATTGAGGAAGACAATATAGAGGCAGGAACTAAAGATGAACTAGATCTATTCATGTGTAACATACTTGCAAGAGAAGCACTTTTATCAGCACTACTGAAGAATGAATATAGTTAGGTAAGATGTTTGAAAACATCTCATGCAATTTGGAAAGCTTTACATTCTACTTTTGAAGGTGATGAACATGTAAAGAAGGCTAGATTAC
The DNA here is from genome assembly GCA_027943335.1 of Chamaecyparis obtusa. Lineage (NCBI taxonomy): Eukaryota > Viridiplantae > Streptophyta > Pinopsida > Cupressales > Cupressaceae > Chamaecyparis > Chamaecyparis obtusa. Next base: position 235,925 of record BSBK01009657.1, read on the forward strand.
ATAATTGGATTTGTGCATTTGAAGATATCAGAATGATGGAAGATGAATCTATTAGAAGTTATATTGGTAGGATGTCTGAGATTGTGACAGGAATAAAGTCTTGTGGAGGTGATAAGATAGAGAATGAAGTGATATGGAAAATTTTGAGAACTTTGACACTAGTATTCAAGTAGACAACGCAGGTGATTGAACAAGTGATACCTTGTACATCAAACTTTTCAAGAGAGACTCTTCTTGGAAGATTAGAAACAGCAAAGATGAACTTGAGATTATCAGGAGAGCTACCTAGAATGGAAACAACATTCAGTGCTCTTAGCATTAGACCTACAAGAAGTACTAGTGTGAATGGAGATTATGCCAGCAGTAGCAGATCTGAGGAAGATAAGAAGATTGAAGAAGGTATTGCATTACTTGTAAAAAGAGAACCAGATGGTAAGAAAATCTTTAAATGTTGGACTTGTCAAGAATATGGTCATTTTGCATCTAAATGTCCTAAAAGAGTTAAGAAGTATAGAAGCAACTTTAAACCTAGGAGATCTAAAGAATGTTATTATGCAAATGATGAAGATCTTGAAGTAGGAATTGAAAAACATTTAAGTGACAGTGATAATGATAACTTTGAGGAAATAGGATTTGTAGCAATTAAAGAAGAAAGTTATGAATCTGATAAAAGGGAAGAAAAAGCATTAGTTTCACAAGTTGAAAAGAAATCTGATTGGATTATAGACAGTGGTTGTTCACATCATATGATTGGAGATAAAAGAAAGTTTGTTAAGTTAGATAATTATGATGGAGGAATTGTTAGGGTTGGTAACAATGCACCTTGTTTGATTAAGGGTATAGGATCTATTACTCTTGATGGAAAGACTAATACTGATGATGTTTACTTTGTTGATGGACTAAGACATAATCTACTAAGCATTGGACAATTAGCTGATAAGGGTTATCAAGTTTGGTTTTCTGAGAAAACTTGTGTGATAAAAGATAAAGATGGAAATCTAATTGGAAAAGGATCTAGAACCAGAGGTAATGTATTTCAGTTAAATCCTACTAAGATGACATGTTTGATAACTAGGATTGATGACAGTTGGTTATGGCATAAAAGGTTTTGTCATATAAACTTTGATAATATTGTCAAGGTGAGCACTACACATGCAGTAAGAGACTTACCTAGAATTATGAAACCTACTAACATGATTTGCAAAGAATGTATGATGGCAAAGTAGAAAAGGAGTTCATTTCCCAATAAGAAGTTCACATCGGCAGAGAAGTTGCAGATTGTTCATATAGACTTGAGTGGTCCTACTAGGACTAGAGGATTCTATGGTGAAAGGTATTTTATGATTCTTGTTGATGATTTTACAAGAATGATGTGAATTGCATTTTTTAAAGAAAAATCTGAAGCATTTGATAAATTTAAGATCATGAAAAGAAAAATTGAGAATGAATATGGAATGAAGATTAAGTGTCTAAGATCTGATAGAGGTGGTGAATTTACATCTAGAGAGTTTAACACCTTTTGTGAAATGAATGGTATTAAGAGACAACTTTCAGCCCCTAGAACACCAGAACAAAATGGTATTGCAGAAAGAAGGAACAGGTCAATAACTAAAGCAGCAAGAGCTATGTTGTTTGAAAATGATTTGGCTAAGAATTTTTGGAGAGAAGCAGTGAACACAGCAGTATACACTATGAACAAAGTACAAATCAGAGTAGATACAAACAAGACACCTTATGAATTATGGTTTGGACATACACCCTCAGTTAAGTATTTTAGAATTTTTGGAAGTAAATGTTATATAAAGAGAGATGATGATATAGGAAAGTTTGATCCTAGAAGTGATGAAGGAATATTTCTTGGATATTCTTTAAAAAGAAAAGCATATAGATGTTATAAAAAAAAAACTAAGACTATTGTTGAAAGTGCAAATGTAAAGTTGATGAGAAGTTTAAAATTCAGGAAAGAATGCTTGATTATGAATCTGATGGAGAAGCACAACCTCAGCCTAACATTGAAAATGCAGAATTATTTTTTGAAACTAACAGTGATTTGTTGAATGAAAGTCATAATGAAGAAAACAAAGAAGAAAGCAGAGAAGAATCTATAGTCAAAACAAGATCAGTAACTATGACACCTAACAGGTATACTTCAAGACATCACCCTGTTGAGAAAGTTATTGGAAGTTTAGATAGAGGAGTTTTGACTCGAAATAAGGTACATTTATGTTTGATTTCTCAAATTGAACCTAAAACTACTAATGAAGCTTGTGAAGATGAACATTGGATCAATGCTATGAAAGAAGAACTAGAGTAGATTGAAAAAAACAAGACATGGGAATTGGTCCCTAGACCTGAAGACAAGAATGTGATTGGAACAAAGTGGGTATTGAGAAACAAGATGAATGAACAAGGAGAAGTGATAAGAAACAAAGCAAGATTGGTATGTAAAGGATATTCACAACAAGAAGGAATTGACTATGAAGAAACTTTTGCACCTGTGGCCAGACTTGAAGTAGTGAGAATGTTTCTAGCATATGCAACTTACAAGAAATTTAGAGTGTATCAGATGGATGTGAAGTCAGCATTTTTGAATGGTGAATTGGAAGAAGAAGTCTAAATTGAGCAGCCTGAAGGTTTTCCTTTGACACAAGAAGGAGATATGGTATGTAAGTTAAAGAAAGCTTTATATGGATTAAAACAAGCACCTAGAACCTGGTATGCAAGATTGGATAAGTATTTATTGAAATTGGGATTTATAAAAGGAACAGTAGATAGTAACTTATACACAAAAGAAATTGAGAATGGTTTGTTGGTTATAGTTATATTTGTTGATGATATTATCTTTGGAGGAGAAGATGAAGCTAGTGACAAATTTGCAGATGAAATGAAGACTGAATTTGAGATGAGCATGATTGGAGAAATGAAATATTTTTTGGGATTACAGATAACACAAAGCAAGGAAGGTATATTTTCAAGTCAGACTAAGTATTTAAATGACTTATTGAAAATATTTGGAATGGAAGATTCTAAACCTATTGGAACACTTATGGTAACTAGACATAAGTTATCTAGCAAAGATGAGACACTAGTAGTTGAGCAGAAAAAGTACAGATCTATGATTGGAGGATTGCAGTACTTGACACATACAAGACCTGATATAGCACATTCAGTGGGGATTGTAGCAAGATTTAAAGTAGAACCTAGATAATCACATTATGTAGTAGTAAAGAGGATACTGAGATATCTGAAAGGAACAATGGATTATGGATTATGGTATGAGAATTCTGATGATTTTACCTTATGTGCCTATACTGATACAGATTGGGGAGGTAGCATTAATGACAAGAAAAGCACCAGTGGTGGAGCCTTTTTTCTTGGAGATAAATTGGTCTCTTAGCTAAGTAAGAAGTAGAATTGTACTTCATAAAGTACAGTAGAAGCAGAATATGTTGCAACAGCAAATAATTGTAATCAGATTATTTGGATGAAGTAGATGTCGAAGGATATTGGAATAAAGTTTGATGAGCCTATTGTTATACATTGTGACAACACTAGTATAGTGAGTATGTCAAAAAATCCTATTTTACATTCTAAGACTAAACATATTGAGATCAAGTATCATGTTGTAAGAGAGAAAGTTGCAGAAAAAGAAGTAAGATTGGAGTACATAAGTACAAAGGAGCAGATAGCAGATATATTTACAAAGCCTTTACCTAAGGATACATTTGTGTATCTAAGAGGTATGCTTGGGGTTATGCCCCAACCTATTTTTGAGAATTGATGTAGATGATTGCATCCATCCAGTGGTATATGAGCCCTATCTTTCTTCTGGATTGGATGTTGGAACTTCCTCTATGGGGGAGTTTATGAGCTGAGTCATGAGGACTCTTGTTATTGTATTCTTCTGAAAAGTGTCTTTTGACATTAAGTTGTTGTTGACTTAGTGATAGAATTTTTGTCATTGATGTCAATGGGGGAGAGATATACATGAAAAAAATTGTGGATTGTATGAGAGAGCTGAATAGGAAAATGAAGCAAGATTTGATTTGATATTTTGTAGTGATGTTGCAGTATTGGATTTTTGGAACATTGGATGTTTTTCATCTATGTTGCCATCAATGCCAATGGGGGAGATTGTTAGGAATGAATGCAAAGTGTTTTGGCAGTCATTCTATAGCAGTTGTTGTTGCATTCATGACTTGGATTGTCATTGATGTCAACACAGTGATATTCTAGATATTAGTAGGAAAGTAGGTACAGTTTTGTTTTGCGCACTTGTTGTATTGTAGATTGGATTTTGTGCAATTGATGGTATGTTATTTGGTGTGTTATTAACCTATGGTTAATAGCACAAAAATAAATTCATTCATTTGTAAGAGTTATGAGTATTTTGGTGAAAGCAGTGTTTAGACAGTGTTTCTGTGTAGCGATGTTCAAAAATTAGAGGATATCTCTTAGCTGGGATGGAATCTGATTTTGTGTAGTTAAAGGGATGTTGGAGACTCATTAATGATGATGTGTTTTGCAACACAAACTTTGAGGATATGTTTGGAGAAAGTTACAGTAATTGGAAGCCGACAGTTTTATGTGAATTCTGTGTGTAGCGTGTAGAATTTATTATTTTGTAATTGAGGACCGACTCATTTGTAATTATTTGAGTTTGGTATATAAGAAGGAATGTTTTCCTTATTGTAATGTGTACTATGAAGAGTGAGATGTGAATATATGCATGAAGTGAAGAAAAGAGCTAATTCAATGATGAAGGAAGACTTGTGAGTACAGAGATTTGGAATTGTGATCTTGTGTAGCAAAGAGTGCAGTTTTGGCATAGTGTGAAGGAGATAATATATTTCATATTATTCTATTGAATAATTCTAAGATCTTTTGGACAGTGGGTTCAGAGATCTTGCCTTGAAGCTGTTTGGGCAGTGGGTCCTTCTGTCTTCCATAAACTCTTAACTGGGTTAGAATCTTTTAACAGGGATTAAAAATCTTCTAACAGGGATTTATATGTATTGAATGTATTTCATAAGACTCCTAACATGGTCCATCCTCTAATAAGGAAATTTCATATTAGTGCATCATTTTGTGGGCATCATTCCTACCGGGGTTTACTCTTTTCAAGAGGTTCCCTAGTTAACATATCTTGTGTTATTGAGCAATTGTGTATGATTATATTTCTATGGTTGATCAATACATTAATTATATTGTTTAAAGCTGTTGAATGGATAAATTATCAGATAATTGATTCACCCCCCCCCCCCTCTCAGTTATCTTGGGGATCTTTACTTTCTAACATAACACATGTATGCAAACACCTATCATAGAAAGAGAGAGAAGAAAGAAGCTACAAAGGCCTAAACACATTGACCCATGAGACAAGATCCATTCCTTGATGTACAAAAACAAAATTTGAAATTCAATACTGAATAATTTGTGTTACAATCTATTTAGAAAATAGAGGAGATCAATCCTTATAAAAGCAGATCAAAACCCTAAAAGGGTGGAGAAACTTACGTTGCATTATAGTAATTAATAAAATAATTAATTATTATATGCCCAAAGTTTAGCTTAAGTAGAAATATATAATAAGTGACTTAATAATTAAATCAATATGATTCATTTAATAAGAAAACAACTTATTACTATAACACTCCCCCCTTAAGATAAACTTTGGGAGAAATTGAAAACCTAGAAAGAACAACTAAAAGCGAATGGGTCCCAACAACAAAGGCCTGATCAGGTACCCAAGTACAAAAGAGAGTCTCTATAAAGTGGACAAATAGATAAAACCACATGGGAAAAATTCTACTCCAAAAAGAGATGAAGACTAGTCTGAAGGACTGAAGAAGCCTCCAAAACTAGAGAATGTTCCAAAAAATAGGAACACAGATGAACATGTAGAACATTGCGGAAGCAAGAATCTGTAAACTCTGTCAAGAAGTAATTGTTGATCTAAAGATTCAGATACTAAAATATAACATGATTAGGTAAAGATGACTGTAATTTGCATGAGTGTCCTCAATTGACACTACTCGAATTAGGAGGAAAAAAAAGGCAAACAACTCAAGTCGAAGATACATAATGCTATAATCTGCACAAGTGCCCTCAAATGACACTACTCAAATTAGGAGGCAAAGAAAGACAAACACCTAAAATCAAAGATATAGATGGCATAAAAACACCAAATTTTGAAGAGCTGATTAATAAAAGATGGAAGAGTGCTCCCAAAATTAGAAAAGAAAGAGTTTCCATATGATAAATGATCCATCTCATCAGAATGCATAGGTACCCAACCACTACATCCACCTAGTACATGGGAAAAAATACTGAATACATAGCTCACACTATCAAACCAAGGAAGCAAAAGAACCAATAGTAGAAACCCCCCCATAATGTTGATAAGGGAGAAATGATAGGTACACTAAAAAGAACGTCCAATATGAACTACATGATGAAGAAGAACCAATAACATTGAAGATACAAAGAGAGTACAAAGACAAATAGAGATACCTAAGGCTAATGTCAATGGAGGAACACTCATGTGACAAAGGTAGATGGAAAACAAAGGCAAAGCATCAAACCCCCCATGACACTTTATAATTGAGTGTGAGTACAAAGAGCACGAACATATTCAAGATCTCATACATGCAATAGAATGACACTTTATCTCAGTGTATTTACATAAAAGAATTCTATAAAATGATGTATACTCTAATCAAAGAAGAGCTAAAGCTTTCTGAAACAAACTAACCAGAGTGTAGAAATGCAAAAAAATGAAAAAAATATACCTCAACAATAATTTTTAAAAAATGACTCATATAACTAGAAGGATCACAAAACAAGCTTTCCAACGATAGCTTGTTTTTCCAAAAATGGAGTCCAGATGTGCAATATATGGCTCCTGAAGTGCGAAAAATAAATTTTGTCTTTGATGAAAAAAAACACCATTAAAAAGAGAAATTTAGAATTTCTAACCTCTATATATGGATAGAGATTAGAATTAGATTTCCAACAATATCTTGTTTGCTTGATTTTGGCACCGTATGCTCAAGTTATGAGCAAAAAACCACAAGTTGCACCGGAGGGACCAAAATAGTGTTTGAAGTGCTGATGCAATGCTAATGTTAGCAAATTGCAGGATTAAATTTGATTGTCGTATGGTTGTCACCACCAAAAACCTAATAGGCCCTGGTCATTTGGGTGACTAGGGGGTCACAACTAGAGGGCTGAAAAAAGGGCTCCTAGTCCTCTGCAAATAGTCATGTGACTGTAGGCTGGGCATTGAACTTTGGCGATTACTGCTTGATTGGTGGTCACCCCAGTAGTCACTGACGGTGATGCTGGTGGTGATGCCACCCTGACCGCTAATGATCACTATAGGTAATCAGGTGGCCACCATGGTGGCACCTAGGTGGCATGTGCCCATTTAATTATTAATTTTTTGTCATGCACTTGCATCTACCTGGAAGTGTGTGTCAGGGTTGTACGACCTTGGTATGCAAATTTTTTTGCAAAAATCTAACATTGTCCAAATTGGATAAATTTTATATGTATTTAGGGTTTCTTTGATCTTATGAGCTCAATAGGAAGGTTTGTTTGAGCCCAAAGTGGTCAAAAAAATAGTGACCACCTTGGGATGTGTGTTAGGGTCGAATGAGCCTAGTGCAAAAAAATTACTACTGAATGCAACTTCATCCAAATTGGACAAATTGTATATGGAAATAGGGGTTCTTGGGTGCTCTAAACATAGTGATGAGCTCCATTTGAGCCCAAAGTGAACAAAAAAGAGGTCCCTAGATCTAACAGAAAACCTCTAAAAACACAGATCTGACGAACACACTCAAATCTCTCAAGAAGAGGATTGGGGAAAAAAGATTTGAAGCTCTGATACCATGTTGGATTTGATGAGAAAACAACTCACAGATCCCAAGAACACCTGCATGCAAACACCTATCATAGAAAGAGAGATAAGTAAGAATCTACAAAGGCCTAAACACATTGATCCACGAGAGAGGATCCATTCCTTGATGTGAAAAAACAAAAGTTTCAATTCGATAATGAATAATTTGTGTTACAATCTATTTAGAAAATAGAGGAGATCAATCCTTATAAAAGGAGATCAAAACCCTAAAAGGGTGGAGAAACCTTAGGTTTCATTATAAAAATTAATAAAATAATTAATTATTATATGCCTAAAGTTTAGCTTAAGTAGAAAGAGATAGAAAGTGACTTAATAATTAATCAAATACGATTCAATTAATAAGAAAACAACTTATTACTCTAACACCAATCTCAAAATATTTCAATGAGTTTTTTTTTATACTCCTCATCCTGTTAGGTTTTACTTGGGGTACTCTAATGTCCATTGTAATACCATCCCATATGTTGTCATTTCAGAGTAAGTGGTTAAACTCTATGTAGGAACTTCTACTTATGTGTTGGACTTTCATTATATATTAATGATATGTTGATACTATGTTAGTATGTTCTGATGATATTTTAACTTTGATATGACTATTGCTTATGTTTCTTAATGCTTATATTTAAAATGTCTACATATTCATGCTAGGACATATGATAATTTTATAATTTTTTATATTTCATTGAAATACTAACCCTTATATCTCCAAGTAAATTGATTATAGATATGTTCATTCCTTTGTTTGATGTGATTGTAATAAGAGGGAAGACGTCATACTTAATCAATTAGGAGGTCCACATGATATATCAATCTCCTTCATTGCTTCTTAACATGATATATACATGTATGTACATGCTTGTCTTTGTGATGCAGGGTTGCAAGTATCAAACATCGACTTCACCTGAATTAGCAAGTTTGAGTGTACCCTTACATATATCTTGATAGTGAAAGGGGGAGCTAGCATTCAAGCCCCAAACCTCTCCTAATCTTGAGCCATTGTCCTACATAAGGATAATTATCTATTTTCCCACCCTATTTGATTGTCAAGGTGACAGGCATCCATTTACCTTGGTATGATATGTAGATGAGGTTAGTAGTTTTCATTAGTTTTCTATCTTGCATAGTAGATATGTCTAGTATCTTAAGACTAGGTGGTGTGTATGATATTAAGATTAAATGTGTGCATTAAAAGTTGATTATGAAAATGGTAGTGTTTATATGATTAATATAATTAATCATGGCATAGTGGAAAAGTTAATATATGATTTACATCACCATAATTAATTATAATTAATATTTAATATTGTATCATCTTAGAATGGAAGCACTTCCATGTTAAGAGTGTTTAGCCCTCCAAGTCAATGGTTTATAGTCATGTTAAGAACCTTGATTGGGTCTTTCTGGCTATTTCCCCCTGTTCTACTTCTCTCCCCCTTATTTCCAGCCTTTTTTAGATAGTTTTCTCTGTGAATCTGGAGTTTCTAATTGTCTGGGTCAAAGATGACCTAGTAGGGTCAAGGATGACCTAGACCCTGACCTAGGTCAAGGAAAACCTTGACCCTAACCTAGGGAGGTGTCTACCTCATCTCTGACCATAGGTCTAAGTTTTAGATTTCAGGAGTTACGGGATGTTGGGTTTTAGAAATATTTCTTTTCCCGCTTTCGGGTCGACCATTTCGGGTTTCAGAATGTTAAATCCTTAAATTGCATTTAATCTAGGTCTATTTCTAGGGGTTAAGATTAATTGGGATTTAATTCTCCAATGTCATCCTCTCTAGAAGTTTGTGTACCCCTAGATCACTATAAAAGAAAGCCTTCCTCTCTCATTTTCCATATATCTCATCTCTTTTTGCAATCAAGTTTACATCCATTTTTCATGATCAAGACTTCAAGCTCTCAAGTGTAATCAAGAAAGTGAGAAGGAGAAGGAAAGAAAGAAAGCATTCATTCATCTTCAAGCCTAGCATTCAAGTGTTCTAGCATTCAAGCATCCATCAAGGAGATCCATTGTTAGCTATTGAAGGATTCAATCTCTTTGCAACCCCCTTGAAGATTTCTCCATCCATATTCATCCAAGCCTATTCCTATGCAAAGATCCATTCAAGATTGGTGTTGAAGATATAATTCCACTGATTTGATACATCCTACATTCATTTGGAGCATCCATACTTGTCGATTCAAGGATTTGAGTCCACAAGGGTTTCAACATAAGCAAGGTGAATTGTTCCATTTACTTTGTTTATTTACACTATAATTTCAATTCAATTTCAAGGTTAATTCCTAAATTGGGGTTTGACCAAGGAAAACCCCCCATCCAAACAACAAAAACCTCTTTTTCTTGTAGGTACAGGTGCAGGACTGCAAATTGGAGCTTGGATCTGGATACCCTTTTTGGTGAACTTCCAGGATCTATGAATAGATTTTCCATTGGAGCTATTTCAGGTCAAGGATGACTTTTAGTAGGAGGTTGGATATTGCCCCATTATCTGGGTCAAGGACAACCTACTTCCCAAAAGATAAAAGTTCTTTGGGTTTTCTCTATCTCGGCATTTCCAGTCTGAAACAGGTTGCAAAATTGCCCAAAATTGTACACAGACATCATAAATCAACATTTTCTAGATCTACCCTATTTTGAGGTTAGTATTTGCCTTCCATTTATTTCAGATTTCAAGCATATACTCTTCATAATAGAATATAAGGTTTTCTCCTTCATTCATATTCTCCATAGATTGATTCTTTTGTGTATTGACCTTTTGGTTGATCAATTTGGATCTCACCCTTGGGAATTTGGATTTAGAAGTAGATCTTATATTCCCCCTTTCAAATCACTCTATTCATTTTGGCACACATACTATTTTATTCTATTCATTTTGGTGAACCCGACTAGCTTACTCTCTTTCTTTTTGGTGTTAGATTTCCCTTTATATTATCTTATTGGTATTAGATTTCTCTTTTATGTTAAATATTGCATGCTAATTAGATTTCTTTCTTTTCTAGTTCAAAAATACAAAAAAATTGCAAAATTTCTTTCAAAATACAAAAAAATTCATGCTTTATGTTTTCTTAGTTTAGTTCATTTGCATTGCATTGGTTTATGAGCTTTACTACTTCTAGTCCTACTTATAATATTCTAGTTAGATGAAGTCATAGACTTATGGGTGCCTTCGATCCTAAGTCTTCTTTTCCTTTCCTTAGGGTCCCAGATGATAATTTGATTCTTCATGATTCTAATCCTATTATGGAGAAAAACTCTTCTCACTCATCTCATGATGAGGATGATGCTTTAAGAGATCCTCCTGAACAAGTCCAAAAAATTTCAAATGAACTTGATAAAATGAGTAATTGGCTTATTCAAGAAAACCATAATCAAGATTCTATTCAAGCTATAGAGGCTCTTAAGAAATTTCTTCGTGATAGTGATCAAGGTGTTAATCTTCTTCGTGGTATTACTCACCTCATGCATTCAAATGTTAAACATTTAGCTCAAGAGGCTCAAGATTTAGGGTTGATTCCTCCTGTCACTAGTGTAGAACCTTCTTCTAATCCTTTACCAAGTGTTCCTACCTATACTCCTTCTTTGGTGACTATGACAGTTCCCTCTATTCCTATGAGTGTTCCTCCTATGTCCCTTCCTACATCACAACCTTCTTATCATAATGTTGCTTTTACTTATTCTAATCCACTTCCAATTGTAGTTCCAAGTGTTCCTCCAGTTGTGTCTTCCATTCCTATAGTTCCTTACACTTTACCTAGTGTTTCTAATGTTGTTGTTCCTCCCATTTCCTCTAATGATTTAACAATCATCAGTTTGGCTCAAACTGTGTCATCCTTACAACAACTACTTGCTTCCTTAACTCAAAACAAGTTTAGTATTCCTACATGTGACATGGGAAGTGGTTGGTTAGAATAATACCTCAGTAACTTCAAGGACTGGACATCCCTTCATAGTGATTTATTACTTAAAATCATCACATGTCTACTTATAATATCATGTTGGACTTCATTAAATGTATCAATCCGGGAACGTGAGCTTGAGATGGTGGCTGCAAGGTCTATGCGTTGGTTCTACTCAAAAAGTCATCACTACTAAAGTAAAGGTATTGCTGTAGGAGATTTATGCTAAGAATTGAAACTACAACTTCTTGTAACTTAAGGGAAATGTTCAATAGTAAACTATTAATGCTTTCAATAGTAAATCTATGCTTTCAATAGTAAACCTATGCTGCAGGAAACAATCGATGGTTCTGCTACCAATGGCTGCAGGAGCAACAATACTTAACAACTTCAAAGAAACTTAACTAAGTCCTACTTAAACATGAACATGGGATTCACCTCCCTCGTGGGCCCCATGGAAGTGTGAATAGATTTTGAAACTCAGATGGTAAAATCTAGCATGATCATATATTCATTCAATAAAAACACAAGTATAGTATGAAATATCAAAGTATATTCAATTTGTTGCTAGATTACAATATTAACTTCTTGAAAACATCTAACTAACTTGGAATCATAAGTTCTAGCTTATTTAAAAGGAACTGAGAAAAATAGAACACCTAAAAACTAGGTCCTTCATTACATAAGCATAACAACTTTAGTTACAGGAATGACAACATCATTTATGCAAGAAGATAAGCCATATTTAGTGCTTCAAAAATATAGGAACACTCAGAAACTAGATTGACTCGGTCTGTATCAGGAACTACAAAGTCATGGAAGTAGTGGAGCTATGCTAAAATCTAGAAATGGTTATTCATCTTGAAGGAACCACTTTGTCACCGAGTCCTTACTCCTTGCTAACTTATTCTTTCTCCTATAAAAGGTCAGCATATCAAAATTCGCAACACAAATCCAAGGCAAGATTATAATGATTTTTCCTATTTTAACGCATCCTTATCACACGGCTGCATGAACACTATCCTTTAATACTAGAGGAGAGAAATACTAGATTTCATCATAATATCCATTAGTCTATATATATATATTCAACATTTTTCCTTAGTTTCAAAAGTATTAGATATACACATAGCTAAAGCATAGAAACATAAAAGTCTGCATAATGTTTATGAAAACATATAAGATATTTAGGTCTTAACTCAAAAAATCATAAACAAAACACTCCATAAACTAGACTCATCATTCTCCCCAGCTTAGCTTGTTACTGGTCCCACAGCAAACATGAAATTCTTCAATCTGGCTGTCAATCTATAATCAGTAGCTGTCTTCTGTCTAGAACCTCCTTTGGCAAAGCTCCAATAGAATCCCTTTGTCTCCCTATGTCTTTTCCACCTTTCTTCCTCTCCCTTCTTGTCATAATTGTCCAAACTTTATGATTTTTCTAAGAGAGGTGACATTAGCAATGGTGGCTAAAAAGTAAGTGGAATCCAAAAAATTTGTTGTGTCCTTCCCAAAGAGATATATGAGGGTGCCCTCCTATGTGCCATGCTGAAATTTAGGGGTGAATGTGGCTCTTTAGCTCTCAGGTCCCTTGTTAAACTAATCCAACACCATGGAATAGCATTAGTAGCATTAGGCAACTCAGTCTCAACTAGCTTTTCATATTCATCAAAGGCTGCATCTCTAAGTGGATAGATGAGCTTGCTGCCTGAATCAGAAGGTGCAATTCTCAACCATTCGTAGTAACAGGATTTGGGATCTTTATCTTCTGGCCTTAGGTATAAAGGAATCTCTACCTCTAATTTCCTATGTAGTTTAGCTTGGGACTCCCTACTAACTTCGTTCTCTACCCAAGACATAAGGGCCCTAAGTTGAATATCTCCAACATAAAGTAAGGGATTCCAAATCCGGTCATTTAGGACTGCTAGGTTGTGGAGAAAAAATTCACACAAAAGATTCTTAATGGTTGCAGGAGAGTTTGTAAATGCCTAGGAAAACTGCATTGGTTCTTGCAATGATAGGGACCTATCTTGCATCATACATGTCATCTGATAATTCAACAGTTGTTCTTTTAAAAATAGGGCATATATAAGAGATGGAGACCTCCAGCCCATCAATTCAGGGATAAGGGAGGTAACTTTGGTAAGTTTTTCTTGCAGCTGTTCCACTTTTTCCTCATGTTCAATTGTTTCCTGAAAATGTTGGTCTATAATTCTATTTAACTCCATCCTCTGTTGTTTCCATTGTTCCCTTTTAGATTTTAATTGATTGGAAAACTGAGAAATGATGGATAACAAGGACATAGAACTAGACTGACCTAACATGGAATTATAAAAAGATGTTTCTACTAAAGAGAAAATAGGGGACTTACCTTCCTTCGGTTTAATCCCTTCCTTAGGATCTGTCCAAACCACCATGGATCTTTCTATATTAGAGCATTGTTGTGCAATAGAGGCCAATGTATCTAAACCCTTGTTTAAAATTTTCTCTACTACCTTATTAATGAGGTCTGCATCAATATTAGGGTTTCCTTCTGTAATACCCCAAAAATGGGCTATAAGTTCATTAACCTCCTACATCTACAAATCAAATGAAATCGACATCGAAGTCCTAACCTAAGGCACATCTAAACATCATCGAATCATAATTGATTATCTTAAATTCTGCATCGGGGAATATTCCTAGCAATATTCCTAATTATCTTAATTATCTTTAATTTAATGATTATTTGGGGATAAATCACATTTATCCTAAGTTTGATTAATTGAATATTTTCATATTTAATTAATTAGATTTAATATCTTGCCACTTAATTGTTTAATTAAATTTAATTCTATCTATTATTAATTGTATTATTTAATTTTGACAATAAATCCAATATCGTATGAATAATTGATTAAATTTTTATTTAATTAATTAAAGCAAGTTGTCATTATTTAATAATATAGTTTTTAATAAAAGTTTGATTAAATGATTGATTAACCCATAAATCAATTATTTTATTTCAAAAATCAGTTAAGTTGAGAATAAATTACTTTATTTATTTATTAAATCATAATTATCCATGTGCACATTCAAGGACCAGTTAAACTCAAATTGGAAAATCAATGCAAGTTGTTAGCTTTTTGAAACTCAACATCTTTTTGAGTTTTAAAGTTGATCTAAACTTCTAATTCAAGTTGAACTGTGCTTTTGCATATTTTTGTGAATTAAATTATCTTTATTATCAGATAACTCAAAAATCAAGCTGAGTTAATCTGAGTGATTTATGGCTTTCTTCCATGCACCTCCAAAGCCCTGGATTTCTATAAAACCAAGGCTCAGCTCTTCATAATTCATCTCTCAAATTTGCATCCACAAATTTGTACAATCACGCTAGAGAATTGGAATTGGGAAAATCAAAGCTCTTGCGAATCGACACCTTTGTGAGATCAATCTTGTTTTTACATTCATTTAGATTCATTTTCATATCATTGTTAGCTTACTTTGCATATTCATAGATCAATTTCATTCTAGCATAATTTCATATTAGTTTTCATCATATAATTGCATAGAAAATACCAAAAAAAAAGAAAGATTAATTGCATTCATTCCATATCCATCTTTTGCATTCAAATCCTTCATTTAGGTGTCGTCTAGGTCACTGATCTTGATAACAATCTGAGAACATTAATCTCGCACCTACTAGAAGGCAGTAAATCGCTTGGTTAAATTAGATTTCAATTTTGCAGGATTTTGTTTTTTGCTAACCTCTAATGTTTTACTGAAGTGTTGTATCTACAGATCGGGTACAAAATTCACACACACACCTTCATATGAACTCCTCTCTACTATAGGAGAAAATATTGGTTCATCTTCTTCCATTATATTACTTTTTGAGTCATCACTATCTAAGTCATTACAACTGTCATTTTTTTGAGGATTCTTGGAGGTCGAACCTCTTCTCTGAAATACATAAGCTTTCTCTTCAGAGCTGGAGTCATCACCAATTAAAATGACTTCTTCATTTGTTGGCTTTTAGGAACCTATTCTGTTTCAATATCAGGAAACCCTTCAAATGTTTCCTGCTGCATAATCTCAGGCCCTTGTTCTTATTGCTTAGAAATTTTAGGTTGTATTTCAACTTCTTGCTGAATGTTTCTAAACTCTTCTCCTTTTTGCCCAGAAGCTTCTTGTTCAACATTTGACTCTTCAAATGGAATATCTACAGTCACCTTCTACTTATTCCTATTACTCCTTCTCAAAGGGGTATCTTCCCTTCTCTTTGGAACTTTTCACTTCTTAGAAGTGCTTGTGGCTACAAGAGATGATTCCTTAGTCTGCTAACTAGTATGAGGGTTATTTTTCTTTTTTATTTTTCTGAGAAACCCTCTTCGTCACAGGAGTAGCTTCAACCTTTTCTATAGAAGTCTCATCTTCCTCTTCATGAACTGACCTTGAAGTAGAGGAATGAGGGGAATTAGGAGTCCTAACCCTATTTTTCTTCTTGGATGAAGAACCTTTTCCAAGTTCAATAATAATTTTCCTACCCCCTTTATCAGTTTGAATCCTCTGCCCCACTCTTCACTCAATTGGTTATGGGGTTGGTTCTTTAAACCCTTGCAGTAGAAATTCATCCTAGGAAATTTATGACCAATCCCTTAAGGATTTTTCAACTACCAATTTGACTAGACAGTGATGTGAGACAAAACTTTGTTTACCCTCATGCACTAAAGTGGCTTGCCTTGACAAGATATTAAACATGAAACTAGGAACATTGATGGGCCTATTGTCATGCCTTAGGTAGCTCAAAAATTTAAAATGAACAGAATGCATGTATGATTGTCGACCTTCACAAGTAAAATATTTAATGACATAAACTACACATTATCTAAACAGCTCTGGAAGAGACAGTCTAAAAGTACCTTGTTTTTGTTCAACCTCAAGAGTTGGGTTTGAATGCAGGGTGAACTGTGCCCTGGAGGTGGTTGGATCAAGATTTTCCACAAACTCCTCCCCTTCCTATGGAAACCCCATAATATCTATGAGTACTGCCTATGAAAATGGAACCCTTAATCCTTTAACTATAGCCACTCTATCCTTCAATGAGCTAAAAAATTGTAGTGCAACTTCATCATCCCAACTTGTTAGCTTTTAGACATAGTCAAGCCAACCTTTTGCCTAAAAATATGGTCTATAGATTTGATCTTCCAACAGGACATTATGCATAGTGGGTTCCCTTCAAATGAGGTCACCTCCCATATTCAGGTTGTCAAAACACCCAAAATAGAGTTGCAAGAGGTTAAAGAAATCAAGAACAGATTTTGAACAAGGAGGCTTGAAAAAGGCAAGTTACAGGAAGGTTTCAAACATGGAAAGTTCTAGCAGTGTGGTTTGGAAAATGATCTCATAAGTAATATGAATGAAAAATAATATCTCTTAACTACTCATAATTACTCATTCACAGACTTTGTACTTATAATGTACTCATCACCTTTTCTTGATACATGTGGAAAACAACATAGCACATATCCCTCAAAAAGTGTCAAATCATAGCAAGTAATGCAAAGTACGACAAGATAAAAGAATAAACATAAATATTTCATGAATATAATGACAAAAAAAATGATATAACTTCCCCCTAGCTTAATTGGACAAGTGGTCCCAAACTTGCATAGGTGATAAGGCATACGAAAAATGGGAAAAACAAATTAAGACTGCATACCTTGAAATGCGTACAAACCTGAATTATTGCTAAGGTGGTAGGTGTTGTTATCCATGAATGAAGAATAAATGAATTGGATAGGTGAAAGATAAGGAATGAAATGGAATTTTTATTATGGAGAAGCAACTTTCTTGAAGAAAGGTTTATTATGAGAATGACGAGAACTTCTTAGAGTGAAGAAGTCAAATGAGCAAAAAGCTCATTACGAGAAGCTGCAGGAAGTGTATCACCAACGATGGAATTGAATTAATGTAGGAACTTGTCCTTACTCTAAGGTTTGTGATATAACTTCAACCCATGTCCATTGACGAGTAATTTGAACCGAACTGGATCAACTGTGGAAAGTTGGACAGCTCCATTTGGAAATACTGCTATAATCTCATAGGGGCCTAACCATCTTGTTTGGAATTTCCCTCGATTATTTTGGTACTGAGAGTCATAGAGGAGCACCCAGTCACCAATAGAAAAGAATTTTTCTTTAACATACTTATCATGTCATTGCTTGCACTTCTGTTGTATCAACTCTGTATTGTGCAAGGTAGATTTACGCCATTCATCAAGTCCATTCAAGCTCATCATTCTTTCTTGTTGTGCTGGAGTGAGTTCCATACCAAGATCAAGAGCCATCCTTAGTGTTTTATGCTCAAATTCTACATGCATAACTGTAGACCGACCATATACAAGCTCAAAGGGGGTGAAGCCTATTGTAGATTTCCAGGTAGTTCAGTAAGCCCAAAGAGCTTCAGGAAGTCTTATTGCCCAATCTTTCTTTTTGATTGCTATTGTCTTTGTGAGAATAGATTCCAACTCCCTATTGGTAACTTCTACCTTCCCATTAGCTTGAGGATGATAGGGTGAATATTTACCATGCCTTATGTTATACTCTTCGATTAGAGAAACTATCAAATTGGAAGTAAACTGAGGTCCTTCGTCAGATTGCAGCTCTCTATGTACGCCAAACCTTGTGAAAATAAACTCATAAATAAATTTAGCTACAATGTTGTCCCTCAAGTGCTTCATAGGTTTAACTTCTACCCACTTCTTAACATAGTCAGTGCATACAAGGATATATGATTTACCTTGTGAAGATGGCTCAATAGGATCAACAAAGTCAATCCCCCATTTATCAAATGGTGCAACAAGTACCTGTGGCTACAGGGGAATTTCATCTATCTTAGTAGGGAATCCCATGCATTGTCATTTGTCACACTTTTTGGTGTACTGAGTAGCATCTTTATGTAAGCTAGGCCAGTAGTATCTTGTAGTCAAGATCTTGAATGCTCTTCTTTTGGTAGCAAAATGCCCACCACAAGGATCATCATGGCATGCTCAAAGGATATAATATGTTTCATCCTCTTGTATGCATCTTTTTTGCACTTGATCAGGACCAATGTAAAACATGAATCTAGAAATCCATGAATCCATGAATAATTAAAGCTCTTTTCAGTCAACAGTCTTCATTCTTTAGCAGAGAAATGAGCTCGTGTCTTACTAGTGGTGAGATAATTAGAAATATTGGTATACCATGGATTGTGTGTAGAGAGTAGAAAGAGATGCTCATCAAGAAAACTATCATCAATGGCTGCAAGATCATCAGGGACATGTAACCTAGAAAGGAAATCAGCTACCACATTGGCCTTCCCAGGCTTGTCTAGTATGGTGATGTCAAATTCCTGCATAAGGAGCAACCAGCGAGCCAGTCTTCTAGAGATTGCAGGATTGTTCATGAGATACTTAATAGAAGAATGGTTAGTATGAACATAGATCTCATAGCCAGTAATGTAGTGTCTAAATTTATTGAGGGCATAAATGATTGCAAGCAGTTCTTTTTCAGTGATAGTGTAGTTAAACTCAGCACCTTGCAAATTTTTACTAATGAAGTAAATTGCATGTTCAACTGAGTCCACCTTCTGACCAAGTAAAACACCAATAGTATAGTTTGAGGTGTTGGTATGGATGTGAAAAGGCAATCCCCAATTTGGTCCTCTCAAAACTGGCGCTGTGGTGAGAACTTCCTTAAGCTGCAAGAAAGACTTGGCACACTCAGAGTCCCAAGAAAACTCAACTTCCTTTTTAAGAAAATTATATAGTGGTGTTGCAAGCTGATTGAAATCCTTTATGAATCTTGTATAATACCCAGCATGTCCAAGAAAAATCTGCACATCCTTCTATTTTGTTGGGGTAAGCAGTGTGCTAATCACTTCAATTTTGGTAGGATCTACTTGAATTCCTTTTGAAGAGATGAAGTGCCCTAAGACAACCGTTCTTCCATCATCATGAAGCATTTCTCACTATTGAGAGAAAGGTTGTATTCATGATATCTCTGAAGAACTTTTTCCTAGTTTTCCTTACCCTCATCAAATGTATGGCCATATGTGGTAAAGTCATCCATGTAAATCTCCATACAATTAGCTGATATGTTAGAGAATATAGTTCTCACAGCTCTCTGGAAGGTGGCAGGAGCATTGCACAAACCAAATGGTAACATTGAATAAGAAAATGTCCCCCATGGGCATGTGAACATTGTCTTCTCCTGGTCCTTAGGTGCTATTTGTATCTGATTATAACCACTGAATCCATCCAGAAAAGAGAAGTATTTCTTACCAGCCAGGTTATCAAGGACTTGATCTATGAACAGAAATGGAAAGTAGTTCTTCTTGGTGGCTGAGTTAAGCTCCCTATAGTCTACGCAAACTCTCCACTTCCCTCCTTTCTTGGGTACTATAACAAGAGGGGAGACCCACTGGCTATCAGAAATAGGATAAATGAAGCTAGCATTCAACAACTTCTGCAACTCATTTTTGACTATATCCCTCAAAGATGGGTTTACCCTTCTTTGAGGTTGGCAGACAAGTTTGCATTCTAGACTGATGTAGATTTTATGGGTGTAGAGTTTTGGATCTAGGCCTTTCATGTCGGTATAGTCCCAAGAAAAATCTTGTTGATGTTCTTGGAGTAGCTGCAGGACAACTTTTTTCTGAGAGAGTGATAAAGCACTTCATATTCAATTCCTTTCCTAGACCAACTTCTAGCTTAATGACCTTTTATTCCATGGACAACTGAGAAAATTGTAAAGAGTTCATTTCATGAGGCAATAATGTATGGAGAAATCATTAATTTTTCTAAATATGGCTCTGCATTTGGAGTTGGTAACAAAGTTTCCAGAAAATAGTCTTCCTGGGAACACACCTGAGAGTGTACTCCATGTTCATTCAGGATAATGGAGGAAATAATATCATCTTCTTCCCTAGATGCTACAAATGGTTCCTTGGAGATCATCATTAGGTAGTGGATGGAGTTGACCTTAGGTTCAACATCACCTAAATCTAGCCAGACTATTTGGTCATCTTGCAATAAGGGTTGAGCTAGGGAATATAGAGTCAGATTCTTAGTGTTGACTCCATTGGATATAGTCATTTTTCCTAACCGACAAGCTCTATTAGAATCTGTAGTTTCCAGCCATGGCCTTCCTAGAATTATTGGATACCCACCCATATTAGCCTTTGGAGAAAGGACAACAAAGTCAACCAGATACTCCCAAGAATTCAAGGTGACAATGACATCCTCTACCATCCCATCAGGTGTAATGGTGGAACTATTAGCTAGGTGAAGGATGGTTGGGGTTTCCCTAAGACCGATGATATGCAACTAAGACATTACTTCCTTGGTCATGACATTTATGGATGCACCTAAGTCAACTAGGACATTTTGAACTTGTATTCCTTGAATGGTAACTGTAACCACAGGGCTCCCAGGATCATAATACTTTGGAACTATCAACTTCTCTAGCATTAGGTCAGAAAATTATCCTAGGACATGTATGGTTTTAGGATCCTTTTTCTTCCTCCTGGGATATTTTATATAGGCTTCTTTGATGGCTTTAGTATAGGCAGACACTTCCTTTATGGCATCTAGAAGTGGTATTTTAACTATCATTTTCTTTAGTTGGGTAAGAAAATCCAACACTGCTTGATTTCCCATTGGCTTAGCTTGTTCCTCCAACCTATGAGGATATGGGGGCTCTTGAGCTACAGGAGAGGCAGGTTTGACTGGTATTTCAGTTGGTTCTACCGAGGCATCCTCAAATTCAGTGATAATAGGCTATTGTGGAGGAGAAAGGGTTGTGCTCGACCTTAAATGAATATTATTTAAGGAAATAGTGTAGCTCTGCTATTGTGTCGCTAGCTTAGCATTGTTGGGATTAGGAGTAGGTTGAGTAGGCAACTGAGTTTGTTTAGGGGAAGTAGTATTGGCTGCATGAGGATTCATTAAAGCCTGCTGCTGAGGTGGTGTTGTCAAAGCTTGCTGGCTTGATTGGTTCATCCAATTATGTGGTTGTTTCCACCCGTGCTAGGGCTATTGCCAGGTTTGATAAGGTTTTTGCCAAACTTGGTGAGGCTATTGCCAGCCTTGCTAAGGTTGTGACCAACCCTGGTGAGGTTACTACTAGCCTTGCTGAGGTTGTTTCCAACCTTGCTAAGGTTGTTTCCAACCTTGTTGAGGCTTCTGCCAACTATTATACCCACTAAAACCACTATGATGTTGATTTTGCCATGTATTATTACTATTAAATTTTTGAAGAGGATCTTGGGGAATACCTGGTC
The DNA here is from genome assembly GCA_027943335.1 of Chamaecyparis obtusa. Taxonomy (NCBI): domain Eukaryota; kingdom Viridiplantae; phylum Streptophyta; class Pinopsida; order Cupressales; family Cupressaceae; genus Chamaecyparis; species Chamaecyparis obtusa. Next base: position 258,051 of record BSBK01009657.1, read on the forward strand.
TCTAAGCCCATGGCCTTTGCTGGGCAACATAGAGTACCTCTCCATTCTCATCAATGGCTTTGAACTTAGTAGGCATAGGTTGGGACTCCAAGCTTGCAACAGTTTTACACTGACAATTCTTTTTCTTCTCCCGACAATGTGGATAGTACTTTGCTAACATTGCATTAGCTTCATCTTTCTTTCTCCTTGCCTGCATAGTGTCCAACTGAGTAGCGACATCATTAATGATGTCTTGCTTGAAATATGACAATAGGCTGGATAGCTCTATTTTGGACACACCTGCACCATTAGACTTGTGAGGCAAGTCTCTTAAGCCTCTGCCCTTCTTGACAGTAGCTCTAGAATAGTTACGACATATAATCTTTATGTCATCCCAAGTTTTCTGGGTAATGTCCCCCCCTGTCATAAGGTCAAGGACCTCAATGCTTCCATCATTCACACCTTTCAGAAATAGATGCTTTTGGGATTCCTCATTTAGCTGGTGCTATGTATTACGTTGTAGGTTGAACATGAATATGGAGACATAATCTTCCAAGGTTTCATCCTCCTTCTGAAACATTTTAAATATGTCATCCCCTTTTATGTCTCTCCCCCTGCAATACTCTTTATATTTTGAAAGAAATAGGTTGAATTTTGTAGTCCAATCAGCTACAACATCAGCACCCAAGCTCATAAACCATCTTAGAGAAGCTTCTTTTAAAGTAGAGGGAAATAATTTTAGCTTATGACCATCTATGGTGTAGTCATAGCTCCCGCAGAGGATATCAAACTCAAAGAGAAAAGTCTCAGGGTCTTCTGTGATGAGTCCATAGAATTTAGGAAGTGCAACAGTAGGAATATTCTTCAAATTTTGGTTACCTTGATGGGAAGGAATAGGAAAAGGAAAAGGGAAGGTTAGCTATTGGAGTATCTAAATATTTTGGTTCAGCAAAAAGCTCATTCAAATGGTACAATTCTTCAGATGATTCTTCATATGGAGGCAAGTGGTCATAGGCATCAACAAACATGTTCTCAAAGGGTTCTTCTTCTTGTGGGTTCTCAAATTGGGGTTCTGCAAGTGCTATTTTAAAAACCTCGAATGGCTCTTCCTGATTAAGATTAGGTAGGAATTGCCCAAGATGGTCCCTATGTCTATGCATGCAAAATAATGCAGAATGCAAACTAACTTAATGACTTCTAGGTTGAACTAAATTGACACCATCCTTGGTAACGGTGCCAAAAATGGTTGGTTAGAATAATACCTTAGTAACTTCAAGGATTGGACATCCCTTCATAGTGATTTATTGCTTAAAATAATCACATGTCTACTTAGAATATCATGCTAGACTTCATTAAATGTATCAATCCAGGAATGTGAGCTTGAGATGGTGGCTGCAAGGTCTATGCTTTGGTTCTACTCAAAAAGTCATCACTACTAAAGTAAAGTTATTGCTGCAGGAGATTTATGATAAGAATTGAAACTACAACTTAACTTCTTTTAACTTAAGGGAAATGTTCAAAAGTAAAATGTTAATGCTTTCAATAGTAAATCTATGCTTTCAATAGTAAACCTATGCTGTAGGAAACAACTGATGGTTCTACTACCAATGGCTACAGGAGCAACAGTACTTAACAACTTCAAAGAAACTTAACTAAGTCCTACTTAAACATGAATAGGGGATTCACCTCCCGTGTGGGCCCCCACAAAAGTGTGAATAGATTTTAAAACTCAGATGTTAAAATCTAGCATGATCATATATTCATTCAATAAAAACACAAGTGCAGTATGAAATATCAAAGTGTATTCACTTTGTTGTTGGATTACAATATGAACTTCTTGAAAACATCTAACTCAGAATCATAAGTTCTAGCTTATTTAAAAGCAACTGAGAAAAATAGAACACCTAAAAACTAGGTCCTTAATTACATAAGCATAACAACTTTAGTTACAGGAATGACAACATCATTTATGTAAGAAGATAAGCCATATTTAGTGCTTCAAAAATATAGGAACACTCAGTAACTAGATTGACTCAGTCTGTATCAACAACCGCAAAGTTATGGAAGTAGTGGAGCCATGCTAAAATCTAGAAATGGTTATTCATCTTGAAGGAACCACTTTGTCATTGAGTCCTTACTCCTTGCTGACTTATTCTTTCTCCTGCAAGAGGTTAGCATACCAAAATCCACAACACAAATCCAAGGCAAGATTATAATGATTTTTCCTATTTTAACGCATCCTTGTCACACGGCTGCAGGAACACTACCCTTTAATACTAGAGGAGAGAAATACCAGATTTCATCATAATATCCATTAGTCTATATATATATTCAACATTTTTCCTTAGTTTCAAAAGTATTGGATATACACATAGCTAAAGCATAGAAACATAAAAGTCTGCATAATGTTTATGAAAACATATAAGATATTTAGGTCTTAACTCAGAAAATCATAAACAAAACACTCCATAAACTAGACTCATCAGGAAGTCCTTTGTCCCTAGACATTATTTGTACTCTTGTTCCTCAACAAGTTGATATGCCTCCTCTTGAGAATTACAATGGAAAAGGAGACCATGTTCATCATGTTAAAATATTTGAAATCCTTTGTTGTGATTATGCTCATGACCATAGGATTTTGGCCAAACTATTTGCTAGAACTTTCCTTGACAAGGCCTTATAATGGTATTGTTCCTTGCCTCCTTATTCTATTGATTCATTTCCAAAACTTGCTAATGCCTTTATTCAACAATTTCAAAACAACATTGGCCTGCAAGTGTCTTTGACTAATTTGATGCATTGTAAACAAGGTGCTAAGGAAAAATTGACTAAATTTATTGGTAGATTTAAGAATTTGTATGCTCAGATTTCCTATCCTATTCCTAATAAAGATATTCAATGTATGTTTATTTCAAACTTGCAAAAGGATATTAGAGATAAGATTCTGCTTACTGAATTTACCTCTTTTCAACAACTTTGTGCAGTGCTTCATCATTATCAATTACAAGTGAGTCAATTTGAGAGTACCACTCCAATGGCTCCTATTCTAGTTGGTAAGAGTGATGCTTCTCCTAATCCAAATTTTTTTTAAAAATTCAACAATTATATCAAGATAAACAAACAAGTGAATGCAGTTATTGATCAAGTTGTTGTTGCATCTCACAATGCCACTTCTGCATCCACTTCTTTTCAATTAAATCATACATTTACTCCTCTTTCTGAATGTTTACATTCTATTATGAATAGGTTGTTAACTGCTAATATGATTACTTTAACTCCTAGTCGACTACTTTTACCTACTATGATTGCATCTAAATCTTTTGATCCTAAAGACTTTTTGTCAATATCATCATCAGAATGGTCATGATACTGAGAAGTGTTATTCATTAAAACATAAGATTCAAGACTTAATTGATTCTAATGTCTTATTTGTTGATAATCTTGATGGTAGTAGGAACAAATTTGTTTCTCCACCTAATCAAAACCTTCAAATCTATACAAATCCTTTACCTACACATGATACTAATACCATTGCTCAGCCATCTTCTATGGAAATTATGTATGATTCAAAGATGGATGATCTTAATCACATTGTTAATCAAGTAGAGCATATTCATCAATTTGTATCTCCACCTAAATCCTTTACCTACGCATGATACTAATACCATTTCTCCGCCATCTTCTATGGAAATTGTGTATGATTCAAGATGGATGATCTCAATCACATTGTTAATCAAGTAGAGCATATTCGTCAATCTGTATCTCCACCTCAACCTCAACCTCAAACAAAGCCAAATCTTAAATTGAAAACTCAACCTAAATCTCGAAAATAACCTAAAAATAAAAGACCTCAGGAACTTTTGATTACCTTTGATGATTCTAAGACTATTAAAGCTCCTGATGGTCCCCTTTACATTTATGCTAGGATTTCTCAGATACCTACTCATGGTTGTCTTGTTATTCCTACATCCTTAGTCAATGTTATTACTGAAGAAAATATTTTTATGAAAAACTTGCAATGTTATTCTTATGATACATCAGATGTGTGGATTTAGACTTGTAATGGTTTTCTTTATCCATCATTTGGTTCTATTAACTTGCCAGTTGAACTTTGTGGAAAAATTGTGAACACTACCTTTGTTGTTGTTCCTACTTCTAATCAGTTTCAAGTTAAGCTTGGTTTGCCATGGTTAAATGCCATGCATGTTGTTTCTTCACCTATCCATAAATGTCTTAGATTTTTTCATGATGAAGTGAAGACAGTTAATCATAGTTTATATCAACCTTCTAGGCCTAGAGATTGTGATACTCTTGATTTCTTTTGGCCTTCATTACCTAATCCATGTCCTTCTTGACCTGATAATCTTTTTCATTCATATCAAGCCTATAAGCATTGTAAGATTCTCAAATTAAGTGTACCTCCTATGGATCTTAATTGTGGTCTTTTTCCTACACCTTCCATACATCCTTTATCTATAGCTTCTAGTTCTATTAATCAAGATCCTAGTGTTGCTTGTCAATCTATTGAGAATCCTATTAATCCTCCTATAGAACCTGTGAAGGATCCTGTAATTGTTTCTCCTAGTTCTCAACACATTTCAAGTAAAGAAAAATGTAATCAATCTGCTAATGAATGTCGTAAAAAGTGTCGTGCTCATGCTAAATCTCATAATTCTATTCTTCAAAATTCTTTGCTTTCTTCTGATAAGCCTATACATGATGTTGTTACTAATAATGATGTTAAGATACATGATTATGATGATTCTATTCATATCTTAGATCCTATTTTTATTAATCTAGATGAAGAAGATACTCTTGATGATGTTAATGATGAATATGAGACTATTGACATTGACATTGATTTACCTAATATGCTTTCATCACAATTGATAATTACACCTAGTATTGAACATGATGATTCTCAAGAGGATCCTTGTTTGGAACTGGCTATCATTCCTACTATGTTGGATGTAGTCCCTCTTGCAAGTTACCCACCTTCCCTAAATGATATAGAATGAGATGGGGAGAGTAGGTGGCACACTTGATTGACTTGTCCTTCATGGTAGCTTTGTTGTGTGTTTTCCTATTGTATTGTGCTTCTCCTGTGATGTGTTTGCTAAATGTTGTTAGATTCTTTTATACAACCATTGTTTCTCTATTGGTGCAAGGTGATAAAGGAATCAAACCTATTGTATCTTTCCTCTATATGTATCTCTACTGTTCTATATGTTGTTTCAAGTTATGTTGTACCTGTGCTATTATTCGTAAATGTTTCCTTATGTAATCTACTTGGATCTACGACTTGGTAGCACTGATTCTTTTTGGTCTCCATGTCATGGTCTAAAGAGATTCTTATTTGTATATCTTATGTGATCTTTTCTCCTTTGTGATCGTAGTTCTACTTTCTCTGGGGAATGATGTCAATTTATTTGCAATAATATTATATACATATTATCTTATGCTCATACTGACCCCATGGTAGGTAGATCCCTTCTGTGTTTTCTCTGTATGTTTATGTGGTATTTCCCTTGATTTGTCTTCATTTGGGGGCATCTCATATTGGAAACGCAATTAGTGGAGTTGTTTATGTTTTCGTTAAAGCCATTGCTCCTGTTAAAGTGTTAGTAATGACTTTAACATGGGGGCATACACTTTTCTCACCTATTACACACACACACACTTTTTGATTTACATATATTACTTTTCAAGATACCTTTTCTCCCTTTTTGGATTAGTGACTAATCCTTAAAGCATGAATTTATATTTTAGGATCTCTTGATCCCTCAAATTTCAAATTATTGATCCCTTAAGGTTGAAGGTGTCCTTAAGACTGGATCTCTTTTGTTTTTGGTTTTACTCTTATGGAATAGAATATTCCTAAGGGTGAATCCTTGATGGGTTGGCTAGTGAGTAGCCACACTCACTAGATGATTCAATTCCATCTTTCTAGTTGCATCGTTTCCTTGTGTGGTTCACAATGGGGCATAAGTTCTCATTGGGCAAGATAATCACACACTCTCTCTCTCTAGAGATGTCTCTCTTATTGTGATCCTAAAGTTGATGAAGACTTGAGTCCCTGGGGGCTTGAGGTTTTCTTTGTCCCTTTGATTATGATAAGATTATCTTTTTCACTTTGATCTCCTCTACCAAGAGTTTGTATCAAGTCCATACTCTTGCTAAAGTGGGGGCTTAATGTATCATCTTAAAATGGAAGCACTTCCATGTTAAGAGAGTTTATTCGTATGAGTAAATGGTATGGGGTGATGTTAAGCACCTTGATCAGGTCTTTGCATGTATCTGGCTATTTCCCCCTATTCTTCTTCTCTTTGCCTTATTTCCAACCTTTTCTAGATAGTTTTCTTTGAGAATTTGGAGATTCTAACTATCTGGGTCAAAGATGACCTGGTAGGGTCAAGGACAACCTATACCCTGACCTAGGTTAGGGATGACCTTGACCCTAACCTAGGGTAGTGTCTACTTTTTCTCTGACCCCAGGTCCAATTTTTAGATTCTGTGAGTTATGGGATGTCGGGTTTTAGAAATATTTCTTTCCTCGCTTTCGGGTTGGCCATTTTAGGTTTTGGAATGGTAAATCCTTAAATTGCATATAATCTAGGTATATTTCTAGGGGTTGATATTAATTGGGATTTAATTCTCCAATGTTTGCCTCTCTAAAAGTTTGTGCCCTAGATCACTATAAAAGGAAGCCTCCCTCTCTCATTTTCCATATATCTCATCTCTTTTTGCAATCAAGTTTACATCCATTTTTCATGATCAAGAATTAAAGCTCTCAAGTGTAATCAAGAAAGATTGAAGGAGAAGGAAAGAAAGAAATAATTCATTCATCTTCAAGCCTAGCATTCAAGTGTTCAAGCATTCAAGCATCCATCAAGGAGATCCATTGTTAGCTATTGAAGGATTCAATCTCTTTGGAGCCCCCTTGAAGATTTCTCCATCCATATTCATCCAAGCCTATTCCTATGTAAAGATCCATTTAAGATTGGTGTTGAAGATCTAATTCCATTGATTTGAGACATCCTACATTCATTTCTACATTCATTTGGAGCATCCATACTTGTGGATTCAAGGATTCAAATCCTCCACAAGGGTTTCAACATAAGCAAGGTGAATTATTCCATTTACTTTGTTTATTTACACTAAAATTTTAATTTAATTTCAAGGTTAATTACTAAATTGGGGTTTGACCAAGGAAAACCCCCCATCCAAACAACAAAAACCTCTTTTTCTTGCAAGTACAGGTGCAGGACTATGAATCAGAGCTTGGATCTAGATACCCTTTTCGGCGAACTTCTAGGATCTACGAATAGATTTTCCATCAAAGCTATTTCAGGTCAAGGATGACCTTTAGTAGGAGATTGGACATTGCCTCATTATCTGGGTCAAGGATGACCTACTTCTTAAAAGATAAAAGTTTTTTGGATTTTCTCCATCTCAGCATTTCTAGTCTGAAACAGGTTGCAGAATTGCCTGAAACTATACATAGACATCAGAAATCAGCATTTTCAAGATTTTCCCTATTTTGAGGTTAGTATTTTCCTTCCATTTATTTCAAATTTCAAGCATATACTCTTCATAACAGAATATAAGGTTTTCTCCTTCATTCATATTCTCCATAGATTGATTCTTTTGTGTATTGACCTTTTGGTTGATCAATTTGGATCTCTCCCTTGGGAATTTGGATTTAGAAGTAGATCATATATTCCCTATTTCAAATCACTCTATTCATTTTGGCACACATACTATTTTATTCTATTCAAATATTTATATAATTCTTATTAAATTAGAATGATTATATCCTTAAGTATAAATCTTTAAATTATAAAAATAATATTAAGAGGCAAAATTATTGGACAATGTTTTATATGTCATCATGTTTAGTTGTTGATAAGTTAAAATAAAATCATGACAATAAATGCATATGTATGTCCTTTTAATTAATTCTAAATTAGAGGTACATGATAGACTACAACAAGGATTTCCTTTTTCCAATTCTCCACAGTCTCCCCTTATTCAACATCCATACAGTTATTTAGTAGAATCTTGCCACACTTCTTTCCTTATAAAACTTGTATAGCAATGCAAACTCCATTTACACCTCTTCCTGAAAGGATCTATTTGTTAGAATAATTGAGAGGGGGGTGAATCAATTATCCACATTCCCAAATACAAAATGTATCTCCAAAAACAAATTCAGCTAATTAGGTAGCTCGATAAACATAAATACTAAATTGTCTGTGACTTTATTGATTACCAATTAATTACTCATAGTGATTACTGACCAAATCAAATATGCAACATGTAAAGTATGATATCCAAAAAATCACCACATAAACACATAACACAAAATATTTAACGTGGAAACCCTGTAAAGGGAAAAACCACCTGGGACCGGTAACCCAAAATATTTTCACTCTTCTGGAGTGAGCTCGATGAAGAGCCAACCCTATTAAAGGTTACAAAACACATTGTAAGGTGTGACCTTGTTAGAGGATTTAACACTAATAGTTATCATCCAACCAGCATTCACTATGGGGTTGACAAGATAACAATGTACATTCTATGAATGACATATCAGACTTTCAAGTCCACTTGGTTTAGATATTTATTTGTTTACAATGGTTAAACTGTAACAACAATTGATCTGATGACAATACAACTTGATTTATAGATGTTCAGATCTATTCTAAGTCCATACAAGTCCTCTGATCAATATTTCAATTTAGTTCTTTAATATTCAATAACTTATTATCACTTGGTATAAACTCTTTGACACTCGGTTAACTCTATAGTTCGGTTCTCCTTCAACCAGTCTGATCAGGCATGCATAAAGCTCTGTTCACGTGATATCTATGAAGTCTCCTTCCTCCGACATCCTTTCCAAAATGAAATCACTGTCTCTTAAATAGATGAATAAACCATTTTCTTTTCATCCATCAAATGTTTCTGCTTCATCTCCTTCGTTGATCTTGTCATTTAAACCTTCCTCAGAAAATGTGTCAATATCTTGTTTCATTTCCATCCTTTATATCTTCTTCGAATTTTGCTAGCTGTAGATCTCAGTAACGAAATTTATCTTCCACCTTGAAATCATACACTTTACAGCTCATCAAATTATTTTGGCTAAAATAATCATTTTGTTCTTTTGTCCATTCTCAGTTAATACAAAAATGCATCGGTGAATACAAGCTCGATTGTAACTGTTCTCAGTATACACTACACTAGCTCGGTGTATACTGGAATGCTTCATTAACTAACCACACTGTATTGTAACATTTTTCTTCCTTCTTCATAACTGATTAGTGCAACATAATCAAGTCAACAATATGAAGTCATAGACTCATCAATAAGTTACCCAAAGTATTCCTTATCCTCATCTGTCATATCCATCTTCCTCAATGTAGATAGCTCAGTTCTTTATCTTTTCTCTCCACTTTACAGATGTGTAGATGTCTTCAAATATAATGATAAGTATTGTCAAAACTAGTTGACATCAATGACAACATAACTACTGATTCAATTATCTTACATAACCATTCTGTGCTCGGTGATCTCTAATTACTTGTAGTTCATCAATCAAGTCCTCAATCAGTTGTAGTTTATCAATCTCTCCCTTTGGCATTGATGACAACTCAAATAATATAAAATGTACCATACACATACCAAACATGTATTCTACAACTATATGAGCAAATTTTGTAGCTTGGTAAGCTCTCCCTAGCTTAATATGTTTAATCACTACGTTACCTAATAGAATTGTAAGTATAGACTTTCATCTATAGATATGATCTTTTCACCTCTCTGATTCCTTTATGTTCTCAGCAACAAATCTTCAATTCTTTCCCTGACTTTCTCAAATTATCTCTCCCTTAGATAGATGTTCCAATTGTGTTTCATATTGGTTATCTCTCCCTTTGACAACAATGCCAAAGAAGAAAAATAAAACATACAGCTCTGCATTAGCTAAGTAACTCTCTGTTGTCCATACATTGTTTGCATCAAATGTATCTCTGTATACTAATATGCAAATCTCTATTCTGACTCCTCAAATCTTCAACAACTTTAGATAGAATCCAAAGTGTGAACTATGCTACATCAACATGAATGATCTTCTGATAAGATTAGGTTGATGCAACCTCCTAATGTGGGGGCATCCAAGGTTAAGGCAGGGACATTCTATGTCCTTGATAAACTACATGGAGTGTTTGTGCTTTGGCCAGTTTTTACTCGGGTGCAGCCTTGACTAATAGTCTCAATCATTGAAGGAAGCTCGGTCATTGAAGGAACTCAGTAGTCTCTAGTGTTCGGTGAAAGTTTTTTCTCGGTCATGCCTTTGGTGCTCGGTCGACACTAGTTCTTGATGATGTCTTGCGTGCTCGATAATTTTACTATTTCTTTGTAGTTTAGATTTACCAAATGGAGTTCTATGTGATTTGTGAGCCGACTTGGTGAATTAATTTTTGGTAGCCATTGTCTTCGGCCGACATACAAAATTAAATGTTTGTACACATTTGTAAGCCGACTTGTATGACATTTAATTATTTATTTTGGGGAGTTAAGGATTTCATCCAGCTAACTTGTGGCTGATGATTAGTACTTAAGGAGGACTTGGGTAGATGTTTAGGGAGAGGTAGGAAGAACTGAGAGAAAGGTTCATGACTAGGAAGACTTAGTGAGTCAGATCTGAGGTTCTGAAAGCTGAAGTTGGTGAAGTTGTGGAAAAATTTCTTCACGTTCTTGCATATCAAGTTGTACTTTGATAGTCCTTCATAGAAGAGCTAGGGGTTTGGATACTTGGGAACAAGGAGATTTATTGGAGGCTTGCAAGCTCAAGTTTATCTCTGCCTTAGGGTTTCCATCAGCTTCTGATTGTCTTCAAAGATAAACTAGCTGGGATTGTATTGGATCTTGCAGAATTGTTTCATTTTTTATTTGGCCCTAATCTGGAAGGCCTTACAGTCGGGCATGTTAATGAAAATTGTTTGAAACATTTGTGGTATTGTCTATGTGTTGAGTATTCCACTTTGTAATTCTTTTGGTTGCAAGGTTTGGACTATCCTTCATTGGATTCACCATCCTTGACTACATAAGGTGGTATCAGAGTGAAGTTTGTTCCTGTTGAAGTAGAAGTTTGACCTAGCAAGGCTGATCTTGTGAAGTTGACCTTGTTGAAGCAGAGATTGTGCATAATCTAAATTGTAGATCTAAAGCACTAAACTTTTGAAATTGTGCCCTAGTTTTTTACAAGGTTGCAGGTTGAGATCTAACTTGTTGTAGCTTGGAGATTGTCACAAAGTGGTCGATGAGGGTTTTTTGCAGAGGATTTTCTTATTCTTTAAGGATACCTCTGAGAAGATTGGACCCTAGAGTTATTTTAGATCTTTGTGATATTGTTGAATCCTGGATCACAGAGAAGGTGAAATGAAATTTTAGATCTGAGTTGGAATTAATGAAGAATGATATGTTCACTGAGATCATGAGAGCTGTTGCTGGCATACCTCAGAATGTTGGTATTGAGGATGGCTATGAGGAAGCTTCCGAAGAATTTGAAACTACTAGATCTAGTGGTGATGACCGGAGGAATAGATCTGGTGAAGATAGAACTGCTCAGTTTCCTAGACCTACTACTCGATTTAGTAATTACCGAATGGAAGGTTCTACTTTCTCTGGTACTTTGAAGCTCGATAATCAGATTGATTGGATTGGTGAACTTGAAGATTTCTTTGAGCTGGAAGAAATTGAAGATCCTCTTCAAGTGAGATTAGCACAGACAAAGTTGAAAGGACATGCTGCTCTTTGGTGGAAAGAACTACAAAGAGACCAAGAAGATGAAGGTGAAACAAAGATCAATCGGTGGAGGTTGATGGTGACTAAGTTAAAAGCTAAGTTCATATTGGCTGACTATGAGTTTGACTTGTTTAAGAAGTTTTTGAATCTGAAGTAGAAGGAATTGTCTGTTGAATATTATACCAAGGAGTTCTACAAACTTACTATTCAATTTGGACACTGAGAGCTTGGTAAGGAAGAGGTAGCTTAGTGTGTGAATGGTCTGAGATTCAATATTTAGGATGAGTTTGGTATGCTGAAGATTGATTTTGTTGAAGATTCTTATTAGTATGCTCTGAAGGTAGAAGATAAGTTGAAGAGGAAATAACCTAGTAACTCCCAAGGGAAGGAAAAGATTGATCACTCGGTGAAGGAGAAGCTGACTGATGCAGAAGATGAATAGAAACCTGTGGAACCAAAGAAGAAGATAGGTAGAGTTATCTTTAAGGGTACTTGCTATAAACGTGGAGAGGAAGGACACCGTTCTTTTGAATGCACACATAAGAAGGTTGACCGATGAACTTTTGTGATGAATGAGAACATTTAGAATGAACCTGAATTAGAGAACTTGCTACTTTGGCAAACATTGCTCGGTACAAAGGATGAACCTTGTCAAAGGAGTAACTTGTTTAGGACCCGATGCAAGACTGAAGGTAAACTTTGTGATGTTATTGTTGATAGTGGTAGCACTGATAACCTTGTTGTTGAGGACCTAGTTTAGAACCTTGGTTTGAGTAGAATGAAACATCCTTGCCCTTATAGGCTTGGCTGGTTGCAAGATGTTCATGATTTGGAAGTTAGGGAAAAATGCTTCATTAATGTTCAGATTGGCCAGTACAAGGATCTTGTACTTTGTGACATTATGAAGATGAATAGTTGTGATATATTGCTAGGTAGACCTTGGCAGTATGATTGCAAAGCTATTTATGACTATGTAGAGAATGTGTTTACTGTCAAGAAGAATGACAAGAAGTTTTCACTGATGCCTTTGATGGATGCAACACTCGGTAGGAGAAGCCTTAGTATTGGTAGCCAAGTTGAGGTTGTGGATCTAGAGAAAATGAATGATCAACATGGAGAATCGATCGGTGCATTGTCCAGAAAAAACTTGAAGAGGCAAAGGAAACAGAAGTGGAAGACTTTGCAATCAGAAAAGGTGGAGGATTTGTATGTGAAGAACAAGTTCGGGATTTATGTGTTGAATCCTGAAAGATGTTCTTCTCACATATGAACATCTTTTGGAACTTGGGGTGTCTGATGTAGGGGCATCCAAGGTTAAGGCAGGGACATTCTGTGTCCTTGGTAAACTACATGGAGTGTTTGTGTTTTGGCCGGTTTTTACTCGGTTGCAGCCTTGACCGACAGTCTCGGTCATTGAAGGAAGCTCAGTCACTAAAGGAGCTCGGTAGTCTCTGGCACTTGGTGAAATTTTTTGCTTAGTCATGCCTTTAGTACTCAATCGACACTGGTGCTTGGTGATGCTTGGAGTGCTTGGTAATTTTACTGTTGCTCAGTAGTTCAGATTTACCGGCTAGAGTTTTGTGTGATTTGTGAGCCGACTTGGTTAATTAATTGTTGGTAGCCATTGTCTTGGGCTGACATGTAGAATTAAATGTTTGTACACATTTGTAAGTTGACTTGCATGACATTTAATTATTTTTTTTTGGAATTTAAGGATTTCATCCAGCTAACTTGTGGCTAATGATTAGTACTTAAGGAGGGCTTGGGTAGATGTTTAGGGAGAGGCAGGAAGAACTGAGAGAAAGGTTCATGATTGGGAAGACTTAGTGAGTCAGATTTGAGGTTCTGAAAGCTGAAGTTGGTGAAGTTGTGGAAAAAGTTCTTGAAATTCTTGCATATCAGGTTGTACTTTGATAGTCCTTTGTAGCTAAGCTAGGGGTTTGCATACTTGGGAACAAGGAGATTGCTTGGAGGCTTGCGAGCTCAAGTTTAGATCTGCCTTAGGGTTTCCATCAGCTTCTGATTATCTTCAGAGCTAAACTAGTTGAGATTGTATTGGATCTGATTGTGGATCTTGTAGAATTGTTTCATTTTGTATTTGGACCTAACCCGGAAGGCCTTACAATCGAGCATGTTAATGCAAATTGTTTGAAACATTTGTGGTATTGTCTATGTGTTGAGTATTCCACTGTGTAATTCTTTTGGCTGCAAGGTTTGGACTGTCCTTCATTGGATTCACCATCCTTGACTGCATAACCTCTAGATCACATTAGTGACCAATAGATAGGGGATGGACCCCAAGTCTAGTCCTCAAGTATTCAAAATTATCTTTCGGTTGAGGCTTAGTAAAAATATCAGCAAGCTACTCTTTTGATATAACATATTCTAGTTTTACTTGCTTCTCCTATTCCTGTTCTCTTAAGTTGTGATACCTAATAGAAATATGCTTGGTCTTTGAGTGCATTATAGGATTCTTTGAAATATTTATTGCACTTGTGTTGTCACAATATATAATCACCCACTCTGTGATTACTTCCAACACTTGTTTGATATATGTAATATTTGAATAGTTTGTAGCAGCATCAACATAATCTTCTTCAATAGTAGATAGATAAATACACGGTTGTTTCTTACTTGTCCAAGTAACAAGTCTTTCACCAAAGAAAAATACTCCTAAAGTTGTTCTTTTTCTGTCATCTATATTTCCAGCCCAGTCTGCATTGGTGTAAACTCTTAGTTCAAACTTGCCTTCCTTAGGATACCATAACCCATAATCCTATATTTTCTTCAGGTATCTAAAGATTCTCTTTAATGAAACCATATGTGAGTCCTTTGGATTAGCAGAAAATATAGCAACTATCCCCACTAAATGTGCAATGTCTAGCCTACTATGTACTATATACATCAATTTACCAACCATGGATCGGTACAATGTCTAGTTTACCTCTACAAATTCATCATCTTTAGTTAGTTTTCAGCCTATGACCATTGGTGTTCCAATTGGTTTTGCATCTTCCTTTATGTACTTTGATTGTTTGATGAATATACCATCATTCTGCTAAATAACGTGCAATCCTAGAAAGAAATTAATCTATCCAAACATCGACATTTCAAACTCTTTTCTCATCTCATCAGAAAATGATTTACATACATGATCTTGTCCTCCAAAAGTAATATCATCCACAAATATTTCAGCAGTCAAAATAGTATCATCAGTCTCTCCTTTCATATAAAAATTGTTGTTTTCACTTGTTCTAACAAAACCAATACTTAACAAGTAAGTATGCAACCTTTCATATCATGCTCTTGGTGCTTTCTTTAGACCATATAAAGATTTGTGTAATCTAAATACCATGTCTTTCTTGTCTAGATCAACAAACCCTTCTGGTTGTTCTATGTAGACCTCCTCTTCTAGTATTCCATTCAGAAAAGAAGACTTAACATCCATTTGATAAACTTTAAACCTTTTATGTGCTGCATGTGACAGTAACATTCGTACTCCTTCAAGTCTAGCAATAAGTGCAAAAGTCTCACCATAATCTATACCTTCCTCCTATGCATATCCCTTGCATACAAGTCTAGCTTTGTTCCTTGTAACTTCTCCATTCTCATTCAACTTATTTCTGAAAATCCATTTAGTACCAGTAACATTCTTATCTTTAGGCCTAGGTACTAGAGTCCATGTCTTGTTTTTCTCTATCTGTTCTATCTCTTCATTCATTGCATTTATCCATTCTTCATTCTCCAATGCAACATTAACATTTTTAGGTTCAAATTCACAAACTAAGCATGTACCTTGTCTTAACTTACTTCTTGTCATCATGCTAGCTTTCTTGTCTCCAATTATTTGGTTCTCAAGATGATGTCTTATGACAAATCTTGCCAGCACATGATCTCTTCTTTGTTGTTCATCTTGTTCGGGTTCATTTTCTTTCTTGGTAGCTCCTTCCTGATTGTCGGTTTCTCCTTGATGTTCCTCAGTGTTCTCTTCCTTGTGCTCAGTCGATTGTGCCTGCAACATTGGTAGGGGCTTTGGATGTTCAATGTAAGTGAATCTATTGTAGTCTTCTGGCTCTTTATTTCTTTCTTCACCATTCATAGTATCAAACTCATCAACCCTAACATTAGTACTTTGAATCATTTTATTAGTCACTTTATTTAGACACTTATATGCTTTGCTTTTAGTAGAATATCCAAGAAATATCCCTTCATCACCTTTAGAGTCAAAATTTCTATTTCTTTCATCTTTTAGAATAAAGCATTTACTACCAAAAATTTTGAAGTAACTTACAGTCAGTTGTGACGAAACCATAACTCATAGGGTGTTTTGTTTGTGTCCTTTAGTTTTAATCAATTCAAAACATAAATAGCTATGCTAACTGCTTCTCTCTAGTATGTCTGAGATACATTCTTCTCTATCATTAATGTCCTTGCATAATCAACAATTGATATGTTCCTTCTTTTAGCAATACCATTCTATTGTGGTGTCCTCGGTACAGAAACCTATCTTTTTATACCATGCTCATTACAATAGTTAGTAAATTCATCAGAAATAAATTCACCACCTCTTTCAGATCTCAAGCATTTTAGTTCCTTATCGGTTTCTTTCTCTAATTTTGCCTTGTACCATTTAAATATCTTAAATGCTTCTGATTTCTCCTTTAAGAACATAACAATCATTAATCTAGTGTAATCATCAACAAACAAAATGAAATATCTATCTCCATAGTAGCTCTATGTTCTCATGGGACCACATAGGTCAGTGTGCACTAGCTCCAAAATTCTCTTTGTTAAATAATATTTACCCTTAAAACTAGATTTTGTCATTTTACCCTTTTGACATCCATGACGCATAACATGATCAGGCTTTTCTAGGCTAGGCAAACCTCTAACCTTTTTCTTTCTACTGATTTTAATCATGTTATCAAAGTTTACATGACATAACCTTTAATGCCATAACCATGCATCCTCATTTTTCATCATTACACAAGAAGAATTTGCATTGTATAGATAAAACAAATTACCTTTCGATTGTGCTCCTATTCCAACAAGTTTTCCTTCATCATCAAATATTTTTACCTTTTTTTCTCAAAAGCTACTCGATGACCTTAATTGTTAAGTTGTGCCACACTTAGTAGATTGTAGTTTAGTCCTTCTACCCAATAAGAATTATCAAATCTTATTCTATCATTTATCAGTAAAGATCCTTTTCCTCTAACCATACAAGGTGTATCATTACCCATTTTCACAGATCCTCCATTATATTTCTCAAGATGATCAAAATTTTCTATATCACCAGTCATATGATGTGTAAAGCCACTATCAATAATCCATGTATCATTTTTATTAACGTTAGAAATGAGTGGGTTCTCTACATACCTTTCTTCTTCCTTAGAATCATCCTTCATTGCAACAAATACTACCTCCACATCTTCATCAGTGTCGGTATCAGTCTCATTTTCCTTAGCAATGTAACACACCTTTTTACCTTTATCATTGTTGTCTCGGTTATCCCTGTTGTAATGTCAGTAACTTCTGTTGCTTCTCCTCCCATAGCTTCCTTCACCAGATCGGTCTTTGTTTCTATCATCATCTTTACTATTTGGGCATCTAGTAGCAATATGACCAACTTCTTTGCAGTTAAAACATGCTAAAGGTAATTTACCCTTATATCTACCTTTACCTTTAAGTAATCTTTTGGCCCTAAGAGCTTCAAGCTCATCAAGCTAATCATCAATATTGTGCGTGTGAAAATTGTACCTAGCTGTGGACACAACACTTCAATAAAACATTAGAGGTTAGAAAATCAAAACAAATCTATAAATAAATGAAACTAAGCTAACCGGGTGATTTACTGCCTTCTAGTAGGTGTGAGTATGGTATTCTCAGATTAGACCGAGATCAGTGACAATGCAACACCTAAACAAAGGATTTAAAATGATGAAAGCAATGAAATATGAATGCAGATTAATCTATTTTTTTGTATTTTTGAAGCAATTAGATGAAAAACTTGATATGAAACTAATCTAACAATGATATGCTATGAACCCTCAAAAATAATAACAAAAATCTCACAATCGCATTGTGTGCAAGAGCTTGATTCTTTAGATGTCAATTCGCCAGAGTAAGTATGCAAATTCGAGGGATGTTTTGTGAAGAGATGAGCCTTGATTATATAGAAATCTAGGGCTTGAGGGCGCATTGAGAAAAGCCATAAATCACTCTTGATAAACTTAGGTTGATTTTTGAGTTAACAAGATATTAAGAATAAATAAACTCATAAAATCATGCAAAAGCGGTTTTTATCTCAAAATAGAGTTTAGTTCTCTTTTCCAACTCATCATCAGATGTTGAATTTAGAAAGTTAACAAATTGAAATTGAAAATTGATTTAAAGTTAACTACTTTTCTAATTGTGCATGATTTAATATGAATTAATTTAATAAATAAAGTGATTTATTTTCCACTTAACTGATTTTGAATTAAAACAATTGATTTATGGGTTAATCAATTATTAAATTAAACTTTTATTCAAAACTATATTATTAAATATTGACAAATTAGATTTTAAATCAATTAAATAAATATTTAATTAATTATTCATAGGAGATTTTGATTTATTATAAAAAATTATATAATATAATTAGGAATAATTAGAATTAAATCTAATTAAATAATTAAGTGGCATAATCAAATTTAATTAATTAAATATTTATCATATTCAATTAATCAAATTTAGGATAAATATGATTTATCGCCAAATAATATTTAATTAAAGATAATTAGATAAATTAGGAATATTTAGGAAATATTCCCTGATGCAAAATTAAGATAAAGTCAATTAGGATTTCGATGTGTAGATGTGAAAATATGCTTTTGGTTAGGACTTTTGTATCAATTTTGTTTGATGTGTCAATGTAGAAGGTCAATGAACCTATAGCCCATTTTTGGGGTATTAGATTTTTCCCCTCATTGAATTAATGTGTGAAGCATAGTGGTTCAAAGAATAATCTGTGTATGATTAAGATGCAGACTCAGTTATGTGGTGGAGAAACTGATCCTAAAAGATTAACCAATTCTGAGAAAGAAACCAATTGAAAGATTTGAAGATGTTGTGATTCAGGTCTTGATTGACCAAAGAATCAAGATGATGCTAGCTATATCAACAATGAACTGGTGATTACGAAGAAGTGTCAAAATGCCTGATTCTGAACGTATGATTATGAAGAAGTGACAATCCTGACTCCAGACTTGATTGTCCAAAGGAGTCACACAGATGCCAAATCTAAACCCTTGAGTTAAGAAGAACCAAGGAAATAACACGACTAAACCAATGGTTACGAAGAGCTAATACAGTTCGCAAGATAAAGAGAATACCAGACTGATATGGATCTCGATGAATCTGATATGGCCCAAGTGATGAGGACTTGTGATGAACTAGCAATTAGACGTGGTTGTTGTCTTGATCACTAAAAGATATATATTTTATTTACAGATTTGATTGATGTGCAATACCATGCCCCCTTCGGGATGAAAATCAAAATCTGGCAAGAAAAGCCAGTGTTATATAGTTTAGAAGCATGTTAATTGATTTGAGAAGTGGTTATACATGTTTGAGAATGCGTTCTACATCGTTTGAAGGTCCAAAAGACCAAGTTTGACTAGGTTTGACCATGAGTTGACCATGGTTGACCAAGTTGAAATTTTGATAGTTTGATGTGAGATAATCAATTAAGTTGAAAAATGGATTTCTTTGATTTTTAGAAGGTTGATTATGCCAGCAGTCGGCCATCCTGGGTCAAAAAATTTTAAATCATGATTTTGACAAAGTAAACGATCTCAAATTTCGATTTTGATCTTGAAAATGGATTCTACTTGTTGTTTTGTTGGAGGGACCTTCATACAATGCTCAGTGTTTGTGTCATGTTTAGCGTAGTTTTGGAGAATCATTAAGCATCAAGTTGATTTGGAAATCATGAGATAAATGTAATCATGCAAAGTGAAAAGTGAAATGCAAAATGAAATATAGACCTAGGACCCAGGACTTAGTGACTGATCATGTGTCGGTCATTTTCATCACTAAATTTTTAGGTAACCGGATAAATAAATAAAATTTCCACTAGTTATGAAACCATAGACATATGAATATCAATTTTTATGCTCAAAAGTCAATACAATGCCCACTGGCTAGACAACCATGGACATATGAATATTGATTTTATTTTTAGAATGTCGGATTAGATATAAGCACCAAGGCACAAACGCTAGGATGACCTGAATATCATGTCCATTTTGATATTGCAATTTGTATAAGCATCA
The DNA here is from genome assembly GCA_027943335.1 of Chamaecyparis obtusa. NCBI lineage: Eukaryota > Viridiplantae > Streptophyta > Pinopsida > Cupressales > Cupressaceae > Chamaecyparis > Chamaecyparis obtusa. The sequence goes on from BSBK01009657.1 coordinate 278,153, forward strand.
AAACATAAATGTTGTGATGACCTAAATACGCCTTGCATAACAAACACATCAAATAGTCAAGAGATCATTCTAAATCCAATGTGAACTACCTGTAGTGACCCTTTATTATTCACATCCTTAGGTAAGATTGCGTTTCACAGTAGGAGTAAGAAATCACTCAAAAAGACAATAGTTAGATCAAAATTCCTTGAATTTTCTGGGTATCAATGGTCGAGGTACACATGGTCATCCAATATGAGATGGAGGCTCTTACAGATGGACACCATTTCAATCCAGAATTTCCAAAGTTGTTAGATTTTCACTCCAGGCAGAAAACAAAGAAAAGATTTTGCCCCCAGTCATCACTCTCTAAATCCAATAAAGGACATCATCAAAGAGCTCGAGGGAACAAAATATTCAAAAAACTCAATGTGAATCAGTAAGCATACAAGGAGATAAAAGCATGTGAAGCATAGATTTTTTTCATTTTGTGTTGATGTTGTTCATTTGTGTTTGATTGCAAAATCCTTTCTGGTAGGAGACTGACTGACTGACTCAACTTGAGCTTTGAATGACCTTGATTGGATATGACTCTTATGAGGTATACTAGAGACCAAAGGATATGACATTGATTTCCCCCAAGTGTTAGGCATTGATAGGATACAGACGCTTTTGTTGATTGGTGTACAAATTGACTTATTGAAAATAAGAATGTGGGAACAAACCAAGAGATATGTACAAACTAAAGCAAGACTAAAAGTTGGGAAAGACCAAGATTGCACTGATAGATGGATCATTTTGAACAAGTGGCACCCATTTGCTGGGTTTTCACCATCTTGGTAGAGATTCTATTTTTGCTACTAGGGCGGCTGTTTCTAGGTTTTCACCAAGGCACTTTTCTTTTTTTCTTTTTTTTTTGTATTTTTCACCTTTTTCACTTTTTTCGATATTTTTGAAATTTTTTATTTTTTTGTGAATCATCAAGGCACCTATTGCTAGGTTTTCACCAGGATGTTCATTTTTTTAGGACTTTTTCTAATTTTTATGATTTTTTCAGGACATTGTACCATAGATTGAATGCCTTAGGGATAGAATTTTTTCAGATGGAGAATGTTGATTGGTTCTCGGAGTTGTTCTCCTTTAGTCATTGAGAGTTGATAGGATCCAGAGCCAAAAGTAGTAGTGATAAAAAAGGGACCCAACCAGTTAGGTTCAAACTTCCCTTTGCGCTCTCGATGTGATTGATTTTTAGGATTCTCTCTCAAGAGTAGATCGCTAACCTAAAATTCTCTGTGTCTAACTTTCTTGTTGTAGCCTCTAGACATTCTTTTTTGATATACTCTGAGATGATCATATGCTTCTTGTATGTGCTCATCTAGTAGTTCAAGTTCTTGCAACCTAGACACTATGTAGTCATCATCTGTTACTAGACCATGCATTCTGATTCTTAGCGATGGGATTTCAACCTCAATAGGTAGTACCGCTTTAGACCCATAAACCAAAGCAAAAGGTGTAGCCCCAGTGGGCATTCTGATATTTGTTCTGTAGGCTCGAAGAGCTGGATTGATCATGAGATGCCAGTCTCTTCCTATTTTATTAACTATACGATGTATAATTTTCAGTAGATTCTTATTGGATGGCTCTTCTTGTCCATTCCCTTTAGGATAGTATATAGATGACCAATGTTGTGTAATCTTGAATTTTGAGCATAAGGAATCTAGGTCCTTTTTCTTGAATTTTCCACCATTATCTGTGACTATTGAATGTGGGATTCCATACCGATATATGATGTAGTTTAGGATGAACATGGAAATTTTCTTGCCAGTTGTTTGAGTCAAAGGGACTGCTTCTACCCATTTTTTGAAATAGTCTGTAGCTGTGATGATATGAGTATGTCCATTAGAAGAATGTGGATATATAGCACTGATGAGATCAAATGCCCATTGTTGAAAAGGCCATTGTGTAGTAAAGGGATCAGATCTCTCCCCAGTGCATGAATCAAGTTACCATGTATCTAACACTTTTTACAATTCTTAGCATACTTGATTGCATCTTTTTCCATTTTAGGCCAATAGTACCCAACCCTAATAAGTTTTTGAGCTAGTGTTAAACCATTAGAATGTGATCCACATATACCATCATGCACTTCCTCTAATGCACGTTGAGACTCGTCGCATTCTAAACACCTAAGAAGCGTACCATCTAGACCTCATTTATACAGATCATTACCAATGATGACATACTGGGATGGATTTCGTATAAGGTATCATTTCTCATGGTGATTGAAGGTATCAAGGATGATTTGGTATTTTAGGTAGGAGTATAGGTTTTTTTATCTAGAAGAATCATGACCAACAATAGTGTAGATCATGGGGGTTTTGGGGGAATCATATGCAAGATATGATAGTGCTTCCACCAAGAACTCATAGTGTAGCTCATGTTCAGGCTGTTGTAATAGAGATGATAAAGTTGCCATAGCATTCATAGCCTTGTTCTCCATTCTAGGAATCTATTCAAACGTGATAGATATGAAATATTTCTTTATGTCATCTACCATGCATTTGTATAGAACAAGCTTTTCATCTTTTGTTTGATACACATCATTGACTTGGTGTATTACAAGTTGCGAGTCTCCATGAATGTGTAGTTCTATCACTCTCCACTCAATTGCCATTTTCATGCCATTAAGGAGAGCTTCATATTCAATAATATTGTTTGTGCAAGGAAACTTTATTCTGAATGCTTTAGGGATTGAGTATCCTTGAGGTGTGATGAACAATATGCTTGCTTTAGATCCATTATGTGTATAGGATCCATCAAAGAATAACTACCATGCTCTAGAAGAAAGATTCATGATAGAGGAATTTGGGAATTCCATTTTCCTTGGTGTACCATCAAACAATGGTGCATCAGCCAATTGATCAGCAATGATGTTCCCTTTTATAGCTTTTCTTTCAACATATTCAATGTCAAATTCACTTAATAATATCACCCATTTAGCTAATCTACCTATGAGGGCAGCTTTGCTTAGTAGGTACTTTAGTGGATCAATCTTAGCTACCAAATGTGTGGTATGAGCTAACATGTAGTGTCTTAGTTTCTATGATGCAAAGATTGCAACTAGACAAGCTTTCTCAATTATTGAATAGTTCTTCTCATATGCTACCAATGTTCTGCTTATGTAATAAATAACTCTTTCCTTTTTGTTCTCATCAAGTTGTGTTAGTAATGCCCCCAGTGATGTATCTATGGAGGAGACATATAGGATCAATGGATTCCCTTGAATAGGAGGCATCAAAATAGGAGGATTTGATAGATATTTCTTGATATGATTAAAGTTCTTTTCACATTCCTCATTACATGAAAAAGTCACACCTTTATGTAATGTTCATGTTAAAGGTTGTGATATGTCTACCAGCTGAGATATGAAGCATCTAATAGACTATACTCTCCCTTGTAATGTTCTCATTTGACTGATATTGTTAGGAGGTTGCATCTCCATGATAGTTTTGACTTTAGTAGGACCAACCTCAATTCCCTTCTTTGAAACAATGTAGCCTAGGAGCTTTCCAGAAGTGACACCAAAAGCACACTTTTTAGGGTTCAGTCTGAGACTAAACTTCTCCATTCAATCTAGTATTTTTCTCAAATCATTTAGATGTTTAGATCTTATCATAGATTTTTCTAAGGTATCATCAACATAATCCTCCATGGTTTGATGCATCATATCGTGAAAGATAGATGTCATAGCCCTTTGATATGTAGCACGTGCATTATTCAAACCAAATGGCATGACATGTTAAGGAATTATTTATCAGGAGATAATATATATATATATATGCTGAAAGTATATAGTATAATACAATTGCCTTGGTTATTGATTGATTCTACAAACAAAATACAATGACTATATATATTGATTCTAAAGAATGCAATTATGAAGAAACATGACTTATCATATAACATAATATAAGAAGTCATGACTGTTCATATACATTAACTAAGATTATCGCAAATCGTATTAAACCGATAGTCACGATAATCTTTTATCATAATATATATAACTATGTTTATCGTATAACATAAGCGGACAGTCATGATACTATCATGACTGTCATATACTAACAGTCCCATAGTATCATGACTTTTCGTATATGCAGTCATGATATTATTGTGACATCCTTATTATATAGGCTGATAACCATAGTTTATTCGATTCAATAACATTTGCAGTATTCCATTTAAATTATTATATATATATATATATATATGATTGTCTCTCATCATTTATTAAACACGAACAAACAATACTTTAACACTCCGTCTTGAGAGAGGGTTTAATATAATTTGTAGAACTTTTCATGTCATGATGTTCGGCCCAATCCAAGACACTTAAAAAGTGTTGATCATGATGGGTTATTACATAGTAATAATGTAAGTGTTAAGATGTCCGGTCCTATCCAAGAGAAACTCTTTTGGGAGTCGATCCTAACAACTTTATTACCTAACAAGTAACAAGATGTCCGGTCCTATCTGGGATAAACCCTTACGGGAGTCAATCTTGAACTTTATTACCCAAGAAGTAATAATATAAGCAAAAAGATGTCTAGTCCTATCTAGGACAAACCCTTACAGGAGTCGATCTTGAAGCCTGGTTACTATTGTCAATATCGTCACCTTGACATAGTAACCTATATACACAAAAGATCATCATCTTCACAATTTTGAAATATTTCAATATTTTATTCATGAATAAAAAATGTACATTAATAATTACATTCATATTTTGATCAAATCAATTTTCCTTCTGAAAAAATCTATCTTTACCTTTGCAAGAGGTTTAGTAAAGATATTTGCATTTTGTTCTTCAGTACTCATGTAGACCAATTTAATAATCTTCCTGTCTACCATATCTCTCACATAGTGATATGGAATTTTCATGTGTTTTGACCGATTGTGAAAAATAGGATTTACAGAGAGCTTAATACAACTTTGATTATCACAAAGAATAATAGTAGGTTCTAAAGATTTACCAAATAGGTCAAAAAGTAATTTTCTTAACCATACTGCTTCTCAAGCTGCCATGGATGCAGCCATGTACTCAGCCTCTGTTGAACTCAGAGCAACTGCAAATTGTTTCCGACTAAACCAAGAAATCACTGCAAAACCTAAACTGAAGCAAACTCTTGTGGTACTCTTATGATCTGTGGAACTTCCTGCTCAATCTGAATCTGAATAACCTTGAATTTGAATTTCAGTCTTGTCATATTTTAGCCCAAGTTCACTTGTTCCTTTTAAATATCTCAAAGTCTGTTTAGCTACCATCAGATGTATCTGCTTAGGTTCACACATGAAGTGACTTAATACATTGGTGGCACAGAAAATATCAGGATGCGTGTTTACCAAAAACATGAGAGATCCAACTATTTGTTTGTAAAGTGTAAAGTCAGCAAGTTCTAAATTTTTCGCTTCATCTTTTAATTTGTGAAGGTTTGTCTCCATAGGTGTAGCTAAAAGTTTACACTCTATCATACCAAATCTATTTAGAATGTCTGAAATGTATTTCTTTTGACTTAGGAGAATGTGGTCTTTCTTTTGAATAACTTCAAGTCCTAAGAAATAGTGAAGTAGGTCCATATCCTTCATGTCAAATTCAGCTATCAGATCCTTTTTACATTTTTCAATAAGATATTTTTCTCCTGTAATGAGTAAGTCATCGACATAGAGAACCAAAATTATCATGTCTCTTTTTTCTATTTTGAAATATATATTAGGGTCAGAAGTATTCTTGGTGTACCCTAATTTTCTCAAGTATTTATCTATTCTTTCATACCATGCTCTGGGAGCCTACTTGAGTCCATAGAGTGCTTTCTTTAACTTGCATACATATTTATCTTTGTCATGTGTAGCAAATCCTTCTGGTTGTTCAATATAGACCTCTTCCTCAATTTTTCCATTTAGAAATGCGGTCTTAACATCCATCTGATGTACTTTCCATCCTTTGGAGGCTGCAATGGCAAGTATGGTTCTGATAGATGTGTAACATGCTACTGGAGCAAAGGTTTCTTCATAGTCAATGCCTGCCTTCTGAGAAAAACCTCTTGCAACAAACTGAGCTTTGTGTTTATCAATACTGCCATCAGGTGCATATTTAATTTTGAATAGCCATTTTGATGATACAACTAACTTATGTTTAGGTCTAGGAACAATATCCCATACATCATTTTTCAGAATGGACTGATATTCTTCAGCCATTGCTTCCCTCCAAGCTTGATTTGATAAAGCTTTCTCAACACTAACAGGTTCAGATTCTGAGAGTTTAGTTAGAAGTGCAATGTAACATTTTTGAGTTCTAGTTCTTTTTTTCTCTCTAAAAATTTGTGCTAGTTCCACATTGTTCTCTTCAAGTATTTTTCTAGCCCATAATGGTCTCTTTTTATTATTTTCATTATCTGAACAACAAGGTTCAAAATTCAAGATTTCTTCTTCATTATTTATAGGTGTTGAATTCATGTCTAAATTGATATTCTACCTCTCTTTCTCTAGTGAGAGATCTCTATCAAGATCTGTAGAAATGTTATCTTCATTATTTGTACATAAGAAGTTTTCTTCAAATTTAACATCTTTGCTTATTTCTACTAATTTTTTACCAAGTATATAGATTCGGTATCCTTTGGAATCCTCACTGTATCCTAGAAAATAACAATTCTTGCTGGAAGGTTCTAATTTAGTCCTCTTCTCTTTTGGTACATGTATATACATGGGACAGCCAAACACCCTTAAGTGACTTAGGTCAGGTTTGACTCCTGTGAATACTTCTTCTGGTGTGGTGTTTTCTAGTATAGCATGAGGACATTTGTTTTGAATATAGACTGTAGTGTTAGCGGCTTCTGCCCAATATGATATGTGAATATTTTGGTCATGCATCATGGCCTTTATTGCTTCAATGATGGTCCTGTTCTTCCTTTCTACTAATCCATTCTATTAAGGATTATAAGCTACAGTATACTCCCTCTTAATCCCAATAGATTTACAATAGTTTTTGAAATTTTCAAAGGTGAATTCCCCACCATTGTCTGATCTAAGAATTTTGATTTTCTTACCAGTTTGGTTTTCTACTAGTGCTTTAAGTTCTTGAAATTTGGCTAGAACCTCACTTGACTCTTTAAGGTTTAAGAAATATATCCATGAATTCCTTGAATAGTCATCCACAAAGATTAAGTAATATAGGGCACCAAAGAAGGAAGGTGTAGACATAGGACCACACACATCAGTATGGATAATTTCTACAATGTTATTAGACTTATGTTCACTTGGAGGAAAAGATCCTTTAATGTTTTTCCCTAATGCACATCCCTTACAAATGCTAGAGTGTTCAGATTTTAAGGGAGGTATGCCAGAGGTGATCTTAGACAATGTTGGAAGGGCACTATATCTAATATGGCCTAGTCTTTTGTGCCAAATCTCATTATTCTAATGAACATTGTGATTTAGGGCTACCTTTTTTTCATTACATAACTTGTACAAGCTACCTTCTTTGTTCCCTATATGAATGGCATTTTTTATATTAGAATTTTTAGTCTAGAGAAAGACTTTGTCTTCATTGAAGGTTACCCTGTATCTTTGATCAGCTAGTCCAGAAATGGAGATTAAATTTCTCTTGATTCCTGGTACATACAAAACTTCTTTCAACTGTAGAGTTACTCCATCTCTTATCTTTAACAAACAGGTCTCAATTCCTTTTACCAGATAAGAGGAGTTGTCACCAATAGTTACCTCTTTTGAAGAGTTTCCTGAGAATGTTTTGAATTGATCTCTAAATCTAGTGATGTGTCTAGATGCACCACTATCTATTATCCATGTACTTTTGTTAGAATTTAATTCATTTGCTAAAGCCAAGAAAAGGAGAGAAATTTTAGATTTTTTTACTTCTGCTAGGGCAGCTTGTATTTTTTGTTTTTCAGGGCAATATTTGTGAATATGTCCGTATTTGTCACATTTGTAACATTTTACCATGGAAAGATCCCTTTTATTGAATTGTTTCCCATTGTTTGATTGTCTAAATTTTCTCTTCCTTTTGTGAGATGTTTTCTTGTTTCTTTTAATGTGAAGAGCTTGTAATTCATTTCCAATATTAGACCCCATTCCTCTGGAGGCAAGCCTGGATTCCTCTTGGGTACAATCATTCTTTAATTGCTTGAATTTAGGTAACAGTGGTCTGGTGCTTATACATTGAATGAAGGTTTCCCATGAGGTGGGTAAACCTTTGAGAGCAATTAGAGTGAGTTCAGAGTCTTCTATTGTATTTCCAATGTAGAGCAGTTGGTCTCTTATTTTAGAGATTCTCAAAAAATAAGAAGTGATAGTTTCTTCTTTGTTCATTTTCATACTTAGAAGTTAACTTTTCAATGTTAACATTCTACTGGCATTGTTGATCTCAAATGTGTTTTGAATTATTTTAAACATTTCAAAAGCACTGGTAATTCTAGATATGCTAGGAAGAATTGAGTCTTTTACAAAATCAATGATAAGTTTTCTGGCTTTATTGTTTCTCCTTTTCCATGTTGTTTTCTTTGTCTCATCTTCGGGTATTTTAATATCTTTCTCTATATACTCCTCTAACTCAAGTTCCATAAGAAGAGAGACAAGCCGAGTTCTCTAGGATATAAAATTTGAACATCTTCTAGCCTATCTTCCATTCTCATGCAATGGGCCATTTCTGAAAACTATTCTCAACCATTTCAAAGGTTTTAAGAATGTGCTCAATTATAGCTTATATGATTTTTTTTAAATTTTTATCTCCTTTTTAATAACTTGGCTCTGATACCATGTTAAGGAATTATTTATCAGGAGATAATATATATATGCTGAAAGTATATAGTAGAATACAATTGCCTTGGTTATTGATTGATTCTACAAACAAAATACAATGACTATATATATATTGAATCTGAAGAATGCAATTATGAAGAAACATGACTTATCATATAACATAATATAAGAAGTCATGATTGTTCATATACATTAACTAAGATTATCACAAATTGTATTAAATTGATAGTCACGATAATCTTTTATCATAATATATATAACTGTGTTTATCATATAACATAAGCGGAAAATCACGATACTATCATGACTATCATATACTAACAGTCCGATAGTATCATGACTGTTCGTATATGCAGTCATGATAGTATTGTGACATCCTTATTATATAGGCTGATAACCATAGTTTATTCAATTCAATAAAATTTGCAGTATTCCATTTAAATTATTATATATATATATATATATATATATATATATATATATATATATATATATATATATATATATGATTGTCACATCATTTATTAAACACGAATGAACAATACTTTAACATGACGTTCCAACAGAAGGTACCCCACACACATGTGAAAGTAGTTTTCTCTTGATCCTTTGGAGCAATTTTTATTTGGTTGTATCCAGAAAAACCATCCATTAAAGAGTACATCTCAAAGCCTGCAGTCATGTCCACTATCATATCAATGTTTGGTAATGGAAAATCATTCTTAGGGCATGCTTTGTTTACATCTCTGAAATCTGTGCACACTCTTATTGATTTGTTTGGTTTTGAAACTAGAACAATGTTAGAGATCCATTCTGCATAATCAATAACTCAGATAAATCCAGCTTTTAGGAGCTTCTCTAATTTAGCTTTGACTAAGAGTGCAACATGAGGATGCATCTTTCTTAACTTCTATTTAACAGGTTTGATTCCTAGAATAGATAAATGGTGCATTATGAGATCAGGATCAAGTCTAGGCATATATGAATACTTCCATGTGAAGTTGATTTTCTTCTCTATCAATAATTTGGTGAATGCTTGTTTCTCATCCTCTGATAAGGATTGTGCTACATGGATCAACTGTGGTTCTTCTATTGTACCCAAGTTGATAGATTGAGTGGGTTCAATTAGAACTAGAGATTTGTCATGTAAATGACTCAAAAGGACATCAAATATCTCATCCTTAGGCACCTCAGAGAGGTTTTCACCTTTGGATACGTCTTTTATTTTTACTTTTGTAGGTTCTGAGACTGCTACAAAGTGGTTTTCACCCTCAGAACTCCTTTTCTTTTTATTTTTATTCTTATTCTTTTGAATAAGATATTTGATATCTGACTCTATCATGCTAACGCTTGGTTCACTGATGGAAGTTGTCATAGGCTCCACTGCATTGAGGTAGTAAGAAAGGGCATAGTCATTGGGAAAAGTATAGATATCTTGGCTTGAATTCATGGAAGTTTGGTCAAGAAGTTCAGGATGTTGGATAGTCAATGTGGGATAGGCTTGGGAAATGGTGTTTGTGGATATGGTTCTATCATAATTGGTCCTAACCCAACACTCGAGATCGAAGGTGATACTACAACTCAGGACATTTAACTCGTGAATAGGCTCAATGTCATTATAGAATTCCACTTCAGCCATAGGTGGATCAGACTTGTTAAGTTCTTCATTTCACTCTATAGTTACATTGGGTGTAGGTGCATATTGGTGAATAACATCAATATGTTTTTCTGTGATAAGATTATCTTCCTCTAGAATGACTCCCCACTCATAATCATTGGATTCATCTTTTGTTTCTTCATCTAGACCCCTGGGAAATTTGAGAACATGTGTAAAGTGAGGATGAATACCCCAAGCAGGATTACCTTTAGATTGTGATTTGAATTCATACTCATGAGAGTATGTCTCAGAATCACTCTCACATCCAAAATGTTTAGCTATTGTGATAGGCTTACCTTCCTCTTTTTCTATTTGGTTTCCTTCAAGCTCAGCTAGTTCTTGTGGTGCAACTATCTTTTGTTCCATAGTAGGTTCTTGTGTATCTACTACATTGATATTTTCCTTAGGTTTCTCACCATTTTTAAGGAGCTCTAGTATTTCTTTAAGTAAGCGCTCATAAGGAATAAGCTCATTAGTGGTGTCTAAATCACTGTTTGACCATTGTGTTTCTTCCTTCAACTGAATTTCTATTGATGGTTCAATTTGTTCTAAGACATGTGGATAGTTCTTGCTAAGATGAAAAGGCTTCTTCTGATATCCTAGACCTATAGTATCTTTGGTCATCCTTCCCCAGTGTTCAACTGGCTTGATAATGCCTTTGCCTCTTGTTCCTAGAGGTTCATTTCTAGTGTACCCCATTTTGGACATGAGTTTTTGACCTAGTCCATAAGATTCAACAAGGATTTTAGGTGTTTTAGAGTCACATTTCTGAATTGTATGAGATTGAGACTCATCATTGTACAACCATGCCAATATAGCTCCATCTTCTTCAAACTCTTGTTTGGATACTTTCTCTATGACAAAAATTCCATTATAAATTTCTTTAGGTTCTGTAGATACTTGTTTTGTCTATTTCAAAGACTGGCCATAGGATTTAGGCGAGATTGGAAGAGATGTGAGAGATAGAACTAGTTCCATAGTATATTCTCCCATACCTATGTATTTGATTTTGATCTCTTTGGCAATATCTTCCATCTTGGATGTAGATGCTACGTCTATTTTCTTAGTGGAATATTCTCTATTATGTGGCACAAGTTTGTCAACACTTTCCTTGAATGCATTGCAAGATGTAGATATATCAGCTGGGATTGTTACCTCTACTCCATCATAAGGAAACTTCATGCTTTGATGGGACATGGATGGAATATCTTGCATCTCATGTATCCAAGGCCTTCCTAGAAGAATGTCATAAGCCAATGGAAGATCCAGAACTTGACATGTGATATCTCTGATGACTAGACCTATTCTGATAGGTAGTACAATTGTTCCTTTGGAAGATCTTTCTTGTTCATCATATGCTTTGATAGTTATCTTCTTTTTAGGATCAATGGAAGCTTCTGATAATCCCAACTATGTGATCAAGCTATAAGAAAAAATGTTGAGACCAGTGCCTCCATCTATCAATACGTGTTTGACTTGATGGTTTTGGATCAAGACTTCAATGTGCAAGGGCTGATTATGCAGATGACTCAATGAGTTATCATATTCCTCTGAAAAGGAGATACTAGGGAGATGTCAAATGACCAACCATAGTCTAGAATCTTTCTAAGTCAAGGTTGTTAGGAACATTGGATCTGAGCAAAGCTTTGTCCAAAATGGCTCTATGAGCTGGAGATATTCGAAGCAACTCAAACATGGATATTTTTGCATTGGTATGCTAGAGTTGTTGGACTATACTATATGATGTAGGCCTTGTATCTTTAGGATTTGATTTTGAGGAAGCCCTCTATTTAGAAGTAGATGAAAGATTAAAAGGCACCTTGGGGACATTGGATGATTCTAAATTTTGTTCTTACAGATGGGCTTGAGCTTGTGATCGAGTAATTGCATTTGCTGATTGATTATCTCTATCTCTTCATACAATGGTGATGACACTGCAATGTTCAGATAAGAAAGGTTCCACCATGTTTATGACAACATTATTTCCAGAGTAGGCATAATTGACTTTAGCACCCATAGTAGGTTGAGAAGATGAATCTCCTTGACCATGTTTCAGAAATGGTTCTATGAATGTTGTATGATCATGATTGCCTTTATGATTGTCAATTACAATTTCTCCATTATCAATTTTGTCTTGTATGAGATGCTTCAAGTGTATGAATTTATTGGTTTTATGACCCTTATTTCGATGGGAATCACAGAAATCAATCTCCCTCCACCATTTGGTTTAGGTTCAGGATCAAATGGTCGGATCTCAAGAAATGTGATGATTTTGTTGGCTAATAGAGTTTTCATGGCAAATTCCAAGGATTCTCCAAGAGGAGTAAATTTGCGTTTAGGATCTGTAGCCCACAGTTTATAGTTAGATGACTTCTTGTTGAATTATGTCACTTTTATCTCAGAGGCTTTGATGGCTTGGGTACCAATAGTGAGATTGAAGGTGGGTGCCTTAGATGGGAGATGAACATTATCCACAATGCCATCCATGATGATGCCTTTGTTCTTGTTCTAATTTTTGTTCTTGTCTTTGGAAGTAGATCCGGGTTCATACTTCTCTTTTTGAAGGGATATGTCTCCCTTTTTCACAAGGACTTTCTCAATTCTGATAGCAGTGTCTACCATTTTATTAAAGGATGTATGATTTTGCATTTTTAAATGGTAATTGATTTCTAGAATAAGATTGTTGATGAAAATTTCCAGCTTCTCTATTTCTGGAATGGGTCTAGCATATAGAGAAAACTTCTTCCTCCATCATTTGAGGAAAGTCAGGAATGGTTCTCCTGGATACTGTTTCAGATTACAAATGTTGATCATAGTGACTAGATGTTTGATGTTATAGGAGTACTATTGATAGAACAATTTGATTAACTCCTCAAAATTTTTGATTGTTGGAGGCATTTTTGAGAACCAATGAATGGTTTCTCCTCCCAGAGATCATGGGAAAAGATGCATTAAGTAGGTTGGTTTGTGCATGAACTCCATAGATTGAGTACAAAATTCCCTAAAATGATCTTGAGGATTATAGTTTCCATCATACTTGTCATATTTAGGCATTTCCACTCTTTTTGGAAATGGTGGCATGTACAAGTTTTTATCAAATGGAAAAGGACATAGAGACTCCATAGAAAACTCTTTAGGTTCTTTCTCTTTTTCAAGTTTGTTAAGTTTGACTTGCATGGCATGCATCTGTTTCATCATAGCCATGCTAGGAGTTTATTCCTCTTGAGTAATGATATCTTCAACATTAAAATGTGGAGGAAGCTTAGCTCTTTGTTGAGCTAACTTGAGAAAGTAGGCCTCTCTATCTTCTTTCAAGAAATGTCTCATCATTCTCTTGAAGTTATCATCATTTTGGTATTGGGAAATTTCAGAAGGCGTGGGTTCTATATCCGTGCCATGTTGAGATTGACATCCTTGGGATCCTCCTCCTTGAGACATTGTGTTGTTATGAGAGTTACCAAGGATGGATTGATGTGGAGTTGTTTGATAACTTTCATGAATGGATACAGGAGGTGTTGGTTGATTACCTACGTGGATTGATGCAGGAGGGGTGACATAACCACCTTTCAAGAATATATTGCCAATAGTGTATTCCCCAAATTTAGTTGTGTCGTAAGACTAATGAAAGGTCTGAGCAATCACAGAAGATGATGCTGAAGAGATTTTGGGTTGTTCTCCTTGTTTTCGATGTGAGGAAGCTCTAGTTTCCACCATTAACCTTAGGTGAAGCAAGAGAGCAAGATGAAGACAACTGAAGAACGACTTTGATTCAAGAAGACCAAATGACACAACCTTGTCAAGATTGGATTGATTGAAGATAGATTGGACATAAATTAAGGATACTGTGCCCTAGTAGTATGGGTAGACATCCAAAAGATGGTGGACATGAGCTCACAACACTTAGCCATTTTGATGAAGATTGAATTGAAGATTAAAATTGACAAGGTTTTGACACAAGATGAAAAAGATTCAAATCGATTAAATAGAAGGCTGGATTAAACTCAAGAGACCACTTTTAGGAAAATGGATTGGATTTCTTCTAGTTCTTGCTCTATTCCTAACACAATGAATTTTCTGACAGAATCTAGAAATAGACTGCAAAAATTGGATTCCTGACAAATTTGACAAGTTTCTGACAACTTTTTGAAAATTTTTGATATGAGTTTCTCTAGGCTCGTATGAGTCTTGGTAAGCTCTAGCACGATAGTTGGCAAAACTCATACGACAATAGACACCAGGGTTTAATTTTGTTGATTTTTTTCAAAAAAGCTTGTACAACAATGTATAGGCTCCCTTATGACAATCCGAGGGTTCTAAAATGACTTTTGGCAAAACTCATATGACTTTTTGAGACTATGGGATGACTTTTCACTCCAGAAAGGAATTTTTCTTTAGATTTTGCAATTTTTAGGTTTTCAGTTTCAGATTGTTTGCAAGTTTTTCTGTCCAGGTTTGAAGATTTGTGTGATAGTTCATCTCAAGTAACCAAGTAGATATCAAGCATGCAAAACAATAAGCAAGGGAAGCAAGCAATAGTCTGAAAACAATGAAAAAGGGCAAAAGCAACCTTATGCATGAACAAGCAATAGTGACTTATTGTGCTAATCCCTAGAAATGTTACTTGTGTATGTTCTCAAAAGTTTTTTAATAACACACAGTCCTAGAAAATGAAAAATTTTGCCTCGCTAGGGTTTTTAGTAATGGTCCAACTCTACAACTTTTGTGATCTCAAGAGGGTGAACTCCAATCTAGGTGCACTGGGGTTTTGACATAGTCTAATAATTTAATCAATTAGGAGTTGCTAGGGAGATCTGATAGCCCAACAAGAGACCACACTTGTGAATATTTCCTCCACAAGGACATTTATATAGTGACTGTTGCTACCATGAAAAAAATGGCTATTACTGCTTGAGGTTCTATCCATGTGGTTGACCCAATAAAGGGAATGTCCACTATGGTTAACCCTCTCTAAAGGTGACTCACAAAAAGGACCACAGGGGGACTAGATTAGATTCAAGGATCTGGGTTTCTGATACTATCCAAAAAGGAAGTAGAGCATAATCCCTTAGCATCTTCACTTCACCAAAACAAAGAAAACAAATCAATCTGACATGCTAAGACTAAAATTATCTCACCAAGATTTATGATGTCAAAAACTATGTTTATCGATCTCTCTGGAGAGAGAATGTATCAATCAAAAGCTGAGGACCAAACCTAGTAAAACCATGAAATAATCTCAGTAACCTCCCTACCTACAAGGGGATCTATCGTCAAGAAGGACTTCACATGAAAAGATAGTGAATGAAGCCCAATCTCTCAAGAACTCCACAAATAGTGTTCATAGGGCCTATTTACTATGTGTAACAGATATGCAAAAAGAAAATCTATGTTCATTTTATAGCCCAAAACTGAAGTGTGATTTATGAAAGCTGGAAAGGCACTCAAGCTAGACACATGAGATGTTCATTTTATGTCCAAATTGAAATGTTTTCAGATGCAGCAGAATACCTCAAGTCCAAAGCAACATGTGCATTTTGTCATTTATCCACACAAGTCGAAAGTGTTCCCACGATCAAGGGAAACAAGAGAAACAAGAGAACACTGATGTGGGTTTATGAACCACTGAGAGAAATAGAGAAGAATATAGAAGGGTTTTTTATTATTATTTCTTTTATTTTTAGCAATTTTTGAGCATTTATCTTCTATCTTTTGTACCCACGGGATGTGCCTGCACTTGCACCTGCACCTACAAACCACTATTATGAAAAACTTACCTATTCTTGTACATGCAACCCACTGCTATAAAAATCCAAAAAAAAACACAACTTGTCAACCCCACGTGGTAGAAAATCAGGTTAGGCAAATATAATATGTCATTTGATAATCGAAAAACCTATTGTCATAAAAATCAGATTCTGACCAGTCTACACTAAAATGATCATAACTTTTTCAAATCAAGACAAAATTGATTCAAACCAATGGAAAATGAAATCTAACTCAAATACCTTTTCAGAAATATAAATTTCAGATCTGTATCATATCATATGTGCATGTACCAATAAAAACATCAATCGGATTTCATAAAATCAGGTCTTGGCCAGTCTATACTAAAATGATCATAACTTTTTCAAATTAAAAAAAAATTAATTCAAACCAATGGAAAATGAAAGATAACTCAAATACCTTTCTAGAAAAATAAATTTTGGATTTGTATCATGTCATATGTGCATGTATCAATAAAAACATCAATCGGATTTCATAAAATAAGGTTCTGACTAGTCTGTACTAAAATGATCATAACTTTTGAAAATCAAGATGAAATTGATTCAAACCAATGGAAAATGAAAGCTAACTCAAATATATTTCTAGAAATATAAATTTCAGATATGTATCATATCATATGTGTATGTACCAATAAAAATACTAGTCGGATTTCTGGAAAAATAGCCTAGAAATTAATCACAAAACTCCAAAAAATTAATCTTATGGTCGTGGGTTCGGGCCCCATGGTAGGTGCCAGAAATGTGTGTGAAAATCATACCTAGATGTGGACACAACACTTTAGTAAAATATTAGAGGTTAGCAAATAAAAAAAAATCTGTAAATAAATGAAACTAAGCTAACCAGGCGATTTATTGCCTTCTAGTAGGTGCTAGTAGGGTATTCTCAGATTAGACCGAGATCAGTGACAATGCAACACCTAAACGAAGGATTTAAAATGATGAAAGCAATGAAATATGAATGCAAATTAATCTAATTTTTTGGACTTTTTATGCAATTAGATGAAAAACTTGATATGAAACTAATCTAGAATGAATTGAAATGATATGCAAATTAATCTAACAATGATATGCTATGAATGAATGCTATGAACCCTCAAAAAATATAACAAAAATCTCACAATCACCTTGGGTGCAAGAGCTTGATTCTTCAGATGTCAATTCGCCAGAGTAAGTATGCAAATTTGAGGGATGTAAATTCGAGGGATGTTTTGTGAAGAGTTGAGACTTGATTATATATAAATCCAGGGCTTGAGGGTGCATTGAGAAAAACCATAAATCACTCTTGATAAAATCAAGTTGATTTTTGAGTTAACAAGAAATTAAGAATAAATAAACTCATAAAATCATGCAAAAGCAGTTTTTATCTCAAAATAGAGTTTAGTTCTCTTTTTCAACTCATCATCAAATGTTGAGTTTAGAAAGTTAACAAATTGAAATTGAAAATTGATTTAAAGTTAACTACTTTTCTAATTGTGCATGATTTAATATGAATTAATTTAATAAATAAAGTGATTTATTTTCCACTTAAACTGATTTTGAATTAAAACAATTGATTTATTGGTTAATCAATTATTAAATAAAACTTTTATTCAAAACTATATTATTAAATATTGACAGCTTGGATTTTAAATCAATTAAATAAATATTTAATCAATTATTCATAGGAGATTTTGATTTATTGTCAAAAATTAAATAATATAATTAGGAATAATTGGAATTAAATCTAATTAAATAATTAAGTGGCAGAATCAAATTTAATTAATTAAATATTTATCATATTCAATTAATCAAATTTAGGATAAATATGATTTATTGCCAAATAATATTTAATTAAAGATAATTAGATAAAGTAGGAATATTTAGGAAATATTCCCTAATGCAGAATTAAGATAAAATCAATTAGGATTTCGATGTGTAGATGTGCAAATATGCCTTTGGTTAGGACTTTTGTATCAATTTCATTTGATGTGTCGATGTAGAAGGTCAATGAACCTATAGCCCATTTTTGGGGTATTACAAGTATTACTATCATTATCATCTCTATTGCTTCTCCTACTAGACTTACCAATCTTCAGAGAAGACATAAAAGAAGATTCAACAGACAGTACAACACTATTGTCAAAATTGTTCAGCTCACCAATCAAATTGTCAAGAGTAAGAGTACTGCTAGGTGTAGACCTCATTTCATGTATATCAATAATTCTGATTGCATAAATAGGCAATAAGGTTCTCAAGATTTTACTTACCACAGTATCTTCTTCAATAACTCCATCGAATCCTCTGATAGCATTGACTACCTCTTTTATTCAGTTTGTATACTGCACAATGTTTTCTCCCTCTTTCATTTTCATATCATCAAATCTTCTTAAACTTACAGCTCTGGCTCTTTTCGCATTTGCATCACCGCTATAAACTTGAGCAAGTTTATTCGACATTTCCTTAGAAGTAAGGCAATCTTTGACATCTTCAAATTTGGCATTAGATAGAGCAGCAACAATCTCCATCATAGTAATATTATGCTCATGTCTATCTCTCAATTGATCAAGGGTCAAAGGTCCTGTAGGTGGTGCTAAGTAGCCATTATCCAATAGAGTGAGGGAATAATCTCCAATACCAGATATATGCAGTCTCATTCGGCTTTTCCATATTGTAAAGTTGTCCTTGTTCAACTTCGACACTTCCCTCTTATACATTTTGTGATCTTTATGCTGAAGTCCTTAAAACTCTGTTCCAAGTAACCTTAGAATAACTAAGAGGGGGGTGAATCAGTTATCCACAGTCCCAAATACAAAATGTATCTCCAGAAACAAATTCAACTAATTCTACAGCTCGGTAAACATAAATACTAAACTGTCTATGACTTTACCGATTACCAATTAATTTCTCATAGTGATTACCGACCAAATCAAATATGCAACATGTAAAGTATGATATCCAAACAATCACCACATAAACACATAACACAAAAGACTTAATGTGGAAACCCTGTAAAGGGAAAAACCACCTGGGACTGGTAACACAAAATATTTTAACTCTTTTGGAGTGAGCTCGGTGAAGAGCCAACCCTATAAAAGGTTACAAAACACACTGTAAGGTGTGACCTTGTTAGAGGATTTAACACTAATAGTTATCATCCAACCAGCATTCACTATGGGGTTGATAGGATAACAATGTACATTCTATGAATGACATATAAGACTTTCAAGTCCACTCGGTTAAGAGATTTATCTATTTACAATGGTTAAACTGTAACAACAGTTGATCTGATTACAATACAACTTGATTTGCAGATGTTCAAATCTATTCTAAGTCTATACAAATCCTCTGATCAATATTTCAATTCAGTTCTTCAATATTCAATAACTTACTATCACTCGGTATAAGCTCTTTGACACTTGGTTAACTCTATAGTTTAGTTCTCCTTCAACTAGTCTAATTAGGCATGCATGAAACTTTGTTCATGTGATATCTCTGCAGTCTCCTTCCTCCGGCATCCTTTCCACAATGAAATCACTATCTCTTAAATAGAAGAGTAAACCATTTTATTTTCATCCATCATATTTTTTCGCTTCATCTCCTTCATTGATTTTTCCATTTAAACCTTCCTCAGCAGATGTGTTAATATCTTGTTTCATTTCCATCCATTAGATATTCTTCAAATTTCGCTAGTAGTAGATCTCAGTAACAAACTTTATCTTCCACCTCAAAATCATACACTTTACATCTCATCAAATTCTTTCGGCTAAACTAATCATTTTGTTCTTTTGGCCATTCTCAATTAATACAAAAATGTGTCAGTGAATACAAGCTCGGTTGTAACTATGCTTGGTATACACTACACTAGCTCGGTGTATACTGGAATGCTTCATTAACCAGCCACATTATATTGTAACATTTTGCTTCCTTCTTCATAACTAATTAATGCAACATAATCAAGTCAAAAATATGAATTCATAGACTCATCAATAAGTTACCCAAAGTATTCCTTATCCTCATTTGTCATATCCATCTTCCTCAATGTAGATATCTCAATTCTTTATCTTTTCTCTCCACTTTATAGATGTGTAGATGTTTGCAACTATCATGATAAGTACTGTCAAAACTAGTTGACATAAATGACAACATAACTACTAATTCAATTATCTTACATAACCATTATGTGATCCGTGATCTCTAATCACTTGTAGTTCATCAATCAAGTCCTCAATCAGTTGTAGTTCATCACTATTATCCTCTGCCTACTCAATATTTTGTGTAATTTTCTTATTATTCGTAACATCATCCCTCTGAGAGGAACCTTGGGTAATAACTTCCCCTACCTTCTCATTTTGGTCAGTTTCTAATAAGAAGCCACCTTTTTGAGTGTTAAACTCAATTCTATAGCCTTGATTTGATACCATGCTTGGGATCTCTTGAGAATTGGGTTTCTCACCATGATGGGGGATCTTTTTGTTCTACAAGCCACACTAGTAGAAATAGAACCATTATGAAATTTGTGTCTTATGATATATGTGTCATAGTTGGTGATTAACTTTATTGGCTCTAGATGTTTTAGGTTACTATCCATATCTACTAACATTTTTACATCAAAAGAAAATAAGAAGTTTTCCTGCAACCCAATTCAACCTCTGAACTCATCTCATAATCTCATAAATATATGGCTATGCATTAACTCTACTAGTAAATTAATTAATCTAACCCACTTTACTATTTTATTGAATATGTGTTGACTAGGATCAAATATAGGTTGTCATTCTATAGATTTGAAGTTGTATCCTTGATAGAAAACATGATCTCCAAATAACAGTTTAAATTTAAGAGTTTCACTTTTGCAATCAATAAACAAAAAAATTTCATGAAGGATGGAAATACTTACCTGGCCCTTGTATGCATGCTCCCACAAACTAGTAATACTTTTGATAGGATTCCCATTTCCACACAATTTCACAAAAAGGAATTCTTTTTACAATGATCTCTCAAAACCTTTGTATATTTTTCTTTAATAACAACAACATTTTCAGTTCCGTAGTCTATGGATTTAGGATTCACATATCTTCTATCAGTTTTCCAAAATTGTATTAGGGTCTTGATATTTTTATCATTTTGCCTCGCTCAGTGTTTGTGGGCATGTAGGGGTTTATTTTGCCCAATATTTCCATAAGTTTTTAAAATAGGTTTTTGATGAAAGAAAGACTTATCTTGATCTCTATTTACAGGGGTAGGTTTTAGAAAACCCTTTTTTGGTACTCTCAATTTCTTGAGATTACCATGTTAGAAAATTATGGAATCCCTTTGAGCACTTAGTTGGAGAAGCTTTGTTTTGGAATTCAATATTTGGGACATGCATAAAATGGATTCATTGAACATGTTTTAATATCTTTTAAGCAAATGTAGTCAATATTTTAATGCCATGGATTAGTAGGGACTGCAAATGAATGGATCAGAAAGGTTTTAAAAGCTTCGAACTAAGTTGGGTGCATCAAATGTACAGAGGGTCTTTGGGGGATTTATCACACATTGGTTGGGGGGTGTGCCAAACTTGTCTTTTTATTAATCAACGCACCAATATTGAGTTATCAAGGGCACTCAACCTTTTGGCGAAGCACACATGTGGAGACAACTTGAACTTGGAAGGGCCAACTTGGCAGATGACTTGATAATTTCTTTGGGCTAGTAACACACATTTCCATGTGGAACTTGCATAGGCATGAATGAATTAGAACTTTAAACATGGAAGAGGAAAGGGGGTGAAGGTAGTTAAAAAGTGATAAAATACAACAGCTTTTGTTATCTCACAAAATAAGTTGCAAGGAAGATATTGAGTGTGGGATCATGAGTTTTTTCCACGTGGAAAGGCCAATCGTAGGAGGATGAACTTAATGGTAGACCTAGAGATGACAGATGGCACGATCTTGTAATCCCACGATCGGGATGATGAGGAAAGAAAAATATCATGACATCATGAAAAATAAACATGTGGCAGACAGGTGCGGCTTCATAAGGTTATGGTGCAGTTATCAAAAAATGGTGCGAACTTAGAATGGGAGAGAGTTAATGCAAAATCACAATTTTTTAGGTCTTCCACATGGTTAATTGATGCAGGAGCATCCTGGGTGTAAGAGCAATCTTGCATCACCCAAAAATATTTCTATTTTTGGATTCAATAAGGGCTATTTTGTGCAGAGCTGCTATTTATGGAAAGTTACTATTTTTGGTAATTTTCGTATGTGCTCAGAATGATCTGATTTCTTTTTTGAAGGTTGATTTTGGTCATACAAGTCTGCCAGTAAAGTTTCATTGCCAGATCAAGTGTATATTGGAAGATATTGAAGATTTTTGGTATTGGCAGCAGGGTACAGAAACTTTGAACTCAGTTTTGAAGGCTTTAGAGGCCCCGGATGAGGTCAAAAATTTGGGTGACGGGCACTTGCGTGGGTCAAGCCTGTAGAGCGCTTTGTGGCATTTCTGAAATGGGGTTATAATAGCCGATCGGGTCAACTGGTGATGACTTATGGTCTTCGAAAGTTGGGCCACCTGAAATGGCGGAAAATAATTTTCTTCAAAATTTCTGTTCGGGTTTCAAAGGTTCTCTTGAGCCGACTATGATGTAATGAAATGTAAAATAAAATAATTCTAAGTTTGGTCGGCCTTATTGGCTAAAATTCTGGAACCTTCCCAGGCGGTGGGAATTGCCTATATAAGGAAGGCTGTATTATTGTCTTAGGTAGTTCAGAATAGTTCTGGGTAGTAGATCTGGGTAATAGTTCGAGGCTTTGTCCTACAAAATATTGTAAGGGAATGCCCATGTGGCTTTGCATATTGTAATTCTGAAAGTTTGTAATTCCACATTTTGTGGAGATAATAAGAAGCCAATTTTTTGTTCTTGCATATTGTTGTTGTTTCTCTATATCTGTTATGTGTTTGTGGTATTAAGGGGAGCACCCTTCATCAGGTGGTATCAGAGCAGGTTTTCTTGAGTGTGTAAATAGATTGCTGACTGTGAGGCAGTTTGCACTAGGACCGTGGTTAGGGTTTCAGCGCGCATTGCGAAAATACTTCCACGAAGAGAACGTGGCGGAAGAGCTGGTGCTGTGACACCTGAGGTTAGAGAGCTACAGAGACAAGTGCGAGCATTGCAAGAAGAGATTCATAGAGGAATAAATCTTAATGTCAGAGATGAAAGTGAGGATGAAGCCGAAGAAGAATATCAAGAAGGAGAAGTTGAAATTGTGAACCAGGAGGAAGAAACACTTTTCCGGGCCATTTCTAAGATTGGGAAAAGACCTAAGATTGAGGTTGCTACATTTTCTGGAAATCTTAACCCAGAGGAATTGATCGACTGGATCAATGAATGTGAGGAATATTTTGAGTATGAAGATGTTGAGGATCCTGATAGGGTCAAATTTGCGAAGGCCAGACTGAAAGGTCATGCGAAGATATGGTGGCAAGAGATTCAGTTAGAGCGAAATAGATGGGGAAAGGAGAAAATCATGAGATGGGATCGGATGGTGGATAAATTGAAGTGACAGTTCATTCCTGTTGATTATGAGCTTGACCTACTGAAGAAAATGCAAAGTTTGAAGCAAGCAGGAAGATCTGTTCAGGAGTATACAGAGGAGTTCTATCGACTTCTCATCAGAACAGGCCATGCAGAAGCTGATAAGGAGAAAGTTGCCCGATACCTTAATGGGTTAAGGCCAAGCATTCAGGAGGAGCTGAATCTGGTTCGAATGAACAGTATTGAAGAAGCATACCAGTTTGCCCTAAAAGTAGAGGAAAAGCTGAACAAGAAGTTTGAGAGCAGACAAAATGGAAGAGGTCGCAGTGGACAATCTGGTGGACGGTCATACGGTGGCTGAAATGAAGATCTGAAAAAGAAGGATGAGGCCAGTAGTAGTCAGAATCAGCAAGGAAATAATTCCAATCACTTCTAGGATCAGAATAATAGAGATCAGAGAGGAAGAGGAAGAGGACAAGGATCTGGAAGAGGTGGCTTCCGTGGAACATATTTTCACTGTGGAGAAGAAGGTCATAGGGCATTTGAATGTCCTCAGCACCAAGGTAGAACAGACAGGAGAAATGAAGGCCAGGCCAGAGTTGCACATATAGATGAAGATGCCAGATCATCAAATTCTGAAGATGCTGAAAGAGGAGAAACGTTGATTAACAGAAGAGTCCTGTTGAGTGGTGAGAATGAACCTGAGCAAAGGAGGAGCCTGTTTTGCACTAGATGCAAGTGTGAGGGTAAATGCTGTGATGTGATTATCAATAGTGGAAGCACTGACAATTTGGTGTCAGAAGAGATGGTGACAAAGTTGAAGCTCAAGAGACAGAAACACCCACATCCATATCGGATTGCCTGGGTGCAGGATGACCACAAGGTCATGGTCAGTGAACAGTGCCTGGTAAAGTTCAAGATTAGCGGGTACCAAGATGAGATACTATGTGATATCATCTCTATGGATGCATGTCATATGTTGTTAGGTAGACCATGGCAGTTTGACAGATGTGTTGTACATGATGGTCATGCGAATACCTATTCCCTGACAAAGGATGGAGTACGACATAAGCTAAAACCATTGAAGGAGACTGAAGAAAAGGTATGTGGTAATGCAAGGATAACTTTTGTTGATGGAAGAAATTTCTTAGATGGTATGAGACATGAGCATGTATGTTTTGCTTTAATTCCAAAAGTTGGTAAAGAGGAAGTAGAAGATGTTCCTGTAGAAGTTGCAGATTTGTTGAATGAGTTTCAGGATATTGTATCCGATAACGTGCCTGATGGATTACCACCAGTTAGGAAGATCAGTCATCAGATGGACTTGATCCTAGGAGTGAGTTTTCCGAATAAGGCAGCACACAGAATGACACCTGCAGAGAGTGAGGAGTTGAACAGACAAGTACATGAACTGTTACAGAAGGGGTTGATTCGAGAGAGTCTGAGTCCCTGTGCTGTACCAGCGGTATTAGCACCAAAGAAGAATGGAGAGTGGAGGATGTGTACAGATTCCAGAGCAATAAACAAGATCACAATCAAGTACAGGTTTCCATTGCCACGAATGGATGATATTATGGACTGTTTGAGTGGAGCTGTGTATTTTTCAAAGATAGATCTAAAAAGTGGATATCATCAGATTCAGATCAGAGAAGGAGATGAATGGAAGACTGCCTTCAAGACAAAGGAAGGACTATATGAGTGGTTAGTCATGCCTTTTGGGCTAACCAATGCACCGAGCACTTTCATGCGGCTCATGAATGAGGTTCTGAAAGAATTTCTGGGTAAGTTTGTAATTGTTTACCTAGATGATATTTTGATCTTTAGTAAGACATTGGATGAGCATATGATGCATATTCGTATGGTATTTGAGAAGTTGAGAGAAGAGAAATTGTTGATTAATTTGAAGAAGTGCAGTTTTGTGAAGAAAGAGTTAGTGTATTTGGGATTTGTAGTTTCAGCAGAAGGTCTAAAAATGGACCCAGAGAAGGTACAGGCTATCCTTGAATGGCCTACTCCAAGGAGTGCTACTGAGGTAAGATCTTTTCATGGTCTAACTAGCTTTTACAGAAAGTTTATCAGAAATTTTAGCAGTATTTGTGGTCCCTTGACTGAAACAATGAGAGGGGATAGAAAAGAGTTTAAGTGGACTAATGGGGCAGAAAAGAGTTTTCAATTGTTGAAACAAAAAGTTACATAACAACCTATTTTAGCACTTCCAGATTTTAATAAGGTGTTTCAAGTAGATTGTGATGCTAGTGGTATTGCAATAGGAGCTGTTATGAGCCAAGAAGGTAAACCTGTTGCTTATTTTAGTGAGAAGTTAAATGATGCCAAGAGAAAATATTCTATTTATGATCAAAAATTTTATGCTATAGTTCAGGCATTAAAGAAGTGGAGACATTATCTGCTTCCTAAGGAGTTTGTTTTGTATACTGATCATCAAGCTTTGCAATATTTGAATAGTCAAGGAAAATTGAATCAAAGGCATTTGAAATGGGTTGAGTTTTTGCAGAGTTATACATTTGTTTTGAAACACAGGAGTGGAAAGTCTAATAGGGTTGCAGATGCTCTTAGCAGAAGGCAACTATTGCTGATAGAAATGCAGATTGAAGTGGTTGGGTTCAAGGAACTCAAGAATTTGTATCCAGAGGATCCTAATTTTGGTGAAGCTTGGAAAGCTTGTACATAACCTGTTACTCTAGACAGGAGAAAATGGTTGGATTTCATCATCCAGGATGATATGCTATTCAGAGGGAGTCAGTTGTGCATTCCACGAAGTTCTATGAGGGAGAATCTCATGAAGGAGAAGCATAGTGGAGGATTGGCTGGATATTTTGGTCGTGATAAAACCCTTGGTTTGGTTAGTGAGAATTATTATTGGCCACAGTTGCAGCAAGATGTGAAGAAGTTTGTACAGAGTTGCAGAGTATGTCAGATGGTGAAAGGAGTGAAGCAGAATACAGGATTGTATCAGCCTTTACCCGTACCAGAGAAGCCTTGGGAGGATATCAGCATGGACTTTGTTCTTGGTTTACCGAGGACTCAGCGGGGACATGATTCAATTTTTGTAGTGGTTGACAGATTTTTAAAGATGACACATTTCATTCCCTGCAAGAAGACTAATGATGCTGTTCATGTAGCAGAATTGTTTTTCAGAGAAGTAGTGAGACTTCATGGTTTGCCAAAGACCATAGTTTCAGATCAGGACACTAAGTTTGTTGGATATTTCTGGCGTACATTGTGGAAGAAGTTCAAGATAGATTTGAAGTTTAGTTCATCACATCATCCACAGACTGATGGACAGACAGAGGTGGTGAATAGGAGTTTGGAAAATTTGCTGAGATGTTTGGTTGGAGATAAGCCAACAGGATGGGATTTGATTTTACCACAGGCGGAATTTGCATACAATAATTCTGTCAACAGGAGCACTGGTAAATCACCATTCCAGATTGTATATGGAAGTAGTCCAAGAAATGCATATGAATTGAGGAAGATAGATAAAGGAGAAATAAGTAGTGCTGAAGCTGAGGATTTTGTAGAACACTTGAAGAACATCCATGAAGAGGTGAGGAATCATATTACCAAGATGAATGCACAGTATAAGGCTAAGGCAAATGAGAAAAGGAGGTATAAAGAATTTCAAGTTGGTGACGAAGTCATGGTTCATTTGCGGAAGGAGCGGTTTCCAGTTGGTACATATAACAAGTTAAAAATGAAGAAGTTTGGACCATGTAGGATACTGAAGAAACATGATTCAGGAAACACATATGAGGTAGAATTTCCTACTGAGCTAAATATTTCACCAGTGTTTAACATTTCAGATCTGATAGAGTATCATGAAGGAGGTGTTGAAGATGAGATCACAGCAGCACAGTGGAGTATTCCAGCAACTAGTTCAGACACTAAGGAGATCAAAGATATACTGGATAGTCGTGTTGGCAGAAGCACAAGGAACAGGGCATATGAAGAATATCTGGTCAAGTGGAAAGGATGACCTGTTGAAGATTCATCATGGCTGACAAAGGAGGAGGTTAGCCCTCTTGGTTTTCCTCTGCACACCTGAGTCGTGACAGGGTCACTTCTCAAATTACCCCGGGTGTCTGATGCAGGAGCATCCTGGGTGTAAGAGCAATCTTGCATCACCCAAAAATATTTCTATTTTTGTATTCAATAAGGGCTATTTTGTGCAGAGCTGCTATTTATGAAAAGTTACGATTTTTGGTAATTTTCGTATGTGCTCAGAATGATCTGATTTCTTTCTTGGAGGTTGATTTTGGTCATACAAGTCTGCCAGTAAAGTTTCATTGCCAGATCAAGTGTATATTGGAAGATATTGAAGATTTTCGGTATTGGCAGCAGGGTACAGAAACTTTGAACTCAGTTTTGAAGGCTTTAGAGGCCCTTGATGAGGTCAAAAATTTGGGTGACGGGTGCTTGCATGGTTCAAGCCTGTAGAGCACTTCGTGGCATTTCCGAAATGGGGTTATAATAGTCGATCGGGTCAACTGGTGATGACTTATGGTCTTCGGAAGTTGGGCCACCTGAAATGGCAGAAAATAATTTTCTTCAAATTTTCTGTTCGGGTTTCAAAGGTTATCTTGAGCTGACTATGATGTAATGAAATGTAAAATAAATAATTCTAAGTTTGGTCGGCCTTATTGGCTAAAATTCTGGAACCTTCCCAGGCGGTGGGAATTGCCTATATAAGGAAGGCTGTATTATTGGTCTTAGGTAGTTCAGAATAGTTCTGGTAGTAGATCTGGGTAATAGTTTGAGGCTTTGTCCTACAGACTATTGTAAGGGAATTCCCATGTGGCTTTGCATATTGTAATTCTGAAAGTTTGTAATTCCACATTTTGTGGAGATAATAAGAAGCCAATTTTCTGTTCTTGCATATTGTTGTTGTTTCTCTATATCTGTTATGTGTTTGTGGTATTAAGGGGAGCACCCTTCATCATTAATAGAAATTGTTGTGAACCTACGTCTAGTTACACAAAATCCTAAGTGTAACTTCATTGATTATCTTGGTGGTTAGGATCTAGAGTTATGAGTTTGCAAAGAAAATAAAAGGCTTCCATGTGGCAGTCAAAGAATAGTAGTTCACTAACTTTGACCAATCTAGAGAATTGAGAAGGAATTTCATATTTTTATGGCTTAAGTTTTTGCGTATTCTAAGGTAATAAAGATAAAGCTAAAGTAAATGGTCATATATTATTAGTTGGATATAGAAGAGTTGATATTTTGCAAATCAAATTTTGAGGAAGAAGAGACATGCATGTGTCATCTATAGATCAGATCCAAATCTCCTCTCTTTTCTATATATTCTCTTGTTTTCTCTATTGTAGGGGTTCTAATCTTTATGGTTCCCGTAGAAAGATTAGCTAGGGATGAGAAACATTTGTAAATCCATTTTTAGAGAATTTTTGATGAATTAGTGTTTAGTTTCTTGTGGTTTTTTAAGTGATTAAGTCTTTTAGTTTTTGTATGTTAGAGGTAGCAAAGGGTTTTTACAAAAATAATATTTTGATTTAGATCTCTCGAGTGTACACGTTCAGTCAAGCTTTAAATGGAATAAAAATAAATATTTATTCTCATTTAGTGTCTTGTTGTGAGATATGTAATTTCTATTCACTCTTTGATCTAAGGGGTCAATTAAATGTTTTAATAGAGTTGGAGATGTGTTGGAATTGTGCAGGGATTTTGATGAGTAGGTTGGGTTGGGATTGCTATTGAAGAATATTGTAAAGAAATATTCTTAGATCTTATGCTATTAGTCAAAACTTTGTCACACATTGTTACTTTTCTTATGAACTCAAATGCCCAATGGAATAAGACATTGATCCTAGCTATGTTTAGTTTTACAATCAGTTTGTTGTTTAGATTTGTTATTTTCTTGATACAAAAATGATTAAATCAAGAATATCTTTACTTTCTGTGTAAGTTATTTGAGTTACTTTATGTCACGCTCCATAAAATTTGAGAATCAATGAGTAATTAGCTATTACCCTCGTATTTTTTTTTGTTAGTGTTGAGCCTCTTATGAAATTTCTACTTTGTGTCAATGCCAGTTGTGTGTATAAGTGAATGTATTGAAGGGCATTAAGGTCTACCCGCCTTGGTTTTGCAGAACCTAAAGTGTAGAGGGAATCAATAATCTATGTAAGTTGGTCCAGTCCTCTTAGGAAGTTTAATAATTGGAGTTGGCTTCTCTATAAATTTTTTTGAAGAGTGTATTGATAGCTTCTTGAAACAAAAAACAATTTTGGATGGCGAGTCCACTCAAAAAGATATTATAATATTTGTCATGAGTTAAAGTCAAAATTCAACAAAATTAATTAAAAAGATAATTAAATGAATTCAAGATGACTTGAAGTCAAAATTATGATATTTTCTATCAGAATACATTTGTATAATTTTTGAGTCAAACTCATTAACACATGTTTCATGAGTAGTGATTCACAAGAACCTATCTTGCATGAAAATGAATGGTATTAATACTTTGCACTCATTGCATCTAGGTGATGCTAATAGAAATGAAGCATTAGGCCTTCCCCCAAGATCATCCATTCCAACATTACTTCAACTTAAATAGACTTAATCTTATAATTTCAATAAGAAAGCCTAAATATTATAATTATCACAATTCATATAACTAAAATTCAAAATTTTTAAATTTGACAACTTAAATATTAAAAAATAATCACTATCAAAATAGATAAATTAAAAAGCATAAACATACCTCCTCTGTTAGATCTAGGTAATCTATGGTGAGCAAGCTCTCACACAGAGCTAGAACTGCACCTTCACACATAATGTTTCCACAGTTCCATGGAAAAACAACATAAATATATGTTATACCTCTTGTAGCTAATAGCTTTATATTCTGAATTTTATCCTTTAAAAATTCAACCAAGATGGGTATAAAATTATCAACATAGAACTCTTCAATAGCCATGGCTAGAATTTCACACAAGCTACTCAAAGTTGTCATTTTGGTGGCCTCATTTGCTTCCTTGTCTTGTAATATCAAAAGAAATGTCATTATAGGCCTCCATTTCTGACTCTACCAAATTACTTGCAGGAAAATAGAACTTTTGCCGAATTCAACATAATGATGGGTCAAAGATTTCAATAGAATGGTTTCTTAGAGAATTTAACTGAGCTTCGAATTACAGTTGGAATTTGCTGCTTTAAAAAATAAAACTCAACTTCTATTTATTTCCAAAATTAAATTCTTTTTTTCTAATATTAGATTGAGGTGACTAATAATGAGTTCAATTTGAATTATGCTTTTTTTTTAAAAATAGATGAAATGTGTTCTTTTATTATTTTATTATAAAAAAATTATTAATTTTTAATATATTATAATAAATTATAGTTATTATCTCTTGTTTTTTTAATCATGAAGAAAGTTATGTTATTATAAACCATCTAGTAATATTTTTAAAGCAATTATAATATTTCAATATTTATGCATAATATCAATAGTATTTTCTATTAATTGTATTTATAGCTTACTTTGAGTGATTTATAAGTTTACTAATATTTTTCTCTAAATAATTGTAAAATTTTATTTTTATATATAACTTCTATTACATTTTCTATTAAATGTGTTGTAAGTTTAATTTGAGTGATCTATAAGTTTATTAAGATTATTAAAAGTGGATTATTATTTAATATTTATTTAAAAATAATTATTTATAAGTTTTTAATTTAAAATTTAAATAAGTATTTATGATTGATCAAAGTTACATATTAGTAAATAATTATTTTTAAAAAATAAATTATAAATAATGAATATCTTATTTGTACTTTCATTTCATTTCTTTTTCTTTGTTTTTTCATTTCTTTTATCATTTCTTGCATCTTTTTTAAAACTTTTTCTCTTATGTTTACTTTGTGGTTTTATTATTCTTATTTTTTTAATTTTTAATTTTTGTTCTTTCTTCTTTTGCTCATTATTTCCCTTTTATTTTTTAGTATATTTGTTCTTATTATTATTTCTCTTCTTTTTTATCTCTTTAAACCCTTCCAAACCTCTTTTCTCTTGGTCTCTTTGTCTTTTTTCTCTCTTAACATTTTGTGATTTTTTCTTCTTCGTGCTTTCTATTGCACTTTCTATGGATCTTGCCCTTTATCTTCTTTATTTTGAATTTTGAATTTGTTGTCATAATTATTTTCATATCTTGTCAAAGGATTACCAAGTGTGATCGAAAATGTCAAAAAGAAAAAAATAGTCATAGTTATTATTCAAAAGCTTGCATAGCAATAATTATCCTTTAATCATAATAGTGCTTATACTACATCAATAGATAAAATAAATGTACATGTATATGTATTTGTGTATTTGTGTTTGTTTGTACATACATGTATAATGTACATAAATTATCTTTTTAAGTATTGTTTAAAAGGATTTAAATTATATCATAATTCTAATATTTCTTATCTTATTTGTAAGCCATTTTTTTCATGTGGTGGATGAATGCTTTTCGTCACCACCTATTAATGTTTTTTGAGAGCCATGTTCAAATCTGTGGGTCCAATCTCAGAATATTTCAATGAGTTTTTTTATACTCCTCATCCTCTTAGGTTTTACTTGGGGTACTCTAATGTCCATTGTAATACCCTCCCATGTGTTTTCATTTCAGAGTATGTGGTTAAACTCTATGTAGGACCTTCTACTTATGTGTTGGACTTTCATTATGTTTTAATGATATGTTGATACTATGTTAGTATGTCGTGATGATATTTTGATTTTGAAATGACTACTGCTTATGTTGATTAATGCTTATATTTAAAATGTCTACATATTAATGCCAGGACATATGATGATGTTATAATTTCTTATATTTTATTGAAATACTAACCCCTTATATCTTCAAGTACATTGATTATAGATATGTTCATTCCTTTGTTTGATGTGACAGTAAGAAGAGGGAAAAAGTCATACTTACTCAATTAGGAGGTCCACATGATGTATCGATATCTTTCATTTCTTGTTATCATGATATATACATGTGTGTACATGCTTGTCT
Organism: Chamaecyparis obtusa; assembly: GCA_027943335.1. Taxonomy (NCBI): domain Eukaryota; kingdom Viridiplantae; phylum Streptophyta; class Pinopsida; order Cupressales; family Cupressaceae; genus Chamaecyparis; species Chamaecyparis obtusa. The sequence continues at coordinate 310,937 of BSBK01009657.1, forward strand.
TTGTGATGTAGGGTTGCAAGTATCGGGCATCGACTTCATCTTAATTAGCAAGTTTGAGTGTACCCTTACATACATCTTGATAGTGAAAGAGGGGGAGGTAGCATTCAAGCCCAAAACCTATCCTAATCCCGAGCCATTTTCGTACATAAGGATAATTATCTATTTTCCCACCCTATTGGATTGTCAAGGGTGACATGCATCCATTTACACTAGTATGATATGCAGTTTGGGTTGATAGTTTTTGTTAGTTTTCTTTCTTGCATAGTGGATATGTCTAGTATCTTAATACTAGGTGGTGTGTATAGTATTAACATTAAATATACGTGCATTAAACTTGATTGTTAATATGGTAGTGTTTATATATATATATATATATATATATATATATATATATATATATATATATATATATATATATATATATACATATATATATATATATATATATACACATATATATATATATACATATATATATATATATACATATATATATATATACATACATATATATATATATATACATACATATATATATATATATATACATACATATATATATATATACAGATACATATATATATATATATATATACATATACATATATATACAT
>BSBK01009658.1:0-47125 GCA_027943335.1 Chamaecyparis obtusa
ATATATACTATATATATATTATATATACATATATATATATATACATATATATATATATATATCAATATATATATATATAAATATACATATATATATATATACATATATATATATATATATATACATATATATATATATATATACATATTTATATACATACATATAGATATATACATATAGATATACACATATATGTGTGTGTGTATATATATATATATATATATATTTATATATATAATTTTTGAATTTCTAAAAAGCTCATGCATTTAATATTTGTAGTTAGGTAGTTACACCTTTCTATTTTCTTATTGTCGACAAAGGAAATCTAATTTTATAATTGGCCACATGGTGGTGCTTAATATTAATAAGGTGGGTGTTTAATATTCGTATGAAGGTAGTTGCATCTACCTTTTATACCACATTGGTTGTGTTTGTAATATCTTGGGTCGTATGTTCCTATAAAAGGAAGGCATATGAGCATTCATAAGAAATCTCTCATTATGAATAATTTGTGAGCTCTTGGATTGTAAGCTATTAGATTGTAAGCTCTCAAGTTGAAATGTCTCAAGTTGAAATCTCTTAGGTTGTAAGATCTCACGTGGAAGATCTCATATTTGGAGGAAGCTCTCATGTTGTATGGTCTCTCAAGTTGTAATGATTTTCAAGTATTAATGTATGCTTTGTAAAAAAAATGTCTTCCCTTTGTCTCCATGTTGTTATATCTTTGGTTATGATTTGGTAAGGGTGGTGTGGCCCTTGATCACATTCTGGGTGCTACCTTATTTGGAAAAATGGCTCTTGGAATCAGGTCCATTTGATGACCGATCTTCCTTACTAGTGGTAATCCATCAAGTACATTATCAGATACAATATCTTGAAACTCATTCAAAAGATCTGCAACTTGGTAGGTATATCTTCGACTTTCTCTTTACTAGCTTTTGGAATTAAAGAAAAACACATATTCTCATGCCTCATACCCTCTAGGAACTTTCTTCCATCAACAAAACCTGTTATTGAATTACAACATACCTTTTCTTCTATTTCCTTGAATGGATTTAGCTTATGTCACACTCGATCTTTTGTCAGGGAATAGGTATTCGTATGACCATCATGTACAACACACCTATCAAACTACCATAACCTACCCAACAACATATGACATGCATCCATAGGTAGGATATCACATAGTACCTCATCATGGTATCCACAAATTTTAAACTTTACTAGGCACTTCTCATTTCCTATGACCTTGTGGTCATCCTACACCCAAGCGATCTGGTATGGATGTAGGTGTTTCTACCTCTTGAGCTTCAAATTTGTGACCATCTCTTCTAAAACCAAATTGTCAGTGCTTCCCATTATCGATAATCACATCACAATATTTATCCTCACACTTGCTCCTAGTGCAAAAAAACGCTCTTACTTTTCTCAGGTTCATTCTCACCACTTAGTAGGACTCTTCTATTAATTAGTGTTTCTCCTCTTTTAGCATCTTCAGAATGTGACGATCTGACATCTTAATCCACATGTACAACTCTAGCTTGGCCTTCAGTTATTCTATTTGTCCTTCCTTGGCATTGAGGACATTCAAATGCCTTATGACCTTCTTCTCCATAGTGAAAACATGTTCCACGAAAGCCTCCCCTTCTAGATCCTTGTCCTCTTCCTATCTGATCTATATTATTCTGATCATGGAAATGATTAAAATTGTTTCCTCTCTAATTTTGATTTCTACTGGCCTCATCACTCTTTTTTTGGATCTTCAATTCATCCTCCATATGACCCTACACTAGATGTTTCACCACGACCTCATCTGCTTTGTCTTCTCTCAAACCTCTTGTTTCTCTTTTCCTCTACTTTTAGGGAAAACTAGTATGCATCTTCAATATTGTTCATTCAAACACCAAATGTAACTCGTCTTGAATACTTGGCCTCAACCCATTAAGGTAGCAGAAAAATTTCTCCTTATCAGCTTCTACATGTCTTGTTTTGATGAGGATTCAATAGAACTCCTCCATATACTCTTGAATAGATCTCCTTGCTTGCTTCAAAACCTTGCATTATCTTCTATAGATCAAGCTCATAATAAAAAAGAATGAATTGTCACTTCAATTTATCTACCATCTAATCCCATCTTATGATTTTCTCTTTTCCTTTTCCTCTTGTCGATCAATTCCTCTGGGTTAAGATTTCCGATCCCATCTTATGATTTTCTCTTGTTGATCAATTCTCTGGGTTAAGAATTCCTGAAAATGTAGGAACCTCAATCTTGGGTCTTTTCCTGGTCTTGAAAATGGCCTGAAAAATCCTTTCTTCCTCTTGGTTAAAAATTTTGCCTTCTCCTTCGTAATAAAAATTTCCTTTTTCTTCAACTTCATCCTCACTTTTGTCTTTGATTGTAAGATTCATTCATCTGCAAATCTCTTCTTTCAATTCTTGCACTTGTCTCTAGAGAGATCTAACCTTAGGTGGCATGCCACCAGCTTTTCCACCATGTTCCCTTTATGGAGGAATTTGTCCACTTATCACTGAAACCCAAAACCATAGTCTTGGTGCAAATAGCCTCACAGTCGGTGATCTATCTACACACTTAGGAAAACTTGGCTCTGATACCACTTGATGAAGGGTTCTTCCCTTAATACAACAAACACAACAAAAACAAAGAAATAACAACTATTTGCAAGAATAGAAAATTGTTAGGAATGGGAACACTGAGAGGGGGGCCCAGGGGGAATCAGTGTTCACTATATTTTATCTTTTTCCTTAATCTTTAAACTAAACTTAAATGATTAAATACTGAAATGAACATCCACATAAACATGAAACATGAAATCAACACATAACACCAATATGGTTATGGGGAAATCCAAATAGGTAAAAAACCCAGGTGGGAATTGACACCCACTAATATTTTGTACTAGTGTTTTATGATCCTTGATAGAAGATCCTTAACCCTGTTAGGAGTTTCTTTACAATGCATTAAGTACAGTAGACCTTGTTAAGGGTCAGATCCTATTAGGAGTCTTTTACAATAGTCCCTATTATGGGATTGGAAGCATTGTCTAGATCTCACTGCTCAAGTGGTGAAGGCTACAACCTTCTGATCTCAGATACACACTATATTTGTTGGATGAACTGTCACTATGACAGTGCTTGTCAAATTAGTTCCTTTGATGTGATGACACTTTGACCTCTTGCAAATCTCTAATACATCTTATAGTCTCTTTCTCACACTTCTTCTCTGCTTATCACAACTTTTATCAACTACCATGTCAATTATGATGGGTGTATCTTATATTTATATGCACATACAAAATAAACATTTAGGTCAGCCCTTAAACCTATTACATACAATGATTCCAATTGAATTGGCTCAAGCATGTTTAAAAAAAAACATATATACATGTTGAAAACCTAAATACAATAGGTGCATAGCCTTTACATCATTAGAATATAACTGTAACTCAAAATGCTAACAGTCAGCTACTTACTTTGTTCTTCATTGGTACACACTGGCTCTGTAACTTCAACTGTTTGTATCTTTCTCATACTTGCATATCTGATCATGCACTCATAGACTAAGCATTAATAAAGTCTAACCAACTTAACTTCTAGGGTGCACACCATAACTAGGTCGTACGCACATACATTGATGTTCTAAGCTTCAGGAACTCTATATATTGTCCAGTCTTCAACACTTAGCTGATTTCTGATCTTGCCATCAAGTGCACTGACTTCAAACTACTATATAACTTTGTTGCCATAATGAAAATACTATACTAATTCATATACATCAATATAGCTAACTTTCCAACAATCTCCCCCTTTGTCATTGATGGAAACAAAGGAATATGGCCAAGTTGCTAACTGTCCTTAATAAAAAAAAAACTTTTAACTTATATCTCCCTATACATATCTTACTATCTTATATCTCTTTATACATATCTATAATCCATATTCTACACATAATCCCCCTTTGACATTAATGAAAAAGTTGTGTCAAAATTGAATCTAAAAAATCTTACTATGATAGAACATACAGATATGCAATCTGTAGATTTTGGATCTCCTTCTTCCAAAATGTGATTAGGGAATTTAGAATCTGTAGATGAGCGCATAAAGCATATTTTAGCTTCTCCATTTTCTCTAGATCAGTGCTAGGAACTTGATCATATGTCACCATGGTGGCATCGATCTCCTTGATATTCTAATTTAGTATGTCTAATGAGGGTGCAAGAGCATTCCTTACCTAAGTCTACCTAGCCCTTATCTTGATCATCTATTTTTCTGCCTTCTCAGTTTTGTCTAACTCTCCTTGGTAGACATTGTTGCACATGTTCACATCATCAGATGGATCTTCTACTAATTTCCTTATGCTATCTATCATGACTTTTGTCTCTTGTACCTTTTTGTACAGATCACTAGCTAACTTGTCTTGGTTCATACATTCTGCAATGATCTTTCTTCCCTTTGCTACAAACTCCTTTAGGGATGCTTGACCAGCCTTTAGTGAGCTTAGGTCAAGTGTATAGTTTCTAACCAATTCACTTAATCTCTTCTCCAAGTACTTCTCCTCTGCAACTAAGGATGCAAATTCTTCCACGCTAGAGAAATTGCTTTTCAATTGTGAAATGACTACACTTACATCATCAACAGAGTGTACATTGGACACTTTCTTGTCTGTAGGTAACAAACTATTCAGTATGTTTACTGACTCTACAAGGAGAGGATTCATCATCACTTTTTTTTCTTTGGCCTTCTCCATAGCTAAGATGTTGAACTTAATCAGGTCATCTTCTCCCCATGAGTCCAAATTGTTTGTGTCACATGTCAAACTTGACAACAATGCTATTGAGGGAGTGATGGGAGTGCTATCCATCACTTCTTGTTTTACCTTAATTTGTTCAGCTGAAGTTTCATCTTTATGTTTACTTCCTTTTACCTCTTCTTCTTGTTTTTTAGCTTCTTTTTCTTTTTCTCCTTCTTTGTTTTCTTCAATATTTTCTTGTTCTTTCTCATTTGTTATATCCTCAATCAATATTTCTTTTTGATGATTAGGATGAGTGTTACTACATAAGATTTCAACTTCTTGTGTGCTCACAAAAGATTCTTCAAACTTGTGCAACTTAGTGTCAGTGGCCACCATCGATATCTCTACATTATCGATGATAATGGTGCTATCTTTTAGTGATTCTATCATGGGCGTAGACTTAACTGTCTATGTTTGTGTTTCAACTATAGGCATTAGTCCTAAGGAATTGTCACTAATGCATTACTGGGCTCTGCCACCTTGACTTCCTTTAAGGGTGCTTGTGTTGTGGATGCAGTAGCTGGATACATGTGCCTATTCATAAATTCCTTAGCCACCAGATCATAGTTTTTATCCATTATATGCAAAGTCCTTGACTTTATTCTAAGATGTGGCTTCACTAGATCTAACAATAGAGATTTCTCTTCTAAGGAATATACTAGAAGAGTGTCATCTAGAATCTTTTCCCTTATCCTTAAATCCTCTTCAATGACTTGTCTCTTTTGGAATTCTAGGATGTTCCATACATTGTTAGGGATCATAGTCTTAAGTTCCAAGACTATCTTCTTGAACTTCAGCATGTGTTTGACTATCATTACATGAATCTCATATTTTTCTATCTCACTATATTTGTCGTAAAACTTTCCTACTTGATCGATTCTCCCCTCATCAATTATTCTTGCACTTAGCACACTGAGACTAGGTTTGAAACTTACTTCAGGTGGAGCTTGTGAGTTGTTTATGTTCCTTGTTACTCTTGAGGATGGATGACCAATTCTAATCTCTTTCTTTCTCTTTGGCATTGCCTTATACTTAGGAGGAGTAGTAACATCAATGGTTTCTTTGGGCGCAGAAGGAGTAACATCAGTTTTACTCTTCTGTTCATCATATTTTTCAATCTTTACTTTCTTTAGCTTAGGATCATCTGATTCTTCCTTTGCTGGATCTGTGCTCTCTAATTCCAAAGAAATATTTTTTTCCCTTTCTTTGTTTAGGTATGCTTAAGACACTCCATGTATTCTCAAGATTTCTGAGGTAACTTTAGAAACCTTCCTTTTTGTTGCTGTGTTGTTCAAGACTGCATCAATTTCTCTTGTTTTCTCCTCATAGGTTCCCCATCTTGGCTCATTAGGGTCTTTAGGAGTTGAACACAATACTTGAGCATATGCTTCCAAGACTTTTTCCTCTACTTCATATCCAAGTGCATGAATCCACTTTTTTCTAGGTTCAACTACCTCCATGCATGTTGTGTCTATTTCAACCATAAAACAAATAGTATCCTTATATTTCTCAACTATCTTCTCTAGTACCCTATACCTCATCTGCATCTTAGCTCTAAATGTCTTCAATTCTAGAGTCATGTAGTCTCCTAGAGTGCTCTCAGTAGATGCCTTGAAGGATATATGTGGCATGGTAGGAATTGTCCTGTCAAGATATAACTTTGACACCTTTCCAATAATATGGAAGTATGTATAAATGATAAGAGACCCAAATTAGAATATCTTGGTCTTATCATGCTTGATTTCCTTGATGTTGTCAATTAGTTGTGCATGCAAGATTTCACACAGGTTGAACTCTCCATTCTCATTTAAAATTCTTATGGCTGTAAGAATTATGGCCGTAGACACACTGCTTACACCGTTGGTGTATTCAAACCTCTATCCAAGTATCATGGACATCAATTTGATGTAATTTTTATCAATAGGCTCTATGGTCATTCTGTGCCTATCACTCCTTGATTTGAAAGTCTGTTCAACAATCTTTCTTACATATTTTCCTACTGGAAGGATGACGCCTATCCTTGGGAGGCCTGTCATCTCATGAATTAGGTCACCAGTAATTCTAACTAGCACTTCACCTATCCAAAATAGGTCATCATGAATTCTTCTTAGTAGAATCTTGATCCATTCTGATTCATAGAACTCATATGCCATAGCATACTCCACTATAGGGTGATTATCCCACCATGATTACTCATCCATGAAGGTTTTGTCTAGTTTTAACATAGTTTCCATGTTCGCCCTTAATCTATCCAATCCTACTGGTTCTTTCTTATAGTAGATGTATGCCCTAATGTCCTCGACATGCATAACACCCATAGGCATGAGGGAGAATGCCCCTTCTAAGTCATCTAGTGTAAATTTAAATGAACACCTCTTAAACACATATATTTTCTTCTCTACAACATCAAATACTATAGGAGTAGCCATCACTTACTTGTATATCACTTTCAAAAAGGTTTCCTGAGTCTCCAAAAGCTTAAGTCCAAAGGTGCATACTCCGAGAGTGAATATACAAGCCACGCAGGGGTCTAGAGCTAAATTAGCTCCTCCTATGACCCTAAGGGCCATTCATCTAGATCTAGAGGGTGTTATTGGAAAGTTGGCTACTGGTGTATATGGCTTAATATAGTGTTATCATTATGGCAAAAAATTCATATAGAAGTTTGGAGTGAGCGCACTTAATGTAAATATCAGAAATCAGTTAAGTGTTGAAGACTCGATAGTGTACAGAGTTCTTGAAGCTCAGAGCATTAGCACATGTGCGTATGACTAAGTTATGGTGTGCACCCTAGAAGCTAAGTTTCTTAGACTATATTCATTCTTATTCTATGAGTGCATGATCAGATATGCAAGTATGAGGAAGATACAGACATATGAGGTTACACAGCTAGTGAGTGCCAGTAAAGAACATAGTAAGAAACTAACTATTATCATTTTGAGTTGTGGTTATATTCTATTGATGTAAAGGCTATGCACCTATTTTAATTCAATTTTAGACATGTATATATGTTTTTTTGTAAACACGCTTGAGCCAATTCATTTGGAAGCATTGTATGTAATAGGTTTAAGGGCTGACATAGTTGTTTATTTTGTATGCGCATATAAATATGAGATGCGCCCATTGTAATTGGTATGGAAGTAGATATAGAATTGTAGTAAGAAGAGAAAAAGTGTGTAAAGATACTATAAGATGTATTAGAGCTTTGCAAGGGGCCAAATAATCAATGCATCAAAGGAACTAATCTAACAAGCATTGTCACAGTGACAGTTCATCCAACAGATATAGTGTGTATCTGAGATTAGAAGGTTGCAGCCTTCACCACTTGAGCAGTGAGCTCTAGGATAGTGCATCCACTCCCCTAATAGGGACTATTGTAAAAGACTCCTAATAGGGTTTGAACCTTAACAAGGTCTACTATACTTAATACATTGTAAAGCAACTCCTAACAAGGTAAGGATCTTGTAACAAGGATCACTAAACACTAGTACATAATATTAGTGAGTGTCAATTCCCACCAGGGTTTTTACCTATTTGGGTTTCCCCGTAACCATATTGGTGTTATGTGTTGATTTCATGTTTCATGTTTATGTGGATGTTCATTTCAGTACTTAACTATTTAAGTTCAGTTTAAAGATTAAGTAGAAAGATAAATATATAGTGAACACTGATTCACCCCCCTCTGTTAGAATAACTGGGAGGGGTTTGAGTCAGTTATCCAAAGTCTCAAATCAAAATGTATAATCCAAAACAATTTACTTAAACTTCTACATCTTGGTAGCATAAAATACTTTACTGTATGTGCTTTTACCAATTACAAGTCAATTAACAACTAATGATTACCGACCAAATCTAACATGTAATATGTAAAGTATGATAACAAACAATCACAACAATGAACACATAACAAAAAAGATTTAACGTGGAAACCTTGTGAAGGGAAACACCACCTAGGATCGACAACCAAATAATGTTCACTCTTTTGAAGTGAGGTCAGTGAAGACTCAACCCTATTAAAGGTTACAAACACACTGTTAGGTGTGACCTTGTTAGAGGATTTTAGACCAACCTTTATCGTCCAACCAGTATTCACTGTGGGATTGACATAATAACAATTCTCATTCTATGAATGAAACATATAAGACTTTCAAGTCCGCTCTATTAAGAGATTTCTCTATTTGCAATGGTTAGAATGTAACATCAGTTTTATCTGATTACAATACAACTTCAATTGCAGATGTTCAGATCTATATTATGCTCAATCAAATCCTCTAATCAGTATTACAATCATGTACATCACAATAATCAATGACTTACTATCACTCGGTAATAGCTTTCTGATGCTTGGTAAACTCTGTAGTTTGGTTCTTCTTAACTAGTTTGATTAGGCATACATGAAGCTTGTTCATGAGATAATTTTTTAGTCCTTCTTCTTCTAGAATTAGTTTCACAATGAAACTCTGGTCTCTTAAATAGACAAGTAAACCATTTTCTTTTCCTCCATAATATTTTTCCATGTATTCTCCTTTGTCCATTTTGCCACTTAAACCTACCTTAGTAGTTGTACCAATAACACATTTTGATTTCATCATTTAGATCTTCCTTGAATTATGCTAGCCATAGATCTTCATAACAAACATTATCTCCATCACTGATTTTGATGTACTTTATATCTCATCAATCCTTAATGGCTAAACTAATCATTTATTTATTTTCTCCTACTTGGTTAACAAAGAAATGTGTTGATGAACACAAGCTTGGTTTATACTATGCTCGGTATACACTACACTACTCGGTGTATAATTTAATGCTTCATCAACTGACCACACTGTCTTGTGTTTTTCAACTTTTTTCCTCATCATAGATGAATGAAACATAATCAAGTCAATAACATAAGGTCATAGACTCATCACCAAGTTACTCATGTTAACCTCATCTATCATTAACATCTTCCTCGTGTAGATATTTATGTTCTTCATCTCTTTTACTCCTTTTCTACAAGTGTTTAGTTATAGTAACTTAAAAAATAAGTGTTGTCAAACTAGTTGACATCAATGACAACATATTACTAATTTAATCATATTACATATCTAATCAGAAAATCGGTGATCTCTAATCACAGATCTTCAATTAGGTTCTAAATCAGTTGTAGTTCATCAATCTCCCTCTTTGGTAGTTATCTTGTTTATTGATGAAAGATGAAGATGCATGGTTGTGGCATAAGAGGTTATGTCATGTGAATTTTTATAACATGATTAAGATCAGTGAAAAGAAAAGAGTTAGAGGTCTACCTAACTTGTCAAAGCTGGATCATGTTATGTGCCATGAATGTCAAAAAGGTAAGATGACTAAGTCTACTTTTAAAAGAAAATATTATTGAACAAAGAAGATACTTGAGTTGGTTCATACCGACCTATGTGGTCCTATGAGAGCTTAGAGTTATTATGGAGACATATATTTTATTATTTTTCTTGATAATTATACAAGGTTAATGACTGTCATGTTCTTAAAAGAAAAATATGATGCATTCAAGATGTTCAAGTGGTATAAAGAAAAAGTAGAAAAAGAGGCTGGTAAAGATTTGAAATACTTAAGATCTGATAGAGGAGGTGAATTTGTCTCTGATGAATTTACTAATTTTTGTAATGAACATGGTATTAAAAGATAGGTCTTTGCACTGAGGACATCCTAGCAGAATGGCATTGCTAAAAGGAGGAATAGGTCAATTATTGACTGTGTAAGGACATTAATGATAGAAAAGAATGTTACTCAAACATATTGGATAGAAGTCGTTAGCACTACTATCTATTTGCTAAACTGACTACAACTGAAGAAGGACACTAATAAGACACCCTATGAGTTACGGTTTGGACATAAACCCACTATAAGTTATTTCAAAATTTTTGGAAGGAAATATTTTATTTAGAAAGATGAAATAAATGGAAAGTTTGACTCAAAAGGTGATGAAGGGATATTTCTAGGATATTCAAGTAAAAGTAAAGCATACAAGTGTCTAAACAGAGTTACAAATAAAATGATGAGGGTACTAATATTCGAGTTGATGAGTTTGATGATAAGAATGCAGAGGAAAGTAGAAAGGAACCAGAGAACTGTAGTAGATTCACATACATTGAACAACCTAAGTACCTACCAACGACGTAGACAATGACAACCAGTCAGTAGGAGAACAATACCGAGGAACAGGAAAAAGAAAATGACATGCAGGAAGGCCCTACCGAGCAAGCAAATGAACCTGCGCAGGATGAACAAGAAAGAAGATATCAGATACTAGCAAGTTTTGTCAGAAGACACCATCTTGAGACACAAATCATTGGAAACAGACAAGCTAGCATGAAAACAAGGAGTAAAGCAATACAAGGTACATTTCTAGTTTGTGAATATGAATCAACGAATGTAAAAGTTGCATTAGAAAATGAGAATGGGTTAATGCAATGAAAGAGGAAATAGAACAGATAAAGAAGAAAAAAACCTAGACCTTAGTACCCCAACGTAAAGATAAGAATGCTATCGATACTAAGTGGATATTCAGGAACAAGCAGAATGAGAATGGAGAAGTAACAAGGAATAAATTTATATTGGTATGCAAAGGATATGCATAGTTGGAAGGAATTGATGATGGTGAAAAATTTGCACCTGTTGCTAGATTTGAATGAGTCAAAATGTTACTTGCCTATGCTGTACACAAAAAGTTCAAAGTTTAGCAAATGGATGTCAAGTCAGCATTTCTAAATGGAATACTTGAAGAAGAAGTCTACATAGAACAACCTGAAGGGTTCATTGATCCAGAAAAGAAAGATATGGTATGTAGATTACATAAATCTTTATATGGTCTGAAGCAAGCACTAAGAGCTTGGTATGACAGGTTGCATACTTATTTGTTAAGTATAGGATTTGTTAGAACAAGTGAGAACAACAATTTGTATATGAAAGGAGATACTGATGATACAATTTTTATTGCTAAAATATTTGTGGATGACATTATTTTTGGAGGACAAAATCAAATCTATAAGTCATTTGCTGATGAAATGAGAAGTGAATTTGAAATGTCTATGTTTGGACAGATTAAGTTCTTTCTAGGACTAAAAGTGAATTAGAAGAATGATGGTATATTCATAACACAATCCAAATATATCAAGGAAGTATTTAAGACATTTGGCATGGAAGATGCTAAACCTGTGGGAACACCGATGGCTACTGGATGTAAACTGACTAAGGAAGATGAAACTATAGAAGTGAACCAGACACTATACCGATCAATGATTGGTAAGTTAATGTATGTAGTGTATAGTAGACCAGACATAGCACATGCTATGGGAAATGTTGCAAGATTTTTTGCAAACCCTAGAGTCACACATGATTTCTACAAAGAGAATCTTAAGATACCTGAAGAAAACAAAAGATTATGGATTATGGTATCCTAAGGAAGGCAAGTTTGAACTCAGAGTCTATACCAATGCTAATTGGGCTGGAAATGTGGATGATAGAAAAAGTACCACCAGAGGAGCATTTTTCTTTGGTGAAAGACTTGTTACATGGACAAGTAAGAAGTAGGATTTCATTTCTCAGTCTACAACCAAAGAAGAGTATGTTGCTACTGCTACAAACTATTCAAATATTGCATATATTAAACAAGTTTTGGAAGGTATGAATGAGATAATCACTGAGCCAGTGATTATATATTGTGACAACACCAGTACAAAAAACATTTCAAATAATATAGTGATGCACTCTAAAACAAAGCATATATCAATTAAGTATCACTACTTGATAGAACAAGTACAGGAGAAGAAATTTAGCCTAGAATTTGTTACATCAAAAGAACAACTTGTTGACATATTTACAAAGCCTCTACTGAAGGATACATTTGAATACTTGAGGAAAAGACTTGGGGTCCATCCCTTGTCTATCAGTCACTAATGTGATCTGGATATTCCATCAGCCTAATCTTATCAGAAGATCATTCATGTTGATGCAGCATAGTTCACACTTTGGATCATGTCTAAGGTTGTGAAAAGTTTGGAGAACTGGAATAGATTGGTATATCAGTATACAGAGATACATAGTATGCACTGGACAATAGAGAGTTACTTGGCTACTATAGAGCTGTATGTTTATTTTTTTCTTTGGGATTTTTGTCAAAGGGAGAGATAAACAATATGAAACAATATGCACCAATGAGAACTATCTAAGGGAGAGAAAATTTGAAGAAAGGGAGAGCATTGAAGATTAGATACTGAGAACAAAAGAAGGAATCCGAAAGTTGAAAAGATCATAACTACAGATTGTCAAAGCTGCATTTGATAATTTTGTTGAGTAACATAGTGATTAAACATATTAAGCTAAGGGAGAGCTTGTACAACATTTGTTCACAAATTTGTAGAATACATGTTTGGTATGTGTATGGTACATTTCATATTACTTGAGTTGCCATCAATGCCAAAGGGAGAGATTGATGAAATACAACTGATTTAGAACCTAATTGAAGATCTATGATTAGAGATCACCGAGGTACTGATTAGATATATAATATGATTAAATTAGTAATATGTTGTCATTGATGTCAACTAGTTTGGCACAACATATTTTGTAGGTTACTATAACTAAACATCTGTAGAAAAGGAGTAAAAGAGATGAAGAACAAAAATATATACATGAGGAAGATGTATATGATAGATGAGGCTAAAGAATACATTGAGTAACTTGGTAATTAGTCTATGACCTTATGTTATTGACTTGATTATGTTTCATTCATCTATGATGAGGAAAAGAGCTAAAAGATACAAGCCAGTGTGATCGATTGATGAAGCATTATAGTATACACCGAGTAGTGTAGTGTATACCAAGCATAGTATAAACTAAGCTTGTGTTCACCATCACATTTCTTTGTTAACCGAGTAGGAGAAAATAATTAAATGATTAGTTTAGCCATTAAGGATTGATGATCTGTAAAGTACATCGAAATCAGTGATGGAGATAATGTTTGTTACGAAGATCTATGACTAGCATAATTGAAGGAAGATCTAAAGGATGAAATCAAAATGTGTTATTAGCACAATTTTCGAGGAAGGTTTAAGCAGAAAAATGGACGAAGGAGAATAAGTGGCAAAATCTAATGGAGGAAAAGAAAAGAGGGGGGTGAATCAATTATCCATAGACCCAAATCAAAATGTATAATGCAAAACAATTTACTTAAACTTCTGCAGCTTGATAACATAAAATACTTTACTGTCTATGCTTTTATCGATTACCAATCAATTAACAACTAATGATTACCAACCAAATCTAACATGTAATATGTAAAGTATGATTAAAAAAATCACCACAATGAACCCATAACACAAAAGATTTAATGTGGAAACCCTGTGAAGGGAAAAACCACTTGGGATCGGCAACCCAAAAATATTCACTCTTCTTAAGTGAGGTTGGTGAAGACCCAACCCTTTTAAAGGTTACAAACACACTGTTAAGTGTGACCTCATTAGAGGATTTTAGACCAACCATTATCATCCAACCAACAGTCACTCTAGGGTTAATAGGATAACAATGTACATTCTATGAATGAAACATATAAGACTTTCAAGTCCACTATATTAGGTGATTTCTCTATTTACAATGGTTAGAATGTAACAACAGTTTGATCTGATTACAATACAACTTCAATTGTAGATGTTTAGATCTATATTATGCTCAATTAAATCCTTTGATCAGTATTACAATTCTATATCACAATAATCAATGACTTACTATCACTCAGTAATAGCTTTCTAATGCTTGGTAAACTCTACAGTTTGCTTCTTCTTAACCAGTTTGATCAAGCATGCATGAAGCTTGTTCATGTGATAATTCTACAGTCCTTCTTTCGGCATTAGTTTCACAATGAAACTCTGGTCTCTTAAATAGACAAATAAACCATTTTCTTTTCCACCATTAGATTTTGTCGCTTATTCTCCTTCATCCATTTTTCCGCTTAAACCTTCCTCAGTAGTTATGCCAATAACACATTTTTATTTCATCCTTTAGATCTTCCTTGAATTATGCTAGCCGTAGATCTTCATAACAAACATTATCTCCATCACTGATTTTGATTTACTTTAAAGCTCATCAATCTTGAATAGCTAAACTAATCATTTAATTCTTTTCTCCTCCTCAGTTAACAAAGAAAGGCATCAGTGAACACAAGTTCAGTTTATACTATGCTTGGTATACACTACACTGCTCAATGTATATTGTAATGCTTCATCAACCAACCACACTACCTTGTGTCTTTTAGCTCTTTTCCTCATCATAGATGAATGAAACATAATCAAGTCAATAACATAAGGTCATAGACTCATCAACAAGCTACTCAATGTATTCCTTATCCTCATCTTACATATACATCTTCCTCATGTAGATAATTCTATTCTTCATCTCTTTTACTCCTTTTCTATAGATGTTTAGTTATAGTAACTTACAAAATAAGTGTTGTCAAACTAATTGACATCAATGACAACATATTACTTATTTAATAATATTACATATCTAATCAGCAACTTGGTGATCTCTAATCATAGATCTTCAATTAGGCTCTAAATTAGTTGTAGTTCATCACCCCCCTCTCAGTTTTCCCATTCCTAACAATTGGTATCAGAGCTCTGGTCCTCAGGAAAGAAGTTTAACCACTTGAGGAGATCATGGACAAAGTAGAAATGAAACATCTGAAAAGAAATCTAGAAGCTTCTCTTGAAGACCTAGACAAATCTGAAAGAGAAAAAAAAGAACTAAGGGAGAAACTCAGCGATGCTCAATTAGTCATAAAAAGGCTAAGGAAAGATTTGAAGGAATGCTCTACCAGTGATCTAGGGACAATGGTCAATAAGCTGAATGAAGAAAATAAATCCTTAAAAGAACAACTTGAAGAATTTGATGATAAGCTGACTAACAATCAAGAAGTCTATGACGAACAGGTCAAAGAGAACCTTCAACTGAATGAAAAATTGAGGCAAGCAAACATGGAAATCTTAGAACTAAGAAACAATAAGGAAAGCTTGGAATCTAAATTGAAAGAGGATAAGAATCACATTGATAAATTACACACCAATTCTGATTTGATAGAATCTTAGTTGTATGCAAGAAGAGCAAAAGGAGATACTAGATGCATTGGATACAATGAAGCACAAAATCAGATTAACAACCTACGACAAAGAATGAATGCACAAAAAGACTCTACTAATACTAAGAAGATTGAAGATCAAACCAAAGATAATGGTGAACCACCTAAGAATGAGCGCAAGCCTATAGACCACACTTGTTATGCTTGTAACAAGCATAGACACATAGCAAGGAACTATATAGAGGTAAGACCTTTCAATGGTTGTTGTTATTCATCCAATAAATTTTGTCATAGAGCTATGAATTGCAAGACAAGCCAAAAGAATAGGACTCATAATCAAAGAAATCAGAATCAATCAAATGTAAGAAGCTCTTAGAATGTTACATGTCAGATATGTAACTATAATGGTCACTCAGCTAAATAATGTAAGATGGTGACTCATATCAATGTACCAAGGAATATAAGGCCTCTAGTCATTTGTCACTCTTGTAACAAAGCTAGACACATATCAAAGTTTTGTAGATCAAGGATGCAAGGTTAGGAAAGCCCCAAAATTCCCAAAGAACCAGTTTTGGATCCTAAAGGAGAAGTCAATTTTCTGAAAGCTTCAGAGGATGTGAGGTTGATTTTGTTAGAAACAAAGAAGGACAAGGTTGATGAGTATGTATTGGATGCATCCATAGTGGACACACCCTCTACATCTAGATGAATGGCCCTCAGGGTCATAGGGGGAGATAATTTAGCTCTAGACCCCTGCATGGCTGGTATACTCACTCTTAGAGTATGTGCCTTTGGACTTAAGCTTTTGGAGACTAGAGAAACCTTTGTGCAAGAGTGCACTAGCTGATTCTCTGCAGAATGAAAGATAAAAATTTCCAAGTGATAGCCTGGTCTACGTGATAAGCATTAATGGCAGAAATTCTACTTTAAAGTACAAAAAAGTTATAGGATCTCTCATTCATTAGAATTGAGAATGATTGAAGAGAAGAAGAATCTTAGTATTTGATTGTGAAGGATTACAGTTTGATTCATCAAGTGATTTGTTGTGCACTTGATTGGTTGCAAAAACCCTAGTTCATCACACCGATTCAGAATCCCTTGGAAACCTTTGTGAAAGTGATATTGAAATAAGTAATGGCTACTCCTATAGTATTTGATGTTGTAGAGAAGAAATGATATGTGTTTAAGAGACATCCATTTAAGTCTACACTAGATGACCTAGAAAGGGCATTCTCTCGCATGCCTATGGGGATTATGCATGTCAAGGACATTAGGGCATACATCTACTATAAGAAAGAACTAGTAGGATTGGGAAGACTAAGAGCACACATGGAAAACATGTTAATACTAGAAAAAACCTTCTTGGATGAGTATGCATGATGGGATAATCACCCTATAGTGGAGTATGCTATGGCATATGAGTTCTATGAATTAAAATGGATCAAGATTCTTTTGAGCAGCATTCATGATGTCCTATTTTGGATAGGTGAAGTGCCGGTCAGAATTACCAGTGACCTAATTCATGAAATGGTAGGGCTCTCAAGGAAAGGTATCATTCTTCCAGTGGGTAAATATGTGAGGAAGATTGTTGAACAAACTTGCAAGTCAAGGAGTGATAGGTGCGGAATGACCATAGAGCCTATGTGAAATCTTGTGCCAATAGCTGATTGATAACATTAAGGAAATCAAGCATGATAACACCAAAATATTTAGATTTGGGTCTTTGATCATCTATATGTACTTTCAGATTGTAGGAAAAGTATATGATTTGTATCTAGACAAATCCATTCCCATCATGCCTCAGATATCTTTCAAGGCATGTACAAAGAGAACTCTAAGAGACTACATGACTCTAGAGTTGAAGACATTCAAGGTAAAAATGCAGATGAGGTACAGGATACCAGAGAACATTGTTGAAAAATACAAGGATACCATTTGTTTCATGGTTGAGACAGACATAACATGCATGAAGGTAGTGGAACCAAGAACAAAGTGGATTCATCCACTTGGATATGAAGTAGATGAACAATTTTTAGAAGCTTATGCTCAAGTCCTATTAGTTGCACCTAAAGATCCTAATGAGCCAAGATGGGGAGCCTATGAGGAGAAAATTAGAGAAGTTGATCCATTATTAAATAGCATAGCAACAAAAAGAAAGGTTGCTAAAGTGACGTCAGAAATCTTGACAATACATGGAGTGTCTCAAGTAGACCTAGACAAAGCAAGGGAACAAAAGATTACTTTGGAACTAGAAAGCGTAGATGCAACAAAGGAAGAATCAAATGATCCCATGTTAAAGAAGGTAAAGATAGAAAAATATGATGAACAGAAGGGTAAAGCTGATGATACTCCTTCTGCACCCAAAGTAACCATTGACCTTACTGCTCCTCCTAAGTATAAGGCAATCCCAAAGAGGAAGAAAGAGATCATCACTAGTCACCCATCCTCAAGAGTCACAAGGAATAGAAAGAACTTACAAGCACCTCCTAAAGTAAGTTTCAAACCTAGTCTCAGTGTACTAAGCGCAAGAATAATTGATGAGGGAAGAATTGATCAAGTAGGGAAGTTTAATGAAAATTATAGTGAAATAGACAAATCTGAGATACATGTCATGATAGTCAAACACATGGTAAAGTTCAAGAAGATAGTCTTGGAACTTAAGACTATGATCCTTGATAATGTGTGAAACATCCTAGAATTCCAAAAGAGACATGCTATTGAAGAAGACCTACAAATAAGGGAAAAGATTCTAGATGATACCCTTCCTGTATGTTCTCTAGAGGACAAGTCTTTATTATTAGACTTAGTGAAGCCACATCTCAAAACAAAGTCAAGGAATTTGCACATTATGGACAAGAACTATGATATTGTTTCTAAGGAAACATAGAAGGCATTGAAGAAATTATTCATGAATAGTCACATGTATCCAGCTACTACGCCCACAGCAGAAGTACCCATAAAGGAAGTCAAGGTGGTAGAGAAAACTAATGCATCAATGACATGTCCTCAAGATTCAGTGCTTGCAGTAGAAACTCAAACAAAGGTAGATAAGTTTGCTCCCATGACAGAGTCACTAAAGGATAGCACCTTTATCATTGACAATGTAGAGATAACCATGGTAGCAACTAACACTAAATTGGATAAGTTTGAAGAAGCTTTTGTGAGCACACAAGAAGCTAAAATTTTATGTAGCAACACACCTCCCACTCATCAAGAAGAAGTATTGATTGAAGATATAACAGATGAAAAAGAAGAAGAAAAGATGGAAGAGAATAAAGAACAAGAAAAAGAAAAAGAAGAAGAAGAAGAAAAGAAAGAGATAGAAAAAGTAGTAGAGAGAAATGAGCCATCAGTTGAACTACTTGAAAGGTAAAACAAGAAGTGATGGATAGCACTCCCATCACTCCTTCAGCAGAAATGTTGTAAAGTTTGACACCTGACACAGCTAGTTTGGACTCATGGGGAGAAGACTTGATTAAGTTCAATGTCCTAGCTATGGAGAAGGCCAAGGAGAAACAAGTGATGTGGAATCCCCTCCTTATAGAGTCAGTGAACATTCTAAATAGTTTGTTACCTATAGACAAGAAAGTGTCCAAAGTACACCCAGTTGATGATGTTAGTTCATTTATTTCACACTTCAAGGGAAACTTCACTAGCTTGGAAGAATCTAGATCCTTGGTTGCAGAGGAAAAATATATGAAGAAAAGGATCAACGAATTGGTCAGCAACTATGCACTTGACCTAATCTCACTAAAGGCTGGTCAAGCATCCCTGAAGGAATTTGCAGTAAAGGGAAGAAAAATCATTGCTGAATGCATGCACCAAGACAAGTTAACTAGTGATTTGTACAAGATTCAAGAGGCTAAAGCTTTGAAAGATAGCATCAAGAAATTAGTGGAAGATCCATCTTTTGAAGTGAACATGTGCAAAAATGTCTACCAAGGATAGATTCATAAAATTGAGAAAGCAGAAAAAGAGATGACCAAGATAAGGGCTAGGTAGACTTAGCTAAGGAATGCTCTTGTGCCCTCATTAGACATCCTCAATTAGAACATCAAGGAGATTGATGCCACCATGGTGACATATGATCAAGGTACTAGCACTAATCTAGAGAAGATGGAGAAGCTTCACTATGCTTTATGTGCCCATCTACAAATTGTAAATTCACTGATCACATTTTGGAAGAAGGATATCCAAAATCTGCATATTGCATATCCAGATGTACTATCATAGTAAGTTTTTGTAGATTTAGTTTTGACACACCTTTTTCATTAATGTAAAAGGGGGAGTATGTGTATAATATGGAGTATCTAGACATTTATAAGGAGTTATAAGATAGAAAGATATGTATAGGGAGACAAAAGTTTTTTGTTTTAAGGACAGTTAGCAACTTGACCATATTCCTTTATTGCCTTCAATGAAAAAGGGGGAGATTATTGGAAAGTTTGATATACTAGTGTATATGGATTAATATAGTGTTCTCATTATGACAAAAAAGTCATATAGAAGTTTGGAGTGAGTGCACTTAATGTGAAGATCAAAAATCGGTTAAGTGTTGAAGACTAGACAGTGTATAAAGTTCCTGAAGCTTAGAGCATCAACACACATACGTACGACCAAGTTATGGTGTGCACCTTGGAAGTTAAGTTGGTTAGACTATATTCATGCTTATTATATGACTGCATGATTAGATATGCAAGTATGAGGAAGATACACATAGATGAAGTTACATAGCTAGTGAGTGCCAGTAAAGAACAGAGTAAGCAGCCATTTGTTATCATTTTGAGTTGCAGTTATATTCTATTGATGTAAAGGCTATGCACCTATTGTAATTAGGTTTTTGACATGTATATATGTTTTTTTATAAACACACTTGAGCCAATTCATTTGGAAGTGTTGTATGTAATAGGTTTAAGGGCAGACTTAGTTGTTTATTTTGTATGCGCATATAAATATGAGATGCATCCTTTGTAATTGGTATGGAAGTTGATATAGAATTGTAATAAGAATAGAAAAAGTGTGCGAAGAGACTATAAGATGTATTAGAGCTTTGCAAGTGTTCAAAGCATCAGGGCATCAAAGAAACTGATCTGACAAGTAGTGTCACAGTGACAGTTCATCCATCAGATATAGTGTGTATCTGAGATTAGAAGGTTGCAGCCTTCACCACTTGAGAAGTGTGCTCTAGGATAGTGCATCCACTCCCCTAATAGGGACTATTGTAAAAGACTTCTAATAGGGTCTGACTCTTAACAAGGTCTAATGTACTTAATACATTGTAAAGAAACTCCTAATAGGGTTAAGGATCCTCTAACAAGGATCACTAAACACCAGTACAAAATATTAGTGGGTGTCAATTCCCACCGAGCTTTTTACCTATTTGGGTTTCCCCATAACCATATTGGTGTTATGTAACAATTTCATGTTTCATGTTTATGTGGATATTTATTTCAGTACTTGAGCATTTAAGTTCAGTTTAAAGATTAAGTAGAAAGATAAATATATAGTGAACACTGAGTCACCCCCCCTCTCAGTGTTCCCATTCCTAACAGGTGCATCCACTGTGGATGAATCCAATACATATTCATCAACCTTATGCTTCTTTTCTTCTGACCAAATCATGCTCACATCCTCTGAGGCTTTTGCAAACTTGACTTCTCCTTTAGGATCCAATACTGGTTCTTCATTCTTTTTAGGGCTTTCCTGACCTTGCGTCCTTGATCTACAGAACTTTGAGATGTATCCAGCCTTGTTACAAGAGTGACAAATGACTAGAGGCCTTATTCTCCTTGGTGCATTGACATGACTCACCATCTTACATTGTTTAGGTGAGTGACCATTATAGCTACATATCTGACATGTAACATTCTGAGAACTTCTTGCATTTTACTGATTTTGATTTCTTTGATTATGAGTCTTGTTCTTTTCACTTTTCTTGCAATTCATAGCTCTATGACCAAATTTGTTGCATGAATAACAGTAACCATTGAAAGGTCTTACCTCTGTATAGTTCCTTGCTATGTGTCCATTCTTGTTACATGCATAACAAGTGCAGTCTACTAGTTTGCATTCATTCTTAGGTGGTTCAATATGATCCTTAGTGTGACTTCCAGTCTCCTTAGTATCTAAGGTGCCTTTTGGTGCTTTTATTCTTGATCACATGTTGTCAATCTGATTTTATGCTTCATTGTATCCAATGCAGCTAGTACTGCCTTTAGCTCTTCTTGCATATAACTTAGATTCTATCAAATTAGAACTAGTGTGTAATTTGCCAATGTGATTCTTTGCATTTTTCAATTCAGATTCCAAGCTTTCTTTTTTGGTTTTTAGCTCTAATATTTCCATGTTTGCTTGCCTAAATTCTTCATTTAGTTGAATGTTCTCTTTGACCTATTCATCATAGACTTCTTGATTGTTAGCTAGCTTATCATCAAATTCTTCAAGTTGTTCTTTTAAGGATTTATTTTCTTCATTCATCTTGTTGACCATTTTCCCTAGATCACTAGTAGAGCATTCTTTCGAATCTTTCCTTCACCTTTTGATGACTAATTGAGCATCACTAAGTTTTTTCCTTAGTTCTTTAGTTTCTCTTTCAAATTTATCCAGGTCTTCAAGAGAAGCTTGAAGATTTCTTTTCAGATGTTTCATTTCTACTTTGTCCATGATCTCCTCAACTGGTTAAACTTCTTTGCTGAGGACCAGAGCTCTAATACCAATTATTAGGAATGGGAATACTGAGAGGTGGGGGGTGTGAATCAGTGTTCACTATATTTAATCTTTTCCCTTAATCTTTAAACTGAACATAAATGCTTAAATAATCAAATGAACATCCACATAAACATGAAACTTGAAATCAACACATAACACCAATATGGTTATGGAGAAACTCAAATAGGTAAAAAACCCTATGGGAATTGACACCCACTAATATTATGTACTAGTGTTTTATGATCCTTGTTAGAAGATCCTTAACCCTGTTAGGAGTTTCTTTACAATGCATTAAGTACAGTAGACCTTGTCAAGGGTTGGACCCTGTTAGGAGTCTTTTACAATAGTCCATGTTAGGGGAGTGGATGCACTATCCTAGAGCTCACTGCTCAAGTGGTGAAGGCTACAACCTTCTGATCTCAGATACACATTGTATCTGTTGGATGAATTGTCACTGTGACATTGCTTGTCAGATCAGTTTCTTTGATGCGTTGATGATTTGACCTCTTGCAAAGCTCTAATAGATCTTATAGTTTCTTCGCACACTTCTTCTCTACTTATCACAATTTTTTATCAACTACCATGTTAATTAGAATGGGTGTGCCTTATATTTATATGTGCATACAAAATAAACAACTAGGTCAGTCCTTAAACCTATTACATACAATACTTCCAATTGAGTTGGCTCAAGCATGTTTACAAAAAAACATATATACATGTCGGCAACCTAAATACAATAGGTTCATAGCCTTTATATTATTATATTATAACCACAACTCAAAATGCTAATAGTTAGTTGCTTACTCTATTCTTCACTAGCACACACCGGCTGTGTAACTTCAACTGTTTGTATCTTTCTCATACTTGCATATTTTATCATCTGCTCATAGACTAAGCATGAATATAGTCTAACCAACTAAACTTCCAAGGCACACACCATAACTCGGTCGTATGCACATGTGCTGATGCTCTAAGGTTTAGGACCTCTGTATACTATCCAGTCTTCAACACTTAGCTGATTTTTTATCTTCCAATCAAGTGCGCTAATTCCAAACTACTATATGACTTTGTTTCCATAATGACAACACTATATTAAGTCATATACATCAGTATAGCCAACTTCCCAACAAAAATGAGTTTCTTATTATCCCCGCAAGTGTGGAAATATAAATTTTAGATTTACAATATGCAAAGCCACATGGACATCTTCCTTACAATATTATGTAAGAGAAAGCCTATAATTATTACCTAGAAATACTCTGAACTGCCCTAGACAACACTACAAGCCTTCCTTATATAGGCAATTTT
Source organism: Chamaecyparis obtusa (assembly GCA_027943335.1). NCBI lineage: Eukaryota > Viridiplantae > Streptophyta > Pinopsida > Cupressales > Cupressaceae > Chamaecyparis > Chamaecyparis obtusa. The sequence goes on from BSBK01009658.1 coordinate 23,940, forward strand.
CCACTGCGTGAGAAGGTTCTAGAAATTTAGCCATTAAGGCTAACTTCCCCTAGAATTATTTTAGTTTTCATAATTTTTACATTAGGGTGGGCTCAAAATAATTACAAATTATGTTTTTAGGTAGCATAACTTCCAAAGGTCATAACTTTTTAACTGTTGCTCCATTTTTCTATTGTAACCACTTTTTGAAAATGGGAGGACCTGATCTACAACACTCGATTCATGCAAGCTCCAATCAACTAGGGGTCGATTGCAATCTGGAGCCTCTAAGGCCTTCAAAATTGAGCTCAAAGATTTGGTACCCAAAAACCTCAATAACTTCACCAATACAGATGATATGGTGGAATGAAACTCAATTGGTAGGATGATATGACTAAGATGAACCTCCACCTATGAAATTAGAACATTATGAGCTCATATGACAAACTTACTAAAAATAGTAAGTTTTAATAAATAGAAGCTTTGCACAAGATAACCCTTATTGAAAAGAAACCAGAAATATTTTTTGGTGATACAATATTTCTCTTACACCCAAGATGCTCCTGCATCAAAACCATTCATAAAGAAGACATATTCCTCCTAGGGTTTCTAAAACATGCAAACCCTAAAGTAGAACTCAACTCTCTCTACCTAGTTTCTATCAATTCACTTTGCATGATAAAATAACTCAATAATAAAATAATGCACTTTTTAATTATATTTTCTAATTCAACATTTAACTTTAACTTTAAATTCTAATTTTATTTTCACTAAAACTGAATGTGCAACTTAAATTGCATATAAATATTTAATTAATCAATAAATACTTTAACACGATCAACTATGCAAATTGATAAATTAAATATTGAATAAATCAACCATACCCTTTAATTTTATATTTGGATTTAATAATCAATTAAACCCTTTTATTCAAAATTTAAACTTTTAATTCAATCTTTTAATTAACAAAGGTATTTAATTAACCATAATAATTAAATATTTTCTATATCTAATATTTCCATATTTATAAAATATAATCATTCTAATCTCATGATTAATCTTAATTTAATTATTTAAATCAAATAATCCACTCAAGAAAAGGCACTTGACTCCCAACACCCAAAAATCAACTAGCTCTATATCAAACTAACACCAAGGAAGGGATCACGAATTCATATCACTTTGACGAATTCAGATGGGTAGAAAATAGATACTTGCCTGATATTTAGGATAATTAATGGTTTGGGTTGGGATTTGGATTTGTATGTTATCTTCCCTCTCTTACCATTGAGATTTTGCAATAGGGCAGGCTCATCCTAGCAATTTAGGGAAGTTGATGCCCGATACCTGCAAACCTGCATAAAAGACAAGCATTTACATATGTATGTATATTTATATAAACAAGAAATGGTGGGATCAATCGATTGTGTGGATCTCATAAGAAAGTAACTATGACTTCATCCCTCAACCACATCAGGCACGTTAAATGAAAACATAAAACATACACATCAACCATACACATGCAAGCATGGGGTTAGTAAAACCATAGGTATCAACAATATCCTAACATATAATTCATTATCATAAAATAATGATAACATATAGAAAATCACACTATGGGAGGGGCATTACATCCACCTCCCCTAAAAATAGCCTTACTCGTGGAAGCCTACAAATGGATAGGGATATGCATCCCTCAAGCATGAAGCATTTACTAAAACAAAAGAGAAAACAACATCTAAAAACAAGCCATAAAATAAGAACATGATATACACAGTTTAAGAGTAATATAATTTTGGTTTAAGAATAAACCAAAAATCATATTGATCAACCATTCGTTATTTAAAAATTTAAACAGATTTAAATATTTAATCATTCATCATTATAGAAAACATCTAGTGATCAATTGTATAAAGCACACATTCATATCTACATCAAATAATAAGTCGAGAGCTTCATACAAACCTAGTTAATGAAACGCTCAAATAAAATTCAAAAATATCATACAAGTTTAATATCATACCTCTAGGTTCATTAACAATTCTTTGAAATACAAAGGAGTTATATGTCTAAGTTTTTATTTCAAGTTTTGATAGTTTAGATATCTAGTGGGCACACAACTTCCTAGAGTTCCCAGTGTAGAAACTCGGGCTCTGATACCAAATGTAATGCCCCACCAAGGAACCCATGATAATTTAAACTAAAACATGTTTCTATGTTTACAAAAAATATTTTTTTTATTTAGTGTTTACAAACAATGATGATAACAATGTAGAAGCAATATGATCATAAGATATAAATAAGTACATAAGTTCAACTCAAATACAGTTAACAGTCCTCGAGGGTTTCATGACATAGAATTATGTATTACTAATTAAATATTTTAGATGAAGAATAATTAAAGTTATCTCAAATTAATAACAAGTACATCCAATACCATAAGGTATACATAATGATACAACATCCTCTACACAAGTCGTAGGGTATTTCACAATAATCAAATACAAAATATAGTACAATATCTACAACTTTGTAGCACTGATACAAGATATAATTTTGAACATCATGTAATATAAGTATGAACAAACTTCCAATTAATAACAAGAATAAGGTAACAACAATGAGCATCTTCCATCATCACTACAGGAATGTCAAAATCTCAAACAGTAAAAGAAAACACTACCACCCGACCTCATAGAACCAAAGGTCCACTTCCACCGTGCTGAGGACATAACAACAAACCCCACTCAAATAAAAACTCAATAAAAACAACTAAAAAAGGGTCCTGAATGCTTTCTAACTCAAGGTACAACAAACTCAAGATAAATAAACATCAAATAACCAACATGCACCAAAACACCAAATACCATAATATCGAACACATATACAATCACCAGACAAAACAAACCATCGGGTAATAATGAGACAACAAAGATACACTAGTAGAGGTAAATACAAAAAAACTATGGAGGAGACTTAAGCTACATACTATGGGAGTTTCATCACATGGTCATCTACTTAATTTACCCTGCATTGGTCACACTGGACCCCAGACCCTCAAGCATTGAGTTACCCTGGAATGGCCACTCTGGGCCCCGAACCCTCAATATGACGCATGCGGAACTAGAATACCCTCTCAAGAACATGAATAATTATAATCAAACCTACTCTCTAGGTATCATCCCAATCCCATCCTTAGCCAAAACAAGTTCCAAAGGCATAGGTGAGGCATAATCTCTAAATTATCTTTTAATAAATTCTACAAATTGTAATTACTATATTATCTCTTGTTAACAAACTTACGATAGGTTACCCTGGTACTTACCACTTTGGATCCTAGACCCCTATTGTAGTCCACTCCCTTAAGATGCACCTATTTATCCTCCCCTAGGCTCACAAGTCACCAATAATCAATCAAGTCTCATAAAAGTAGACTGATCAAATTCTAGTCCACAAAACAAACCACCATAACCACTCTCTCAAATATTCCACATAACATGAGCTTAGGTCTCAACAAGGTTGGGTAGAAATGATCAAAATAATATAACATCATAAATCAAAACATAATAATAGATATACAACAATATCAACTAACTCCCAAGTCAACTTAAAACCCCCAATAATCAATAAGGATATAACAAGGTTCAACAAAAATTCTTCAAATCAAAACTTCAAACACTAACAAGAAAACATGATTCTTTAAAGAATCCAATTAATTTTAAAACATAACTAGTTCGACTATATTTGCATGTCTGTATAACCATGCAAGTAAACATATATAATTATAAATTTTAGTTGACTAAAACAATCATCTTGTTGACTAAAGTTCATTTGACTACAAAAGCATTCATATAAATGTCTCATACATAACTATCTATTTAGAATAAAATCTTGTGCATATATACTTTTTAAATAAGAATTTATCTAAGATCTCCATGCATATCAAAACACCATGTATTTAATAATAAAATAATATTATTAATTTTCTAAATATAAATATAAATGAAAAACATTAATATTAAAACCCGCATGTAAAAAAAGTGAAATAATATTTATTTATTAATTAATTTTTTTATAATAATAATTATAAATCTAAAAATTAATAAATAATGATAATAAAAAAATATTTTTGGTTTTTGGTTTTTTAATAATTTTTAAACCCAAAATTTAATAAATATTAAAAATATTTTTTTTTAATAATTTTTTAAACACAAAAATTAATAAATAATAATAATAATAAATTCCAATAACAAAAATCCTTTTTTAAACATATATTTTCTGAATTGATTTCTTTAATTGAAAATAAGGGTTTCAGACAAAACTAATTTCTTTTGAATATGCTTTCACATGCAATTTCAAATTGAATGTTTTATGCAAAACATATTGAGAACAAAATATCAATATTTTCTGGGTAAATACCCTTGCTGAGAAAATTCACACAATTTCTTAAAATTTCATCCTAGGTTTTGAAACTACCAAACTAAATACCAAATCTAAGTTAACATCAACTAATCCAAAATTTTATAAAAACAAAATTAATTTAAAACAAAAACCCAATTCCAAGCTCATTCACACAGACAATTCCAGACACGAAGAAAACAATCTTTTCAAACAAAACAATTTTACAAAAAGAAGGTTTCAAACCCTACCTCAAACAACACTTGAAAATTCGAAACCAAGAAAGATCTACTTCATCCTTCAAAATCCAAGTTTTCTAACAATCTATAACAATGCCTACAAAATCCAAGCTTTCCAAAAAAATTTCAAATTCATCTAAGAGAGCTCCTCCAAAACCTGATAAACGTCACTGAAAATAATACCCAAAAACCCAGCATAAAGATGACATATTCCTCCTAGGGTTTCTCAAACATGAAAATCCTAAAGAACTCAAGTCTCTCTACCTAGAACTTATATCAATTCACTTTGCATGATAAAATAACTCAATAATAAAATAATGCACTTTTTTAATTATAATTCCTAACTCAACATTTAACTTTAAATTCTAATTCTATTTTCACTTAAACTGAATGTGCAACTTAAATTGCATATAAATATTTAGTTAATCAATAAATACTTTAACACATAATCAACTATGCAAATTGATAAAATAAATATTAAATAAATCAACCATGCCCTTTTAATTTTATATTTTGATTTAATAATCAATTAAACCATTTTATTCCAAATTTAAACTCTTAATTCAATCTTTTAATTAACAAAGGTATTTAATTAACCTTAATAATTATATATTCTCTATATCTAATATTTCCATTTTATAAAATATAATCATTCTAATCTCACGGTTAATCTTAATTTAATTATTTAAATCAAATAATCCACTCAAGAAAAACCACTTGACTCCCAAAACCCGAAAATCAACTAACTCTATATCAAAGAAACACCAAGAAAGGGATCACAAATTCACGTCACATTGACGAATTTAGATGGGTAGAAAAAAGATACTTGCCCAATATTTCATAAAATTAATGGTTTGGGTTGGGATTTGGATTTGTATGTTATCTCCCCTCTCTTACCATTGATATTTTGCGATAGGGCACGCTCATCCTGGCAATTCAAGGAAGTCGATGTTTGGGACCTGTGAACTTGCATAAAAGACAAGCATGTACATACATGTATAAATATAAACAAGTAGTGGCAGAGATCGGTCGATCATGTAGATCTCACAAGAAAGTAACTACGACTCCATCCCTCAACCACATCAGGCATGTCAAATAGAAGCACAAAACATACACATCAACCATACACATGCAAGTATGGGGTCAATAAAACCATAAGTATTAATGATATCCTAACATATAATTTGTCACCCTAAAATAACCATAACATATAGAAAATCAGACTATGGGAGGGGCGTTACACAGATCCCAAAGACTTGTGTAATCTCATTGCCATTTATTTCTGGTTCATTGGCTCTTTAGACCTTTTTTTATAACTATTACCTAGTGCATTAAATTCATTATTAGATCGATTGTGTTGTGTATAACTTTTTATTTTCAGCTTCATTCTTCACCATTTGATCACAGAAGAGAGAGAACTTGAGAAGAAAAATATTTGAATGAAATTTGAGAAGTGTTTGCAAGTTTGTGTAGTGAAACCCTAAGTGACATAAAAGGTATTTTGGATTTCTTCCTATGAACATTTTTTATTAGTTGTTTTGTAGTAGTTTCAAATGTATACTCCACAGATTTATGATATTAAGGAGAGGAATAGGTATAACTCTAAGAAAACTCCTTTTAAGTCCATGGAAGATGATCATGTGGGTTCCTTTTTGCAAACCCCGGATGAATTTATTCACATTGAAGATAATATGGCTTGCATTCACTAGAAATATGAGTTTATCAGAAATGAAGACATTCACAATGGGTTATTATCCATGAAAAATGATGAACTTTCATTGAAACATAAATTAAAACATTTATAAAACCTAAACCTAGTTCATGTGGTGCATTTTCATTAATTTGATGAACTAGAATGGATAAGGATTATAGTGAGCCAGATTCATGACCAGCTATTTTGGTTGGGTGATCAACCAGTTAAAATCATGAAAAAGTTTATTCATTTGGTTACTAGTTTTGAAAATGTGGGTATTATACCATCTAGGATGAAGAATGTTAAGAAGGTTGAGAGTCTTATAGGATTGAAGTGGGACAAGCATGCCATGATGATCATAGATATCAGGAAAAGGGATGTGAGGTTAATTTATATGATATTCGGTTACAAAATACATTATAGTAGTAGATTTAACTTAGTTTCTATATCTATCATTCATGTGACATATAGAATGGTGAAAGAGAATGAAAACTATGATATTTATAAAATAATGACACAACTTTTGGAAAACCCAAGGACATTCAAGCATAAAAAGTCATAATATGTAATATTTGGGTCTTTAATAATTATCATTTTCTTGCATATCATTCATAGGTTTCCTGGCATGCATCATCATGTGTGGAAAGATGATGTTACTAAAATTGTTATGATCGTAGAATACTATAAAATTGATGCAAGAGCATCCTAGGATTCTTGGAAATCCTATATCAACCAAAAATATGTTTTTCTTTGAAGATAGATTGTTGGTTTTGACTGTGGTTTGGTGGAGTTCTTGCTCAGTTTGGGAGAATGGTTGCTCAGTTTATGTGGTTACCGCGGTGCTTGGTCTCTGAAAAATACTTGATAATTGAAGGCGTCGGTTTACTGGTGCTCGATAGTAACTATGTTCCTTGGTCATGCCTGGCATGGTTGGTCGACTGGTGCTCGGTTATCTCTTCTATTGCTCGGTGTTCTTGCTTATTGACTAAATTGTTTTTGATAGACCGGCTTGACTTACTGGTGCATTTAATTCAGGTTGCGCTCCTCATGTTATGGATTGATTTTTGGATGTGTGGTGACCTAGATCTGGTGTGTTGCATTCTTCTATGTGGATTTGGTGACCATTGGGGCCATATTTGAGAGTTTATTTATTTTGTAAGGCTATGTGAGATCCAACTGTTGTTTTAGCATTTAATATTTTTTTGTAGGGGTTTATTGTTTCATCAACTGACTTGTGGCTGGGATTCAGTATTTATAGGATGCTTGGGTAGTTGTTTAGAAGAGGATATTGTTGGATGTATGGTTGACAAGATGAACACACAATTCATTCTGGTGGATTATGAATTGGACATGTTCAAGAATATGCAAGCTTTGTAGCAGACTAACAAATCAGTACAGGAGTATACCAAGGAGTTTTATAGAATCCTGATTAGGACTGGTCATTTTGAAGCTGATAAAGTGAAGTTTTCTAGGTATGTCTATGGTTTGAGACCTAGTATTCAGGAAGAATTACTTATTGTGTGGATGAAAACAATCAGTGATGCTTATCAGATGGCATTGAAGATTGAAGAGAATCTAAATAGGAAGTATGAAGGAAAACAAAACAATAGGAACCAAGGTGGTAAAACTAGTGAGGCGGTTGCTGAGAGTAATGTGACAGAGAGTCCTAAGTCTGATTTGGGATCTAGCAGTGGTCAAGTTACTAATAATACTAGATAGAGAGGAAGGTGGAAGAATGAGTTCACTGGCACTTGTTATAACTGTGGTGAAGCTAGTCATAGAATTTGGCAGTGTCCTGAGAAAGAGTTGCATTAGCCACTAAAGAAGACATTGAGAATGTTCCATAGAAAGGTGAATGTCTTGTCACTAGGAGATTAGTTTCATGTGTACATGAACCGATGAGAAGAAGCAATTTGTTTAGGACCATATGTAAGTGCAAGGATAAGGTATGTAGTGTCATAGTTGATGGTGGCAGTTCTGAGAACTTTGTTTTTGATGAAATGGTTAGTAAGTTGAATTTGGAAAGAAGGAAGCATCCTAATCCTTATCAGATTAGTTGGATATAAGATGTTTCTAAGGTTAGAGTTGAAGAACAATGCTTGGTTAAGTTTTAGATTGGATCTTACCTTGGTGAGATATTGTGTCATATATTGCCTATGGATGCTTGTCATCTGTTGCTCGGTAGACCCTGTCAATTTGACATAAGTATTTTGTTTGATGGTCATGATAATACCTATGTGGTTAGGTATGAAGGAGCTCGACATAAGCTGATACCTTTCCAGGAGATAAGGATTAAAGGATGTGGAGTTATCAAGTGTTGTCCTTATGACAAACCTCAGGAGCAGAAGTTTGATGAACCTATTCCTATTAAGCCTAGTTTGAAGGAGAAGGAGAATGATATCTCTAAAGAGTTTGTTGAGATTAAGAAATAGATGGTTTTGTTGGTAGAGGTGGTTTAGTAGATGGTGAAATTTATGACACAAAGAGATGAAAATGATACTAAGTTGATTGAGGAGTAAGGAAGGGATGAACCTTACGGAGGCAATGAGGTGGTCGGTAGTGGTTAGAGTTGGTTGCTATCAGTTGTCGACCGAAGGGATAAAAAAAGTGGAAGACAGAAGGAATTTTTTCATGAGATAGTGAATGAGGTGAAGACTACTTGGGAAGAAGGACAAGAAGAGATATGGGTGAAGAATAGATTCAGCGTACCTATTCAGATTCCCTTGAGGTGTTCCTGATTTCCTTATCAGAAAATATTTCTTACCTAGGGTGTCTGATGTAGGAGCATACTAGGATTCTTGGAAATCCTATATCAACTAAAAATATGTTTTCCTCTGAAGGTAGATTGTTGGTTTTGATCAGGGTTTGGTGGATTTCTTGCTCGGTTTGGGAGATTGGGTGCTCGGTTTCTGTGGTTACCGGGGTGATCAGTCTTTAAAGAATGCTTGGTAACTGAAGGCATCGGTTTACTATTGCTCAGTAGTAAATTTATGTTAGGAATGAATGCTAAATGTTTGGCAGCCATTTTTTAGTAGTTTTTGTTGCATTCATGACTATGATTGTCATTGATGTCAACACAGTGATCTACCAGAGACTTGCAGAGAAGCAGACAGTGTTTGGATTAGCACACGTGGGATATTGTAGTTCAAGCTATGCGATGTTGAGGATATACTCTTTGATATTTTATATGTTTATTTTTAAGAGTGTAGATAGTAATTCATTTATTCATGGAAGTTATGAGCATTTTGGTGAAAGCAGTATTCAGGCAGTATTCCTAAGTAGTGGTTTGTGGAAATCGGATGATATCTCCTAATCAGGATGGAATCTAGTTTTGTGTAGTTAAAGGAAAGTTGAAGACACATTGATAGTGACATGGATGATAGCATGAACTTTGAGGTCACATGAGTGAAGAATTATTGTAATTGGAAGTTGACAGTTTTGTGTAATTTTGATGTAGCATGTGGAAACTTTCATTTTGTAATTGTATGCTAACTCATTTGTAATTACTTGAGTGTGGTATAAAGGAAGGAATGTTTTTCCTTGTTTTAATATGATTGGATGTGTTGATATATGCATGAAGTGAAGAAAAGAGCTAATGCAGTTGTGAAAGCGAATTTGTGAAGGAAGACATGCGAAGTATAGAGATCTGAAATTGAGATCTGGTGAAGCAGTGAGTGTAGTTTAGCATAGACAGAGAAGAGGTAACATATTTTTGAGATTAGTAATCTTTTGGTATTACTCTATTAAGTAATAAAAAGATCAATTGGATAGTGTGTTTAGTGATCTTACCTTGAAGCTATTTGGGCAGTGGGTCCTTCTGTCTTCCATAACTCTTAATAGGGTTAGAATCTTTTAATAGGGATTTAGAATCTCCTAATAGGGATTCATATGTACTAAATATATTTCATAAGACTCCCAACAAAGTTCATCCTTTCACAAGGAATATTCATATTAGTGCATCTTTTGTGGGCATCATTCCCATTGGGGTTTACTCTTTGATCAAGAGGTTCCCTAGTCAACATATCTTGTGTCATTGTGTTATTGTGTATGAATATCTTTCTATGGTTGGTAATTATATTGCTTACATGGTTTAATGCTGTTGAAGTTGATAAAAGTTAGAATTATCTGATAACTGATTCACCCCCCCCCCCCCCCCGCCTCTTAGTTATCTTGGTGGAATTTACTTTCTCACAATTGGTATCAGGATGATAGGTCCTTGAAAAAGAAGTTTAACAACTTAAGGAGATCCATGGAAAATTTTGGAAAAGAAACCCCTAACTTTGATGGAGTAAATTTTGATAGCTAGAAAGAAAAGATGAAGACACACCTACTGTGTTTAGGACCATGTTATTGGTTTATTACAAAGAATGATAAGACTATCATTGAAGAGGACAATCTTGAAACATGTACTACCGATGAGAGATATCTATTCATGTGTAACATACTTGCAAGAGAAGCACTTTTGACAGCCCTTCCAGAGAATGAGTACAGCTAGGTAAAATGTTTGAAAAAATCTTATGAAATTTGGAAAGTTTTACACTCTACTTTTGAAGGTGATGAACATGCAAAGAAAGTTAGATTACATAATTGGATATGTGAATTTGAAGATATAAGAATGATGGAAGATGAATCTATTAGAAGCTATATTGGTAAAATGCCAGAAATTGTTATAGGCATAAAATTTTGTGGAGGAACAAAGATAGAGAATGAAGTGATATGGAAAATTCTAAGGACATTGACTCCTGTATTCAAGAAGACAACACAGATGATTGAATAAGTTATACCTTGTACTACAAACTTTACAAGAGAGACTCTTCTTGGAAGATTGGAAGTAGCAGAGATGAACCTAAGATTATCAGGAGACTTGCATAGAATGGAGAAAACATTCAGTGCTCTTAGTGTTCACCCTACTTTTTCAAGAACCATCAGTGTGGGTGGTGATTATGCTAGCATCAACAAATCTAGAAATGAAGAAGACAAGAATATTGAAGAAGGTATTGCCTTGCTTGTGAAGAGAGAACCAGATGGTAAGAAAATTTTCAAATGTTGGACTTGTCAAGAATATGGTCATTTTGCATCTAAGTGTCCTAAGAGAGTTAAAAAGTATAGAAACAATTTCAAACCTAGAAAATATAAGGAATGTTATTATGCTAATGGTGAAGATCTTGAAACTAGTGTAGAGAGAACTTTTAGTGAAAGTGATACTAAGAATAATGATGACATAGGATTTGTAGCAATTAAAGAAGGGAATCCTAAAACTTGTGTTAAGGAAGAAAAAGCCTTACTTTCTCAAGTTGAAAAGAAATTTTATTGGATTATAGATAGTGGTTGTTCACATCATATGACTAGAGACATGAAAAAGTTCATAAAGTTTAATGATTATGATGGAGGAGTTGTTAGAGTTGGAAACAATGCACCTTGCTTGATTAAAGGTATAGGATCTATTACTCTTGATGGAAAGACCAATATTGATGATGTTTATTTTGTGGATGGATTGAAACATAATATTTTAAGTGTTGGACAGTTAGTTGATAAGGGATATCAAGTTTGGTTTACTAAGAAAACTTGTGTGATAAAGGATAAATGTCATGCCTCCTTGTCAATTCTTGGCTTGGTTTCTGATCCTACTATTCCGAATAGTTCATTGTGGTTTGATTTGATGTTTTGGCTTGGATTTATATGTTTTGGATATCTCTTGTTGTGTTAAGGATAGTGGATTTGTCTAGACCTTGATCTATATCTCTGACAGTATTTTGTGAGTTTTGGATTTTAGACAGTATATGGTCATTATTATTGTGGAAATATTCTAGATCATGCCTTGTTTTGTAACAAAACTTGGCAGGTAGTTGTTGATCTTTTGTTATAATATAGTGTTGGATCTATTTGAATTAATGAAAATAGTTTCTAATTCTGACATTCCTAAGCTATCGATTTTCTCTGTTACATTTATGTACTTTGAAATTTGTTTTCATATAGGAAATGATTATTCTTAAGTTTAAAAGAAAATTCATTCCTTAATGGGAAGAGGAATGTCAATGCAATAATTAATATTTCTTTAATAGTATTTTGATGCTAAGTTAATCAAAATATATTAAGGAAAATAATATTGATTATATAGCTAGTATAAGTTATTGAAACGATTTTACTATGATACTAATTGTTAAATTAGTAATGAAATTAAAAGAAATATAAGTTAGTAGAGTTGTTAGAATGAATCAATTAGTGGTATGTTAGTTAATTAAAAGTTAGAAAGAAATATTAGTATTACACTTGTATCCTATGTTATTTTAGTAAGTTAGTCTTGGGGTTCGTAACATCTCTAACCTAGACCATGACTTTGAAACATTTCCTAAGTCATTCGAATCACCTAACCAAACATGGCTTCGACTTACTAACCTCACCCTACCTAAAACATTTGTATTGTAATATTTGAATTTGCATTGAGACTAAAGACTATCATAACATTGTGCGATCTAACTTTTAGGCACATGTTTTTGGGAGTTACTTGGTTAGTACTAGTACTATAGTGACAACTATCAAACTCTTGTTGGAAGTGGCAGTAAAGGATAACTTAGTAGTTAATACAACTACGACATTCATGCTAGAGTTTTTTACTTTAGTTTGTTGTCTGCCATTTGTATTGGCAAGGGCTTATCAGTTGTGAGGAAATTTGTTTTGCAACCTGGAATGGCTACAAGAATGGGGTTGTTTAGCTCAGCTTGGAGGGAAATTTTTTTGCAATTTTGTGCATAAAAAATGGAAGTTTCCATGGTGTATATCAGAGCTTCATTTATTATTTCTGAGCCTATTGTTTGGGTGATCATCTATTTCATAGGTATCACCAATATCTCTATTTGGGATTATCATTTGGTTTTCTTGCCTATAAATCGAGCACTGTCACGGTGTATCCAGTTCTATTGCTGTGCAAAATTTGATTTCTAGAGTAGCTTGCCAGTTCGGGAGCATGGATTTTGGGTTCAACTTGCAAGTTTTAGAACACCCCCACTCTGTAATATAGGCAGGGGATTTCTCTTCCTTAATCTCTTGTTTCTTTTACAAGTTTTGCATTAAAAAAATATATATGGTTTTTAATTTCTATCTGCATTATTCACTTTATGGGGAATTATTCTAAGTGTATATTGTGAATTCTTTTCTCTCTAAATGTTCATTACAGTCTCTTCGGTCTCTGTATTATACATGCTTTAATTACTGTCGAGTTTTGGGGAAAAGAACTTGGGAATCGGTTTTGGAAGATTAAATTTTTGTTGTTTTGTGTTCTCTGTTCAGTGGGATGGAAATAATGATTTGGAGTCTATTCATTTGCCCTATCACAAGACTTTGTTTTTTTTTGAGCTCTAAAGTTTTGTGTTAAGTTTTAGGAGTATAGGAAAACGTAGGGTTTTCTGAACTCTAGGGAACAAACATTGTGTTTCGCAGATTTTCATTTTAGAAAGAAACGTAATGTGTATCTCTTATTGTTTTGATGGGTATTGTGATATTAAATGTTTGTTTAAAATGTAGCTTGGAAGTTTCTATATGGGACTACATATCTTATTTTCTATTGCATATTTTCAAGTTCTATCTCTTCTTTATTGAGTCCTCATAGTAAAAATTGTAATTGGGAAATTCCCAGGTTCGGTTAATGGCAATTTGTTGGTCTTTTGTTTCCTGCCGAGCTCTTGGTTGTGAAATATCTATTAGGAACATTGGATTTCAAGGTCTCTTTGTGATATCTCGAATCATTGTTGGAAATGGGAGTTCTCTTAAGTCATTGTTTGGGGCAGGGGTTTGTAATGTGTTTCAGTCTAAGAACAGGAACTAAATTTGGGTTGTGTCTTCAAAAGTTTGGTTTTGTTAAAAATATGGATTATGTTTGAGCATGAGTTATGTATCCATCTCAATGTTTTGATTATTTAAATAGCCGTTGACATTAAATATCCTATAGGAAGAAGGTTAACTAATTTCTTGTCATTGAACTCTATAGTTTCTTGTCGGATGATAAGCTTGGGTCTATCACTAGAATGTTCATTAGGAATCGTGATATTATGATGAATATTCTGTAGTAGTTGATTTTCTGTTTGTGGATTGGATTTGTGAGATTATGTAAGTAGGCCAATTTGGATATTAAGGTTTTCAAGTCTATTGATTGAATAAACTTTAAACTATTATTTGGAAATTGAAACATAGTTTCACTCTATATAATGACAGAATATGACAATGTATGTTTCAAATAAGTTATCTGATTTTGTGTTATTCTAATAGGATTATAAATATATTAATATAGTGTTCTGATTCTATATATTTTAATTATAGGGGTACATACATATATACACATAGGGATGTATTTATATATACACATACCGTGAGTGTGTGTGTGTGTGTGTGTATATATATATATATATATATATATATATATATATATATATATATATATATATATATATATATATATATATATATATATATACACACATGCCTATATGTATATACATATGTGACTTTGTAACTAAGATGACAAAGTTGAAACAAGTGCATTTATATATGTATGAACAATGTGAAAATCATGTGTAATTCTGCATTAAATATTAGTATATGAAATTTAATTTTTGACTTACCATGGATTTACAAATAAACTCTATTAGTTATAATGTAACAGATTAATGGTATTTGAATATATAGCATTAGTTGAATCTATCAATTGGTATTAAAATTGAATATTTCAATTATCAGATATAATGTTGCATTTGGTTGTTAGAAAATTGGGCATTATTATTTGAGCTATACTAATGGTAGTGTTGAAAATTCTTGCTATAATTATCCCTTTAGTTGACAAATGGAAAATGCTTTATTATGGTTGTTTTTAAAAGAGGATTCATGGATGTATGGCAATATTTTAATTGTTGATTTAGTTTTAAAATTGAAGCAATTGAGTTGACATTATTAGTTGAATTTGATAATTCAGATTATTGTGATTCAATTAATATTGTTGATATGAAGTGTTTTTGAGATAATGCAAGTGTGATCCTTAGTATGGGTGGCTGACTTTTGTCTGGATCCTTATGGTGAAAGAATATCTGTCAGTTATTTAACTAAATGATAATTTAATAATTCATGGGCTATGGGTTTCATTTAAAAAGATAAAATGTGTTGCCTGATTACTTACACATGTTGGTGAAGTAAGGGTATGGATCTACCTTATTGCTTGTATAGAATAAGGCTGGCATAATGAATTCTTTGAGTTTCCTATATGGTTACTGATCGTTGATTCTTATGTAGACACCCAAAGCTAGTGGATCATCACCTTGTCATTTTCTTTGCGAGTTTATTTCTATTGGAAAAGAAATGATGTACTTGTTTGATTCTATTGAAAAGAAATGGAATACTTCCTGTTTATAATTAGATATATCTATTTTTATATGCATGGTTCAGCTTATTATGTTTAAGTTCTAACCTGTATGATGCAGATACTTTGGAAGCTTTCCACCATCTTAGTCTTTTTGAACAAGCCCTATTTTATTTGTGGTCATTTTCTATTTGATGTTTTCAGGATTCTAGATGAGGAAAACAATGTTTATGGGGGAATGGTTTGCTGCTATAAAGATATATGGGAAATAGATCATAACCTGGTTTCTTATTATCAAAATAGTGCTTAGGATGGATAAGGGCAATTA
This sequence comes from Chamaecyparis obtusa, assembly GCA_027943335.1. Lineage (NCBI taxonomy): Eukaryota > Viridiplantae > Streptophyta > Pinopsida > Cupressales > Cupressaceae > Chamaecyparis > Chamaecyparis obtusa. The sequence goes on from BSBK01009658.1 coordinate 39,920, forward strand.
GAAGCAATTTTGAACTTTCAAAAACTATGTATTAAATAATGAGTATATTGTTATACTCTCATGTATTCAGTTGTTCTTGGATATTAAATAAACTGATTAAGTCAGTTGAGTTGTATTTTGAATCTAATTTGTATCTTGAAATAAATAAAAAAAGTTAGTGCTTTTATGGTTAAGTTATTTGGTTTATGATTGGTTTATGTTTTATTTAGGATATTGTATATGGGGTTATTACATTTGGTATCAGAGCCCTTGTTTGAACACTAGGGGCTCAGGGTTTAGAGAAGGGTTATATCTCTTTACTTCCGTTATTGATTTTATTCCTCTTTTATTTATTTAAGGTTTTAAGCATGCCTCCTTTCACATGATGTGTCTGTGGGCATGGTGTCCCATTTGATTCCAGTGTTGGTAGAGGTAGGAGTAGACATTGTGGTCGGGGACATGGCCATGGAAGGAGGCAAGGTCACCAAGGAGCACTTGGAGTTGATCAAGATGATGTCCAAATGGATATTAATTAGGGTGATCAAGGAGAACCTTAGGCTGAAGTTCTCCAACGGATTCTTAATAGACTTGATGATATTGAAGCAAGGAACAATGTTCTAGCTGGGGGATCAAATGCTCAAGTTGTTCAAGCTCCTAATGTAAACCCGGTTGTAGCTGAGGATCCTGTCACAAGGGCTTAGTTGAAGGACCTTTCTAAGTTCAAAGGACCTATTTTTTATGGAACTGAGGAAGGTACCGCTACTGAAGCATGGCTTCTAAACATCGAAAGATGTTTCATACTCCATGATTATTAGAGTAATGTAAGGGTTCGTTGGACCGTCATGCAGCTCAAATCCTTTGCTTCCATATGGTGGAACATGGAACTTGAGCGTCTTGGAATCAATATCTCTCAAGTCACTTGGGAGTTGTTCATTGAAAGGTTCCATGAGAGGTTCATGTCAGAATACTGGTAGCAGGCCAGATCTAAGGAATTCTTCAATATCTCTCAAGGTAATTCTACAATAGAGATGTATGAGAGGAGATTCTTTGAGTTGAAGAAGTACTCCAGATAGGCTGAACATGAAAAGCCTTTAGTACAACACTTTATCAGGGGATTAAATTCCAAAATCAGAGAAGAAGTGCATACTTTCAAGCCTAAAACTATGCAAGAAGCCTCGGATCAAGCTAAATTAACTGAGATGAAGTCAGGTTTCCATGGAAGTGTGGTCAAGAGTACAGTGAATCATCTTGCTTAGAGTAGTAGCAAGAACCAGAAATCTTCTCAAGGCAATCCAAAGGTAGTATCAGGTATTCCTAGTGGCAAGTTTATGAAGGGGAAGTTTGAAAAGTTCTCTAAGTCAAACAAGAGTTTCAAAGTACCTAAGTAGTCAAAGTCCTTTTTTCCTTCTCCAAGTGTGCAGCAGAGCAATGTACCTCCTCTAGAAAACTCAATGCAGAATAAGAGTATCAAGAGAGGGGTGAAATGTTACCACTGTGGATAGTTGGGTCATTTCTAGTGGAATTGACCCTTTGTGGCAACAACCAAGTCAGATCTAAAGCAACAGGTTTTAAGGCCACTGTAGGTGATTCTGGAAGGAACCACCAAATATTCACTACCATGGACTAAAGGCAAGCAGATCATCATAATACCATAATCAAAGAAAAAGGTAATTGCCAAGGTAAGAAAATTTCTATTTTGTTTGATTCCGGAGCCACTGACTCATTTATTTCTTCCAATTTGGTAAAACAATGTGGTATTCCTATGAATAAAGCTGATTTGGCATGGCAAGTTGAGTTAGCATCAGGGTCTAAGGTGGAAATGGGTTTAGTGGCTATAGATTGTAAGATTCAACTTAAGGCTTTTACTACTTCAGTTAGCCTTAGAGTTATTCCTCTAGGTTCTTATGATGTTATTTTAGGAATGGATTGGCTAGATCAGCATCAATCTGTCATTGATTGCAGAGAAAAGATCATCAGGTGTATTGATGATACTAGAGTAGCCAAGTTCATATTAGGTGTTAAGAGGCCAATTTCAGTTAGAACCATTTCTACCAAGAAACTCAAGAGGTGCTTGCATAAGGGATGCAAACTGTTTGCCATTTCTATCAATGATTTTGATGAACCAGTCTTTTCAAGTACCAACTTAGATCATCCAGTTTTGAAGGAATTTTTAGATATCTTTGTTACAGAGATTTCAGGGATTCCTCCTAAAAGATAAATTGACTTTAGGATTGATCTTTTTCCTGGTACTGAGCCTATTTCTAAGACTCCTTATCGCATGACCACTCAAGAATTGGTAGAACTTAAGGTTCAACTTGAGGAACTTCTTAAAAAGGGGCTCATTAGACCTAGTGTCTCACCTTGGGGAGCACTTGTAATCTTCATCAAAAAGATGGATGGTTCTTTAAGGCTATGCATAGACTATAGGCAACTGAATAAAGTGACCATCAAGAATAGATATCCTTTGCCACAAATCAATGACTTGTTTGATCAAGTGAAGGGTGCTAACATGTTTTCCAAAATTGATCTCAAATCTGGATACCATCAACTAAGGATTCAAAAAGCTGACATCCATAAGATAGCTTTTTGTACCAGATACAAGCATTATGAATTCATAGTAGTTCCTTTTGGACTGACAAATGCACCATCAGTTTTCATGAGCCTAATGCATGGTGTATTCAGAACCTTCCTTGACAAGTTTTTCATGGTGTTTCTTGATGACATTCTTGTGTATTTAGACTCCTTAGAAGAGCATGAGCAACATTTGAGACAAGTTTTTGAGTGCCTCCATAGAAACAAGCTTTTTGCCAATCTTGAGAAGTGTGAGTTTTTTAAAAATGAGATTTTCTATCTTAGTCACATCATCATAGGAGATGGAATAGCTATTGATCCGACCAAAATTAGGGCAATTGTTGAGTGGCCAGTGCCTACCAATGTCTCAAAAGTGTGAAGCTTTATGGGATTAGCTAGCTACTATAGAATATTTTTAGCTAATTTCTCTCGAATAGCTCATCCCATCACATCTCTTCAGAGAAAAGGAAATAAATTCATCTGGTCTGAGGAGTGTGAAGCAACATTCAACATCTCAAGGAATGCTTAACTAGTGCACCAGTGCTAGTAGTACCTGATCCATCCAAGGAATTTGTTGTTTGCACGGATGCTTCATTGGATGGAATAGGAGCAGTGTTGATGTAGGATGGTAGAGTCATTGCTTATGAATCTAGGAAATTGAAGGATCATGAAGTCAACTATCCTACACATGATTTGGAGCTTGCAGATGTAATGCATGCATTGACCAAATGGAGACATTTCTTACTTAGTCAACATTTTGAGCTGCATACAGATCATAGAAGTCTTCAATATTTATTTACACAACCCAATCTTAATGCATGTCAATGTAGATGGATGGAGTTTTTGTGTGAATACATTTCGAAGTGAAGTATTGTGTAGGGTAAGGAAAACAAAGTGGCAGATGCACTTAGCAGTAGACATCATGAAATTTCTTCATTAACCCTCACAGTGGATCTAAAGGATAGAATACTTCAGAACTTTCCTTTGGATCCTTGGTTCTTGGATGTCAAAGTAGTGATAGATAGGTGGTAGTATGTTAGAGGGTCATTTTGAGGGCTACTCTATTAGCACTGATGGACTCATGATGTACCAATGCAGTGTCTATGTGCCAGAGAATGGGGATCTTTGGGATCTAGTTATGATTGAAGCACATAAGGCACATATTCAGCACACCCTAGTGTGAAGAAGATGCATGCCAATCTCAGGCAGCACTATTACTGGCTAGGCATGAAGAGGGATATTGCAGACTTTGTGGCTAGATGTTTGGAATGTCAGAGAGTGAAGGCAGAGCATCAGCATCCAGCTAGCTTGTTGCAGCCTCACAGTGTACTAGAATGGAAATGGGATACAATATCCATTGACTTTGTAGTGGGGTTATCACTTACAACTAGGCATCATGATGCAATCATGGTTGTAGTTGATCAGTTAACTAAAGTTGCCCACTTTTTATCAGTAAGGTCTTCTTACAATGCTGCATCCATAGCACAAATTTATATGGAACAGGTTGTTCGATTGCATGGATTCCTAAGAAGATCATATCTAATAGGGATCTAGTTTTCACATCTTCACTTTGGAGATCTATGCAGTGAGAATTGGGTACTCAGCTAAACTTCAATTCAGCATATCATCCTGAGACTGACGGACAGACTGAGGCGTGTCAACCAGATATTGGAAGACATGCTTAGGATGTATGTTATGGATAGATAGAGTAAGTGGGAAGAGTACCTTCACCTTGTTGAGTTCGCATACAATAATGGATACCACAGCTCAATTGGTATGGCTCCTTTCAGGCCCTGTACAGGAGACCATGTAGAACACCCTTGAGCTAGGATAATCTTGAGGAAAAAATTCTTCTAGGTCCCAAGATGCTTCAAGACTTGGAGCAATAGATAAAATGTATCAGAGAGCATCTTTCTACATCACAGAACAAGCAGAAGAAATATGCTGACCAGCATAGGATTGAGCATCAGTTTGAGGTTGGGGATAAGGTATTTCTTCAGGTTAGGCCTTGAAAGAGTCCTATTAGGTATGGTAAGGGATCTAAACTATCTCCACGGTTTGTGGACCATTTGAGATCTTGGAACGTATTGGTCCAGTTGCCTATAGACTTACTTTGCCTCCTAGCCTTTCATGTATCCATGATGTATTCCATGTATCTGTGTTGAGGAAGTATATTCTTGACATTGCTCACATTCTGAATTGGAATGATTTATAGGTGGTAGATGGTCAGTTGATGCTGGAACAAGTGCAAATCATCCAACAAAGAGAACTAAACCTCAGAGGTTGCAAAGTCAAGCAGGGTAAAAGTGTTGTCAGACCTCAATGATGACAAATCTGCTACATGGGAAGATGCAGGGACAATGAGAGCTGCATATCCTCACTTGTTTACAGGCTTCTAGGAGTAAGCCTAGGCTAGTTGGAGAGGGTGTCATGCCTCCTTGTTAGTTCTTGGCTTGGTTTTTGATCCTATTGTTTTGGATAGTTCATTGTGGTTTGATTTGATGTTTTGCCTTGGATTTATATGTTTTGGATATCTCTTGTTGTGTTAAGGATAGTGGATTTGTCTAGACCTTGATCTATATCTCTAATAGTATTTTGTGAGTTTTGGATTTTAGACAGTATATGGTCATTATTATTGTGGAAATATTTTAGATCATGCCTTGTTTGGTAACAAAACTTGGCAGGTAGTTGTTGATCTTTTGTTAGAATATAGTGTTGGATCTATTTGAATTAATGAAAATAGTTTCTGATTCTGACATTCCTGAGCTATCGATTTCTCTGTTACATTTATGTACTTTGAAAATTTGTTTTCATATAGGAAATGATTATTCTTAAGTTTAAAATAAAATTCATTCCTTAATGGGAAGAGGAATCTCAATGCAATAATTAATATTTCTTTAATAGTATTTTGATGCTAAGTTAATCAGAATATATTAAGGAAAATAATATTGATTATATAGTTAGTATAAGTTATTAAAATGATTTTACTATGATATTAATTGTTAAATTAGTAATGAAATGAAAAGAAATATAAGTTAGTAGAATTGTTAGAATGAATCAATTAGTGGTATGTTAGTTAATTAAAAGTTAGAAAGAAATGTTAGTATTACACTTGTATCCTATGTTATTTTAGTAAGTTAGTCTTGGGGTAGTAACTTCTCTAACCTAGACCATGACATTGAAACATTTCCTAAGTCATTTGAATCACCTAACCAAACATGGCTTCGACTTACTAACCTCACCCTACCTAAAACATTTTTATTGTAATATTTGAATTTGCATTGAGACTAAAGGCTATCATAACATTGTGCGATATAACTTTTAGCACATGTTTTTGGGAGTTTCTTGGTTAGTACTGGTACCATAGTGACAACTGTCGAACTCTTGTTGGAAGTGGGAGTAAAGGATAAGTTAGTAGTTAATATAGCTATGGCAATCATGCTAGAGTTTATTGCTTCAGTTTTCTGTCTGCCATTTGTATTGGCAAGGGCTTTTTAGTTGTGAGGAAATTTGTTTTGCAACCTGGAATGGCTACAAGAATGGGGTTGTTTAGCTCAGCTTGGAGGGAAAATTTGTTGCAATTTTGTGCATCAAAAATGGAAGTTTCCATGGTGTATATCACAGCTTCATTTCTCATTTTTGAGCCTATTGTTTGGGTGATCATCTATTTTATACGTATCACCAATATCTCTATTTGGGAATATCATTTGGTTTTCTTGCCTGTAAATCGAGCTCTGTCACGGTGTATCCAGTTCTATTGCTGTGCAAAATTTGATTTTTGGAGTAGTTCGCCAGTTTGGAGCATGGATTTTGGGTTCAACTTACAAGTTTTAGAACACCCCCACTCTGTAATACAAGCAGGGGCATTCTCTTCCTTAATCTCTAGTTTCTTTTACAAGTTCTACATATAAAAAAAAAATATGGTTTGTAATTTCTATCTGCATTATTCACTTTATGATGAATTATTCTAAGTGTATATTGCGAATGCTTTTCTCTCTAAATGTTCATTACAGTCTCTTCAGTCTCTATGTTATACAGGCTTTAATTAGTGTCAAGTTTTTGGGGAAAAGAACCTGGGAACAGTTCTGGAAGATTAATTTTTTGTTATTTTGTTGTCTCTAATCAGTGGGATGGAAATAATGATTTGGGGTCTATTCATTTTCCCTGTCACAAGACTTTGTGTTTTTGTTGAGCTCTGGAGTTTTGTGTAAGTTTCAGAAGTATAGGAAAACGTAGGGTTTTCTGAACTCTAGGGAACAAACATTGTGTTTCACAGATTTTCATTTTAGAAAGCAACGTAATCTCTGTCTCTTATTGTTTTGATGGGTATTGGTGATATTAAATGTTTGTTTAAAATGTAGCTTGGAAGTTTCTATATGGGATTGCATATCTTATTTTTTTGTTCATATTTTCAAGTTCTATCTCTTCTTTATTGAGTCCTCATAGTAAATATTGTAATCGGGAAATTCCCAAGTTCAGTTAATGGCAATTTGTTGGTCTTTTGTTTCCTACCGAGCTCTTCGTGTGTGAAATATCTGTTAGGAACATTGGATTTCAAGGTCTCTTTGTGATATCTCAAATCATTGTTGGAAATGGAATTTTCTTAAGTCGTTGTTTGGGGCAGGGGTTTGTAAGTGTTTCAATCTGAGAACAGGA